>JARHVA010005504.1:817500-1185579 GCA_037957365.1 Torreya grandis | reverse complement strand
TAGGGAAACCTATCTATGGTTTGGCTTATATCATCCATGTGGATGGATCTAGTTGTAAGAGATTCTCTATGAAAAACTTATTTGTAAAATACCTCATATACTAGATGGACTGTTGGAAAAGTGTTTATTAAGTTTTCGTACAATTATGAATTTGGTTTGGACAACCTTGCATGGAAGATTAAGTTGTTAATTTTTATTATGTAAACTTATAAATATTGTAGGATTACATTCATTGAGACATAAGATTGTTTGTAAAATATATACGGACCATGTGGTGTATACTTGGTATTATTAAGATGCATTATGATTTCCTTCAATTATGTTGATTATAGTAGAGATACAAGAACCCTAGTATTATGTCAAATATTGTATGTCCATGCATTCTATTATAATTAGCAAAGTTGCAAGGTATGGATCATATTATTCAAAATGTAATGGTAATGTTTATATTTAATTTTATTGTCTTTTATTTTGTGCGAATAACATAGTTAAGAGGTATCATGTTTATTAAAAAAAATTATATATGGTTAATGTTTATTATTCTTGAGTAAATAATAAGTGCATGTTTTTAAATTATAATTTTTTTAATGTAACATAATATTATTGATCAATATGTATACAATTGTGATATATATTGACATGGAAATGATCTATGGAGATCTAGATAACTCATGTAGTCATTAAATAATGCTTTTAATACACATATATTATTGACTTAACAAATTGTTTGAATTCTTTAAAGAACTATTATATTATGTGGTGTTTTATTAAGAATCTTATGTTTTATAAATTCAAATAGCTATCTACAGTTGAGGTAATTAGGTAATAGTATATTTTTTTAAAATAGAATGATTCAATTTCTTTGATGCATAATGGAATTCATGTGGAAGGGTAATATGATTGGGTGGTTGGAAATGTAAGTATATGCACTTGATAATGATTATGATTAGTTATATACTTGTCATTAGATTAATTAGGTGTACATGATATTTGTTTAATTATGTATGAATATTGCATATATCTTAGGGTAATTTGATGTAGAGTCAATGAAGTTTAGAGTTATGGATTATGTTACCACGATAATAATTAGTTAATGTTATTCTCCATGCATTGGTTAAAGGGAATGTGTTTGTTATAAACCTTGAATCGATTACCTCCAATTCTATGAGCTAGTACTGATCCATAATGGAATAAATTATCTTCATGGAAGTTGTGAATAAGTTAAATTGGTTACATTTAGGTGCATATAAGAGTTTGAAATTGACCAGGTATGAATCTTATCTTAATTTGTGATGTGGATGTGCATATAGAATGATTCAATGGTTTCTATTTTCATTATAGTTATGTGATAATGATTGTTGATATGGAAAAAAATTTAAGGTGAATGTTGCATGAATTAGATCTTGAAGCCATTATGGTAGTGGAATAAAAAAATTAGGTTTTTTTTAATTTGTGTAATGTCTTTTAACTGTTTATGATAGAATGTTCAAGGGATAATACCAAAAAGGTTGGTAATAACACTAATAGTTTATTAGTCTAGAATTAAACTTTTCAAGATCAGGTAATCTCTCTCTCTCTCTCTCTCTCTCTCTCTCTCTCTCTCTCTCTCTCTCTCTCTCTCTCTCTCTCCTCTCTCTCTCTCTCTCTCTCTCTCTCTCTCCTCTCTCTCTCTCTCTCTCTCTCTCTCTCTCTCTCTCTCACACACACACACACACACACACACACACACACACACACACACACTATGTTTTTGGTTATTTTTAAAATAATATAAATGTCAATCACTCATTCTCACTCTCTCCCTCATGCACACGCGCGCACACACACACACACACACACACACACACACACACACACACGTTAGAGGCAAAATCACTAGGGGGTGAATTAGTGAGCCTATATGTTTTAATTTAAATTAAAATAATTTCAAACTATTGAACAATCAACATATATCAACTTGATCAAGTAACATTAACAAGAGATCTTATTCATTCAATGCATACACAAGATCAAACATACAACACATAGTTCCTGTGGGAAACCCTCATGGAGAATAAAACCCACTCTCAAGCCTAAAACACAATGGACTACTTGTCCTATAATAAATTAAAAATAAGAGACTAATCAACTCCTTTAGACTAGAAAACCTTGATCATATCCTCTTGACCAAAGGCTTTTAGTGAAACACCTATTTCACAAGGAGCAACTTCCCCTAAGGAAGATCAAGTCCTTTAAACCCTCCTTGAACACCTCCACCTTAGAAATAATGTCTTTAACACATGATTATGGATCTCTATTTTTATAACACCTGCACAAACTCCCTCTCTATATAATATAGGCCTCTCACATAGGCATGCCATAATCTCTCTTTCTTAACTCAAATTATCCTCATATGCACATTCAAACCTCTTTACATATCCTTAAACTACAAGATAACTATTGATACATCATAAATATGACCTAAAAGTCATACACATATTCAAAAATATAATTTACTTATCAACCCATCCACTAAGCACATCTACTTCTCCTTCATTCCATAACTCTCGCATGCACACCTTACACCAGTCTTCTCAAAAATCTAGAAAACAAAATATTTGGTTTCAATATTTATAGAGCATTCATGAATTATAAATTCCACACTAATATTTTTTGGCCAAAACACATGCCTTCACTCTTAAGTCATCTTATATGGGTCACACTTAAACACAAGTCTCTTTCAAATAGGCCTAAGTCACTTTTAGGTCCTATGGAGACCCATTTAGCTCTTTGACACTTCTATGAGAAAAATAAGAAACACAAGAAAAAATTTAAACATATTTACCTATGCCACATTATCTATATATCCCCCTTAAATTCCAACCAACACAGTACCCTTCTACTTAAGCACAATTTGCTCAAACAATATTTTGTGCATACAATCATCATGAACAAACACACAGTCACCTTCTAAGCCTTTGTTCATACTACATATAATTTTTAAATCCTTTATAATATACAAAAATCATCCTTATGTATTATAATACACTCCAAAATATCTAATTCATTATGATGCATTGAAACAACATTAGAACAAACTTAAATACCGTTCTTGGGTTACTTGTAAAACATGTATGAACACATAATAAACTTTGAACCTCAATATATTTGATTGTACACATAATTAGACTTTAAAATTAATATTTTTAGATGAAAAATGGATTCCTATACAAATTCACTCTTTACATGATGGTCTAATTTTTCATAGATCAAAATTTATGGCTCAAAAACCAAGCACTGGTCTTTCCTTTATTAAATTCAAATATTTGAATTCAAACGGTCATAGTTAAACCTTGAACACCATGATATCATCTCGATTCCTTAATACTCAGATTAAAAATGCACCATATATCTTATTTTATGAAACTCAACCTTTAACACATAGTTCACAAATTCTAAATGTTAAACCTTGAACATGTTGACCTCATCTCATGCACTTTTGCAATATTGACTCAACGTGCACCATCAATCTTTGTGGATCAGTCAAGTATTTATCTTATAACATTCACCATTAAATATTTATTATAACCCCCTTTATCATGAAACTTTACACCCTCACATGTATTTGAAGCACTTATACTATTAAACATCATGCACTTCTTACCATCTCATTCAACACACACTGTTAGATCAAAACTATACAATTGCCTGTGCACCATCAAATATTAAAAGAAGATCGATCTTTATCTCTATTAACCAATGAAAAATTTGACCTCTTTGACTTTATTCACACCATATATATTATTTATATGATTTATTTTGAGCCATTATATCTTCATTTGGTCCTGATCTTTAAAATTGTGTAAAATAGACTAAGTATGGGGACCAATGCTATCTGCCTGGAAGGCCATTTTTTCACCTCCATATCTTTTTCTTCTCTCAAGTGCATGTTCTAAAATTTGGACCATATGATATCATCACATATTATAATCTAAAAATGTGTCAATATTATCCTGTAACCCTTACATGTGTGATACATAATAACATTAAATTGCTCACTCAAATTTTTCTCTAACAGAGCCATGCCAAAAAAAACTTGTTTAAGAAGCCAACTTTGCACATGCATAGATTTTATCAAACTTTAGTGCTTGACTATAAAATTAGCAAAAATAAACTAAGAACAAAACTAAAGAAACCCATATGATCACCTTCTCTTAAAATTCCCACACGTGCAAGATATTCCACCATCAAAATGCCTACTCATATTTTCTTTCCATATTGCAAATTTGGCTAAGTATGGGAAAACACTGTTAAAATACGTAAGAGCCCAACTTTGCACATGCATATCTTTTGTTGTGATTTATCTCTAGACTTGAGACTTCGTACATAAAAACTAGGGAATAATTTAATCATAAACATATGACCAAATCCGTATGACTCATCCACATGTGGTAATTATGATTTCAGTAAACTACCTACTCAGATTTTATGACATTGAACCCAAAATGTCTAGATGAGAACAATGAAGTACCAGGTGAATTAAACTCATGCACACAAGAATTAAAATCATATAAAACCTACTATATGACCCATTTCATATGATAAATACTCCATACTCATCATTGAACATATCTAACCATGCCAAAACTAAAGATCAACTAGGCCTCCTTCAAGCATACTAGGACAATCACATTGCACACTTTGTCATTGTCACTTAGACTATCAAGGCACTTCGTCCACTCACCAAGAAACCTCCATGACATCACCATGACATTATTTACAACTCTCCAAAAATCTCCCCTTTTGTCATTTATTTTAACAAGCATCATTCAACTCACCTTCCTTCTCTCTCTTCAAGCACTCTCACAACAAGAACTTTCTCCCCCTTTGACACAATGAGAAAGTGGGCACCAACTGATCCTAAGGACCTAAAAATAATACTAGTAGGAGAGGACCACCTTATAAATATTATAAAAACTCCCCTTATCTTGATCCTACCTTTTTTAATCTTTATAACTTCTTTTGCTTCATGCTAACACACTCTTTAACCAAGCACTACAACCAATGAAGAAAGAACACAATTATGACTAGGTTTGATCAAGTCATCATACCAACCTTATTGAAAATTCATCTATAGTATATATCACCACATATTAAAAATGACTTAATAATCTCACATATGCTTCCCCTCACATCATGTAAATCTTTGTAAGCCATTCAAGCTATCTGAGTTAGCTCCCCCTAACTCTTTACATACCACCTTGTACTTCTCAACCATGCACTACAATCTGATGGAACTCTTCAAGAAACATATAAAAGGGATTACCCCTAAGATATTTTATCCATTACATCACTTTATCAACTTCAGATCTCTACACACCATGAAGAATCACAACACAAGCTTACTATCCTCCTTTCTTAAGACACTTCCATGACCACTAACTCTGCATCTGCACTAAAGCTTCTTTACAAACCTTTAGAGAAAGCTCATGAACTTGTTTCTCCTCTTTAATCAAGGACCTTATATTGAATGAAAAATAAAGGAATTACACCCAAGATTTGTCTTAGATACTCAAATGTAGCTTTTGATAATGGTTTGGTCATAATATCTGCAAGCTACTCTTTTGTAGGCACATACTCCAACTTAACATGTTGATTACTCACTTGTTCTCTCAATAAATGATATCTAATAGGAATGTGCTTAGTGTTTTAGTGAATAAAAAAATTATTTGAGATACTAATTGTACTAGTGTTATTACAATAGATAAGACAAGGTCCATTTTGTCTTACCTTATAATCTTCCAAAGTTTGTTTCATCCACATGACTTGCATGCAATAAGAAACAGCTTTTATATACTCAGCTTCTAAAATTGATAAAGACACTGAGACTTGCTTCTTGCTTATCCAAGACACCAATAATTCCCCCATGAATAATACCCCACCACTGATACTCTTCCTATCATCCACACATCCTACACAATCTACATTAGTATATGATATCCAAGTGAATTCCTTACTCCTAAGATACCATAAACCATATTTTATGGTGCCTTTGAGATACCTCAAGATCCTTTTGACTGATTTCAAGTGAGAATCTCTTGGATCAGATTATAATATTTCCACAAGACCAAATGTTTTCATGATAATAGGCCTAGAGGAAGTAAAGTACGAAAGACTTCTAATCATGGATCTATACAAATTTTGATCAACTTTTGGTGAGTCATCTAGTTTACTTAACTTGCATCCTGTGATCATTGGAGTACCCATTGGTTTAAAATCCATCATGTCAAATTTCCTTATCATATCATTGATGTATTTATCTTGTGAAATGAATATCCCTGCATCAAGTTGATTAATTTTCAATCCTAATAAGAAATAAAGTTTTCTCAACATTGACATTTCAAACTCAGTCCTCATAGTATCTACAAACTGTCTACTCATTATCATTGTCATATCCAAAAATTATGTCATCAACATAGAAAATCACTATAAATTGATTATTTCCTTTTGTCTTAATGTATAAATTACTATCAACTACCCCCTTTTTTAAACCTTGCCTCAAAATATACTTATCTAACATGTCATACCAAGCTCTAGGAGCTTATTTAAGACTATAACGAGCCTTCTTCAATTTGCACACAAAATATTGATTACTTGACATGAATTATCCTTCAATTAACTCAATTTAGACTTCTTATTCTAAGTTTCCATTCAATAATACATATTTCACATCCATTTGATATACCTTAAAACCTTTAAAACTAGCATATGCCAAGAAATGTATAATTACTTCCATTCTTACCATAGGAGCAAAAGTCTCATCAAAATATATTATTTCAATGTAACCATATCCTTTACACACCAATTTATCCTTTTTCCTTATGACTTATCATTTCTCATTAATCTTGTTTTTAAAAATTCACTTGGTACCTATCACATTTTTATCTTTTGGCCTAGGAACTAAGCCCCATGTTTCATTCTTTTTATATTTGATCAATTTCTTCATCTATTGCATCATTCCAACTTTAATCTTTGATATATTTCATCAATTTTTTGGGTTCAATCATGGATAACATAGCTGAGTCTTGTTGATTTTGATTTATCAACATTCTCCTTCTAGTCTACAACCTTGCATCAACATTTCCAATAATTTGAGAGATTAGATGATCTTTATAAATTCTTCTAAATGGAGATTTAGAATCTTGTCTTTATTCTTCCTCTTCATCTTCATCATATATTTGAATGGATAACTCATCATTATTTTCAATATAATTTTGAATTGAATCACTTACCTATAATTTTGGCTTCTTGACTCTACTTGTCTCATCTACCCTTACATTTTAACTTTCAACAATCTTGTGAAGTCTCTTATTGAAGCACCTATAGGCAAGACTGATTGAATATTAACCTAAGAAGATGCTCTCATTAGACCTTGAATCAAATTTTCCAAGATTATCTTCATCTCTTTTGATGAAGCACCTACTTCCAAACACTCTAAAATGTTTTACATTATTTTTTCTATTCTTCCATAACTAATAAGGAGTCTTATCACCATTTACTCTAATTTGACACCCGTTTAGTATGTAAACTAAAGTTTTATCTACCTCTTCCCAATAACCATCTGATATTTTAAAATCTTGAAGTATGGTTCTACTCATCTCTTGAATAGTTCTATTCTTCCTTTCAACAACACCATTTTGTTGTGGTTTCCTAGCAGTAGAATATTGTCTCTTTATCCCTTACTTTTCATAAAAACCATCAAATTCATGAGACCAAAACTCACCTCCTATGTTTGATCTTACACACTTGATCTTTGACCCTTTATTATTTTATACAAGCACTTTGAATTCCATAAATTTTTCAAAAGCTTTAGATTTTTCTTTAAGAAAAAATATCCAAGTCATCTTAGTCAAATCATCAATAACAGGCATGAAGTAACTATTACCTTGAATAATTTGAGTTTTCATGCATCCACATAAATAAGTGTGGATTAATTATAATGGCTTTGTAGTGGAGAAATCCTTAGATTTGTATCTCCTTTTGGTTTTCTTCCCATGAAGACATGCCTTGCAAAGAGAATGAGGAATCTTAGAAATCTTAGGCATATGCCTTAACAACCCCTTTAAACTGATCTTTACCATATTATCAAAATTTATATGTCCAAGCGTTCTATGTTAAATCCATATTTATTCTAATTGACTCATGAAGCACTCCTCTTTTTTAGTTTCATGGAATACATACATGATTTTATCTATTTTATAAACATTTGAAACTAATTTGCCAACCTTTCTTATTTCACATTCATCATCATGAAAAGTTACAACATTGCCTTGTTTACACATTTGGCTCACACTTAATAGATTATGTTTCAAACCTTAGACATATAAGACATTCTTAGTCCTACTATGACCATTATCCAAACTCACAATACCTTTGCCAACTATGTTCCTTTTGGTTTGCTTCCCATGAAGACATGCCTTGCAAAGAGAATGAGGAATCTTAGAAATCTTAGGCATATGCCTTAACAACCCCTTTAAACTGATCTTTACCATATTATCAAAATTTATATGTCCAAGCGTTCTATGTTAAATCTATATTTATTCTAATTGACTCATGAAGCACTCCTCATTTTTAGTTTCATGGAATACATATATGTTATCTATTTTATAAACATTTTCAACTAATTTTCCAACCTTTCTTATTTCACATTCATCATCATGAAAAGTTACAACATTTCATTGTTTACACATTTGGCTCACACTTAAAAGATTATGTTTCAAACCTTATACATATAATACATTCTTGGTCCTACTATGACCATTATCTAAACTCACAATACCTTTGCCAACTATGTTAGCAGATTTGTTGTCACCAAATCTAACTACACTAGGGTTGGTCTTCCTGAGAGAGATAAACTTGCTCTTGTTTCATGCCATATGATTTGAGCATCCACTATCTATGAACCATCTCTTGTTCCCATCTTCTTGAGTATGCAAGGTTGTTTGAACAAACATTGACTCTTCCTTTGGTGGACTACTTGAATTCTATTTTTTTCTTCATCAATATTAGACGTAGTCTTATTGAACCATTTGATGGTGTCAATGACTTGCATATCCTTTTTCCAAAAAGTTCTTTTTCAATTTTTAGCTATATGACCTCATTGATTATAACTGTAGTATATAATATTCCTTTTGGTCTCTTGAGAGATGGCGCAATCCCTATATCTATAACCAAATTGATTGTAGGAGAAGCATTACCCATTGAAGACATTGTTTAAATTTGACCTTCCTTTATTTTGATCATTACCCATCCATGAATTTTCATTCTTAACTCTTTTGGTGGAGCTGAAATCCCTTTTGTCTTTGGATAAGATCACATCTAAGTAAGTCATTATTAGAGGTAAAATCACTAAGGGGGGTTGAATTAGTGATCCCAAATAATCCAACTTAAATTATAATCTTTACAAACACTTAATCAGTTACCACAATCATTCATGAAGCATACACATAATTCATACCAATGAACAAGAGAGACAATGCAAGATCAATCACATAACACATGACATATGTGGGAAACCCTCTTAGGTAATAAAACCCATTGGAACCTAAAATTATATTACTATATTATAATAAAAAGAACCAATTTAGACTAGTTAAAATTGATTAAGGAACTATAATCCCTATTTAATGAGACTATAATCCCACAAGGTGCTTCAACACCTGTCTAGCTGAGCGACAACAACAAAAACCAAACTTTTAACAAGTTTTACCTTAAAAGGAGGCTAAAACCACCTTATATGTTGAGATACCATAACAACACTAATGAACACATCCACCTTTGGATTGATGTCTACAACACCTGATGATGGACCTATACATATCACTCTTCACTTTCGTTCACACTCAATCTACAAGAGCACTATTCTGCCAACAAAATTATGACCTATAGGTCATAAAAATAGTCCTCAATTTGTTTTGATTTTAAAATAATCCTTAATACACTATAACCCTTATTTTATCCCCAATTCACACACACAATCCTCTTTTAAATCTCTCCCAAGTCTCTCACACATAGTCTAGAAATCACCATCTTTGATTTCACTATTTGTAGAGCATTTATGATCAACACCATCTTGGTTAGCCATTAGGCATGCCTTAACCCTTAAGGCATATCACACATGCATAAATAGCTCAATAGAAACTTTATAGCTCTTACATATCATCTATGGGTCACCCTTAAGTAGCTATAGCTTTTAATAAAGCCCTTGTAGCTCTTATAGGTCTCATGTGAACCCAATCACTCCTGTAGCACTTTATCAAATAAAACAAAAACATATAACCATTACCAAAATCATGGACCCATTCCATATGATCTATAGGTCCCCCTTAAGTTCTAACAACCAATATAAAACCCTTTTATTTAAACACAAATCACTCAAACAACATTATGTGTACATAATCATTATGAATGAACACACAGTCACAATCTAAACCATTGTTCATATTACATACAATTGGTCAAACCTTCAAAATACACACAAATCATCCTCATGGTGTCTAAAACACTCCCCAATATCCAATTCATCAAGAGATATAAAAACAATATCAAAATAAGCTTGAATAATCTTCTCAGGTCACTTACAATCCTTGCACGAACACACAGTCAACTTTTAACCTTAATATCTTTGACTGTACACACTTTCAGATCTTTAAATCCATATTGTCAAATATGCCTTGGAGTCCTATACCACTTTTATTTTTAATACATGGTCAAATTCATTCTAGATCAAAATATTTGAATCACAAACTAGACACTCATTTTTCCCTTGTTAAATTCAAATATTTAAATGTCAACGATCACAATTAAACTTCAAACACAAAGCTTGCATCTCATGTCCTCACTGCTCAGATCAAATACGCACCATCAATCTCTTCTAAAATTTAAAATATAGGTGCCAATTCTCAAACATTAAACCTCAATCAATTTTACCTCATCTTGTGCACCCTTGTAATTTTGACTCAATGCGCACCATCAATCTCTATGAATCAACCAAGTCTTTAACTAGAAACACTTACCATTCGATCAATCTATATGAATACCCACTCATCATTGGATCCTTATCCTTTACCTTTGATTAGTCACTAAATAACATGCACTTATTATCATATTTTTTCTTCTTGATATCTTGGATAAAATTTACTTCGTTGATCTCCTTTGAGACTTGATCAAACTTTACCTCTTGTATATTTGACTAAATATGGGGACCACTATAATCTGCCTAGAAGGCCAACTTTGGACCTTAATAAATTTCATTATGCTTCAATGCATGATCTCAAATTTGGACTAGATGATCTCCTCAAATAGGATAATCTATCCATATAATAAAAAGCTACTATAACCTTCACACGAGTGAGATATAACACCATTAAAATGCCTTCTCAAAATATCCTTCCACAGAGCCAACTATGCCTGGAACTACTTAAAAGGCCAAATTTGCTCATGCATATCTTTTGATGTGTTTTATCACATGATATAAAATTTATCACAAATAAATTAGGATCAAATAAACTCATATGAACACCTTGTCCTTAAATGTCCACATGTGTGATATATGACATCAATAAACTACTTACTTAGCTCTATTTAAACGTAGAAAACATTGTCAAAATCCTTGGGAGTGCAACTTTATACTTGCATATCTTTTGTCACGCTATATTATATGAACTAAAATTTGGCACATAATGACTAGGAACAAAATTAAAAAAATACATATGATTACCTTCTCTTGAAATGTCAACACATGTGAGATATACTACCATCAAAATGCTTACTCAACGATTTCTTTCCTCATGCAAATTTGGCTATGGGAAAACATTATAAAAATGTTTGGGAGCTCAACTTTGCACTTGTATATATTTTAACTCACTTAGGTTCATGACATAATATTTATTACATATCAAATAGGGACTAATATTATCACAACCATATGATCAACTCCCCCTAACTCATCCATACATGGCAATGGTGATGTCATCAAACTACCTACTTAGATTTTCTACCACTGGACCTAAAGTGTCTAGATGAAAACTATGATCAATCAAATGAAATCCACTCATGCACACATACACTCAAATCTTATAAAAACATATTAGGGACATATTTCACATCTTCAATACTCCATACTCATCCTTGAACATCTCTAACCATGCTAAAGAAAAAGATCAACCAAGCATATTTAAAGCACACTAGGACAAACACATTACACACTTTGTCATTATTACTTAGGCTATAAAATCACTTCATATACTCACTAGGATACCTATATAATATCACCATGAAATCATTGAAAAATATTTAAAAATCTCCCCCTTTTTCATTGATGTTAATAACCATCATATATAGTAATATATAGCTCACCTTCTCTCTCTTCAAGCACTTCCATAATAGGAGCTTTCTCCCCCTTTGACACAATGAAAATGTGGGTACCAACTGATCTTGAGGACCTAAAAATAACACAAATAAGAGATTAACATCTTTAAAATATGATACAAACTCCCCCTTACCTTGAGCCTACCTCTTCTTTCCTTGATAACTTCCTCTTGCTCCATGCCAACACTCTCTTCAACTAAGTATTGTAACCAATGAAGAAAAAACACACAAAAACCATTGGAATATTATGGAAAACATCAAAAAACATCTAATAGGGACTTATCCTAAGATCTATAAACCATTACACCTTTTGAGCATCTTCAAATCTTCATACACCATGAAGAATCACCATACATGCTTACTAGACTTCTCTCTCAAGCTACCACAAGGACCACCAATAGAATTTCATGCCACTCACCAAATAGGAAAAAATGCTCTCAACCAAATTGATAAATCTCCTTGAAACAAACATTCCTTGTTATTTTAGAGAAACATGAGCAAAAAGCACTCTTCTTCAAACTAGGCCTATCTAGCCTCTTTGTAACCGTACCTAAAACTTGTAGAGCCCACAATTTTCAGTAGATACAACTTCAATATGTTAAACTTAATATCTAGATCACTCTCATATTCCCCCTCAAGTACACCAATTTTCATCATCAATATCATCCTCTGTAACATAAATCCTTCACAAATCTACTAGCCAATTAGCCCTCCATTTTGGTAAAAACAAGAATAATTTGAAAACCATAAACCTTAAAATCTTAGTGAAGCTTTATTTGACAACCCTTTTGGCCTAATCAGCCTATTAAGAATCCTCAGACCTCAACTCATAAGGCAAACCACTTTTCTAGCATAGCCCAAAACCTTAGAAACTCAAAAACAATGAGGTCAACAAACCTCCTTATGGTCAACATACAGCACTAAAACTTGTTGCACACTTGGAGACACCCATCACACACTTTTAGACCAAAATTGAGTCATAATACCTTTTGGAACATAGACTTCCTATAACCCATTTTAGGCCCACTTGCCCTTAAGCCAAAAACTAAGAAAATGGAGAGCACTCAAAAATATTTAATTAGCATAAATATACCTTTAGACCTCAAAAAACTTGGAGAACATAAAAAATAAATTCACAAACCTTTCTAATCATAAAACACTTCTTGGCATTGCATTAAACTCATTACACCATCTAAAAACACCATCCTGATCTTTCACAATATCTCCTTCACAAACCTCTAGATAAAACACATGAACTTGTTACTCCCCCTTAACTAAAGACATTACTTGATTGGCATTATCATCTTAAGCACACAAACTTGCTTCTTCACAAGAAAACAAATATCTCATAAGCAGCATAGGTAGAGATATCCTCTACACCACAATGCTCTACCATGGTGTGAAAATAGGGTATGCCCATAACTCTTATTCCTTCTCTTATTTGGTCATCTAATACTTATATTTTTTCTTCTTGTTCTTAAGCTTAAGATACACAACATGCTCAACCACTACAACATTCTCCTTTTCTTATATATTTAGATTGATAATATATGGAGATAATAAAGATTCATGACATACATTTTCATCCGTAGAATCTTCTTTTCAGCTTGGAACCTTATCATTGGGAATAAAAAATTGATGTTATTTACATGATACATGTTGATAAATAGTAGGATGTTCACTTGGATCCATACATATCTTAGGACTAGCTTCAACCAGTATATTGGTCTTCTCCTTCAGCTTGATTTCTTCATTATTAACATGAGCAATCAATGAGACCTCTTGGCACTCTTCAACTTCTGAAGCATTCTCCACTATAGTAAACAAATTATTTGGACCTGTAGTCTCATCATGACTCACACTTTTCACCTTTGGCTTCCATGTGTTAACATGCCTTCTTCCTTGCAATCTAGGATCCTGATTAAACCTATTCTGACATATAGACCTTTGCTTGCAAAACCTAGAAGTATGACCTCTCTATTCACAATTGTAGCACACCATACCTTTTACAAGAAACATACCTTGCCTTACTTTATTTGGACATAAATTTACAACATGTCCTATGCCATGATAATTAAAGAACTTAACTTTGTTCATACCTTTTAATTGATGACCCCCATCATAGTTTCATGTAAACTCATTTCTAATAGGTCTCTTGAATTATCTAACCCTATGACCAAATTGATTACATGTGTAATAATAACCATTAAATCATGCATACCTCATGGCATTTGGTTGTCTTATCTGATTTGTCTTCAAAGTATGATTATCCTAGTTCATGTTAGTCTTCATCTTGTCTTGAGTGACATTATTTTGTTCTTCTTCATATCCAAGACCAGTTCTATAACTAGCATGCTTTTGACCACTTAGAATATTGTCTAAATCACATGATCTCTTTTCAAATCTCATAAATGTCTTCTCCTTACTAGCTATCTTTTCTAGCTTAGATTTTAAATATTCATTTTTAGAAATATACCTTAAACATTCATCTTCTTTAGCTTTTACGCTTGTAGATAAAATTTCTAATTGACAACTGAGATGCTTGATCATATATTCATGTTCCTTGTGTCTTCATTCAATCTTGACTCATACACACTTAATTACTCCTCATAGTCCTTGAGTTTAGATTTCATCTTTTGATTGGTCTTCTCAATCTTCAATTCTGTAAGAGCATTCATCAATACAGTCTCATAATCCACCTCATCTTCATCATCATTTGAATCACTCCAAGTAGACACCTTCGAATGTGAGTAAATTCCTTCCTCAACCATGAAAAGAGATTCTTATTTAGTAGGACCATCATCTTCATGATCATATTCTAAGTCATTGTCTTCACTCTCATCTGATAAGCTGCAATTTTTTTTGGTGTAGAGACTTTTCTTGTTCTTGAAGGACTTATTCTTTTTGTTATACTTTATGAATCCTTTCTTCTTATATGTCTTCTTACTTTCATCTTGACCTTCAACATGCTCTTCATCATCAATATTTTCATGCTTATGAGGGCACTTATGAGTAAAATTTCCTATCTCTCCACAATTGAAACATTTGAAGGGTAGTTTACCCTTATACTTCCCTGAGCCTATGTTCAATTTCCTAGTAATCAAAGCAATAAGTTTATCATCATCAATATCAGATTTATCATCCTCTTTAGATTTATTACCTTGGAACTTATTTTTAAGCTTTATTTTTGTCTTGAATGTTGCTTCCTTCTTTGGTGGTATATCATCATTTACTCTCATCTCATAGGCAGTAAGGGTGCCATGCAATTGATCCATATTCAACTGATTAAGATCATGACTTTCTTCTATAGTGGATACCTTTGGAACAAACTTGAGAGATAGACAGCTTAATACCTTTTGGACCATAGTATCCTCTTCAATATTCTCTCTAAGACCTCTAATGATGTTCACAATCTCATCAACTCTCTGTAGAAATGATGCCATAGAATATTCTTCCTTCATCTTGAGACTTTCAAATTGACTTTTGTGAGTTTGCAAATTAGCAAGCTTGGCCTTTGAATCTCCTTCAAAAATGATCTATATTTTATCCCATATCTCTTTAGCATATTTATAGTGGATTGTCTTGGTGTATTTAGTCTCTAAAATACCATAAATGATAGCATTCATTGCCTAGGAATTATTCTCAAATAACTTCTTATCTATTGCACTAGATGGAGGATTATTATGAGCAACATAACTATCCAGAACAAATTTCCATACATAAAACCCTAGGGACATAATATATGTCCTTATCCTTGCACTCCAAAAATCATAATTAGATCCAATGAACATCAATGTTTTTTAGTAGAGAAATAACCTTGATGACTACCCACATTTTACCTTGGATCACCTTCAAGTTATTAAGCCTTTACCAAAGGACCTTATCTGATACTAATTATTAGAGGTATAATTACTAAGAGGGGAGGGTGAATTCATGAACCTAAATAATCTGAATTCAATTCTAAGCTTTACAACACTTAATCAGTTACCACAAGCATTCATAAACCATACACATCATTCATAGCAATGAGCAAGAGAGATAATGCAAGATCAATCACATAACACATGGCATACATGGGAAACCCTCTTAGGGAATAAAACCCATTAGAACCTAAATTTGGACTATTATCCAATAATAACAAGAACCAATTTAGACAATTTATAACTAATCAAGGAACTATGATCCCTATTTAGTGAGACTATAATCCCATAAGGTGCTTTAACACCTATCTAGTTACGCTATAACAACAACCAAACTTTTAGTAAGTTTTACCTTATAAGTAGGTTGTAACCACCTTAGATGCTCATCTTCCATAATAACACCTATGAACACATCCATCTTTGGACTGATGTCTACAACACCTGATGATGGACCTCTACTTATCACTCTTCAACTTTGCTCACACTCAATCTATAAGAGCACTATTCTACCAATATAATTATGACTTACAGGTCATGCAAAGAGTCCTAATTTTTTTTGCTCTTTAAATCATCCTAAAATAAATCTACCCCTCCTTTTCTCCCTAATTCACACACATAAACCTCTCTTAAATCTCTCCCAAGTCTCTCACACAAAGTCTATAAATCACCATCTTTGATTTCACTATTTATAGAGAATTTATGATCAACATCATCTTGGTTAGCCATTAGGCATTCCTTAACCCTTAAGGCATCTCAAACATGAATACATATCTCAATAAAAACTTCATAGGTCATCCATAGCATCTATGGGTCACCCTTAAGTAGCTACACCTTTTAATAAGGCCCTTATAGCTCTTATAGGTCTCATGTGAACCCAATCACTCCTTTAGCACTTCATCTAACAAAAAAAGAAAATATAACCACTACCAAAAGAATGGAACCATTCCATATGATCTATATGTTCCCCTTAAGTGCCAAAAACCACCATAAAACCCTTATGTTTAAGCAAAAATTGATCAAACAACATTTTATGCACACAGTCATTATGAATGAACACATAGTCATATTCTAAACCATTATTCATACTACATATAATTGGTTAAACTTTAAAAATTCACACAAATAATCCTCATGGAGTCTAAAACACTCTCCAATATCTAATTCATCAAGAGATATCAAAACAATATAAAAATAATCCCAAACAATCTTCTCAAGTCACTCATAGTCCATGCACAAACACATAATCAACTTTGAACCTTAATATCTTTGACTGTACACACTTCCAAATCTTCAAATCCATATTTCCAGATGTGCCTTGGAGTCCTCTACTAATTTTTTTTAATTCATGGTTAAATTTATTCTATATAAAAATATTTGACTCAAAAACTAGACATTAGTTTTTCCCTTGTTAAATTCAAATATTTAAATGTCAACGGTCACAGTTAAACTTTGAACACAAAGCTCATATCTCATGTCCTCGTTACTCAAATCAAATACACACCATTGATATCTTCCAAACTTTAACACATAGGTTCCAATACTCAAATGTTAAACCTCAATCAATTTGACCTCATCTTGTGTACCCTTGTAATGTTGACTCAATATGCACCATCAATATCTACGGATCAACCAAGTCTTTAACTAGAAACACTCACCATTTGATCAATCTATATGAATACCCACTCATCATTAGATCCTTATCCTTTACCTTTACTCATTCATTAAATAATGTGCACATTTGGTCATCTCACTACTTCTTGACATCTTGGAACAAATACACTTCGTCAATCTCCTTTGAGACTTGCTCAAACTTTACCTCTTACATATTTGACTATGGGGACCACTATAATCTACCTGGAAGGCCAACTTTGGACCTTAATAACTTTCACCGTGATTCAATGAATGATCTCATATTTGGACTAGATGATATCCTCACATAGGAAAATCCATCCATATACTAATTATCTCTTTAAACCTTCACATGAGTGAGATATATCACCATTAAAATGCCTTCTCAAAATCTTCTTCCACAGAGCCAACTATGTCTGGAACTACCTAGAAGGCCAAATTTACTCATGCATATATTTTGACACACTTCATTGCATGATCTAAAATGTATCAAAAATAAACTAGGATCAAAATTGTACAAACCCATATGATCACCTTCTCTTGAAATGTCCACACATGTGAGATATGATGTCAACAAACTACTTACTCAACTTTATTTGAACATAGAAAACATTTTCAAAATACTTGGGAGCCCAAATTTGCACATGCATATATTTTGTCTTACTATATTTCATGACCTAAAATTTGGTGCATAAAAATTAAGCACAAAATTGAACAAACCAATATGATCACCTTCTCATAAAATTTCCACATGTGTGATATATACTACCATCAAAATTATTACTCGACTATTTCTTGCCTCATGCAAATTTGGCTATGGGAAAACACTATCAAAATGCTTAAGAGCCCAACTTTGCACTTGCATATATTTTAATTTGCTTAGGTGCATGACCTGATATTTAGCACATAAAAACTAAGGACTAATATAATCATATCCATATGATTGACTCCCCTTGACTCATCCACACATGGAAATGGTGACATCATAAAACTACCTACTCAAATTTTATACCACTAGACCCAAAGTGTCTAGATGAAAACTATGATCAACCAAATGAAATCCACTCATGTACACAAGAATTCAAATCTTATAAAAACATCTTAGGTACCTCTTACACATCCTAAATACTCCAGACTCATCCTTGAACATTTCTAACCATGCCAAAACATAATATCAACCAAGCATACTTGAAGCACATTAGGACAAACACATTGCACAATTTTTCATTATTACTTAGGCTATCAAAGAACTTCATCCACTCACCAAGACACCTCTATGACATCACCATGACATCACTAACAACTCTTTAACATTCATGACTTTACTTTCACATTATTCCATCCTTTGATTGAGACCTTTATTCACCATGATCTGTAGACTCTTGACTGTTGCCTCTAGATCTTACACTTGCATCTTCACATCATCTATACTTGCATTGATGTTTGATAAATCACATACTAGTTTTTCTTAAAATAATCCATAGTCTCTTTGTCATCCAATTTACCTATGATCACCTTACAATGGTTAAACTTGTAAGAAGGATCTACTCTAATACCAATTGTTAGAGGTATAATCACTAAGGGGGGTGAATCGGTGAGCCTAGATATTTGGATTATAATTCCAACCTTTTAAACTATTGAACAATCAACATATATCATAATGATCAATAAATATTAACAAGAGAGATCATTTATTCAATGCATACATAAGATCAAACATACAACACACAGTTCTTGTGAAAAAACCTCATGGGGAATAAAACCCACTCTCAAGATTGCAACATAATAGACTACTTGTCCTATAATAAATTATAAACAAAATACTAGCCAACTCATTTAGACTATAAAATCTTGATCATATCCTCCTGACCAAAGGATTTTAGTGAAACACCTATTTTACAAGGAGAAACTACCCCTAAGGAAGATCAAGTCCTTTAGACCTTCTTTAAACACATTCACCTTAGAACTGATGTCTTCAACACCTGATGATGGATCTCTATTTTTATAAAAGCTACACAAACTCACTCTCTATCTCATATAGGCCTCTCACATAGGCACATCATAATCTCTCTCCTTCTAAACTCAAACTATCCTAAAATGCACACTGAGACCTCTTCACATATACTCAAACCATAAGAGAACTATTTTGAAATCATAAATATGACCTATAGGTCATAAAAATAGTCAAAAATTTGGTCCACTTATCAAACCATCCACTGGGCACATCTACATCTCCTTTATTCCACAATTCTCACATGCACACTTTGCACCAGTATTCTCAAAATCTAGAAACCAACACATTTGGTTTCACTATTTATAGATAATTCATGAATTATCAAGTAAAAAATAATCATTTTCAACCAAAATAAATTCATTCACTTTTAATGCATCTTACATGGGTCACATTTATTTAAGCACAAGTCTCTTTCAAATAGACCTAAGTCACTTTTAGGTCCTATGGAAACCCATTCAGCTTTTTGTCACTTCTCTGAGTAAACTAGGAAACACAATAACACTTTTTAACATATGTATCCATGCCATATGATCTATATGTCCCCATTAAATTCCAATAACCACTACATTACCCTTATGTTTAAGCACAATTTTCTCAAATAACATTATGTGCACATAATGATCATGAATGAACACATAGTCATCTTCTAAGCCTTTGTTCATACTATATACAATTGGTAAATCCTTCATAATGCACATAAATGATCTTCATGGATTATAAAACACTCCAAAATATCTATTTCAACATGAGATATCAAAACAACATCAGAATGAGCTCAAATACCCTTTTTGGGTTACTTGCAAAACATGCATGAACACACAGTCAAATTTGAACCTCAATATATTTTAATGTACACATAATTAGACTTTAAAATTAATATTTACATATGTGCCTTTGAGTCCTATATAAATTAAATTTTTACACCATGGTCAAATTATGCATAGATCAAAATTTATGGCTTAAAAACTAGGCACTGGTCTTTCCTTTGTTAAATTCAAATAATCACAGTTAAACCTCAAACACAATGTTATCATCTCGAGTCCTTTATTATTAAATTAAATATGCACCATTAGTCTTATTTTATAAATATTTACCTTTAAAACATAGTGTTTCAATGCCAAACATTAAACCTTGAACATATTGACCTCATCTCATGCACTCTTACAATATTGACTCAACGTGCACCGTCGATCTTTGTCGATCAATCAAGCCTTTATCTTATAGCATTCACTATTTGAGCTTGCTCAAAACCCCCATGATCAAGACACTTGGCACCCTCACATTCCTTTTAAGCACTTATACTACTAAACATCATGCACTTCTTACCATCTCACTCAACATGCACCATTAGATTAAAATTGTATGATCACCTATGTACCATTAGATCTTAAAATAAGTTTGTTCTTTATCTTTGTTAACTATTGAACATGTTGACCTATTTGTCTTACCATGCACCATAGATATTATCTGTACAATAAACTTCAAGCCATTATATCTTCATTTGGTCCTGATCTTTAACATTGTGCAAAATATACTAAGTATGGGGACCAATGTTATTTGCTTGGAAGGCCATTTTTTCACCTCCATATCTTTTACTTCGCTCAAGTGCATGTTATAAAATTTGGACCATATGATCTCCTCACATAGGATAAAAAAACCATGTGTCAATATGATCTTTGAACCTTTACACATGTGAGATATAATGACATCAAAATTCTCACTTATATTTTTCTCTCACAGAGCCAACTATGTCAAAAAAAAAAATTGGTCTAGGAGGCCAACTTTGCACATGCATAACTTTTATCATGCTTCAGTGCTTGACTAAAAAATTAAAAAAAAATCAACTAGTTACAAAATTAAATAAAACCATATGATCACCTTCTATTTAAATTCCCACACATGTGATAATCAAAATGCCTACTCATCTTTTCTTTCCGTATTGCAATTTGGCTATGGGAAAACACTTCAAAATGCCTGATAGCCCAACTTTGTACTTGCATGTATTTTGTCACACTTTATTGATAGACTTAAGATTTTTTTCATAGAAACTAGGAACTAATTTTATCATAATCATATGACCAAATCCCCATGAATCATTGAAATTTAGTAATTATGACATTAGCAAACTGCCTACTCAAATTTTATGCCATTAGACCCAAAATGTCTAGATGAGAGAAATGAAGAATCAAGTGAATTCCACTCATGCACACAAGTATTAAAAGAATATAAAAACTCTTATAGGACCCCTTTCACATTATAAATACTCCATAATCATCCATAACCATGCCAAAATTGAATATCAACCAGGCCTCCTTCAAGCATACTAGGACAAGAACATTACAAACTTTGTCATTGTCACTTAGACTATCAAGGCACTTCATCCACTCACCAGGACACCTTCATGATATCATTGAAAATTATCCAATAATACACCCCATTATGCATATAATATACATACCTTATTGATGAGAATTAAATTATATGACATTAATTCATTTGGAACTTTAAAGCAAAGTTCCATCCATTTTTGTTAGCAACTATTATCTTAAAATGTTTGTCATTTATAAAATACAAGAGGCATTAAATATGTGTCTTAAAATTTTATCATATATCTAATATCCCAAAATGGGTTATGTGATTAAATTTATCAAGGGTACTTTTGTATATAACCCAATGTGTTTAGAAGTGATTTTTAAAGGTTTTGTAAAGGCTAATGCAGACAAAGTTGGAACTATATTCATATTAAATCCAAAATGAAGTCATTTAACATAGAGATTAATACATATATGTTTATGTGTGTGTGTGTGTGTATATATATATATATATGTATATATATATATAGATATATATATGTATATGTATATATATATATATATATATATATATATATATATATATATATATATATATATATATATATATATATATATATATATGTATATATATATATACACACACATAAACATATATATATATATATATATATATATATATATATATGTATATATATATATACACACACATAAACATATATATATATATATATATATGAGAACATGCATAAATGTGTGTGTGTGTGTGTGTACATTTAAGAGGATAACATGTATATTATATGGGTTAGATATGTTTGCTAAAAGTGGGGGTAAATGTCTTAAATTGCAGTAATGGAAAATTGGTGTAAATTAATTAAGATATTATCACATTTATAATCTTATCTATTACAAGTAAATATAAATGTGAATAATAAATCATGTGAGGATATCGTACTAGTATGATAATAATGAACCAATATATGAGAGTTTTTCTTAGAGTATAAATGGTTGTGAGGCAAGGCTATAATTGCGGGTATGTTTGATGTTATTTTAATGATCACTTGATCTATGTGTTGCATTAGAAGAATATGTTAATGTTTGGTGTAAATTATAATGTTTAAAATTCCCTATTAAGTTCATATTATATGATAAATATGAATAGAAACCATCCTAGTGTGTTGAGCATGGATATCGATGGGTTTTGCTCATATTTATTCTATAGTGGACTCAAAACCTTAACGTGGGTGAGTAGATTCATCAAATGATCTAGATGATAATATTTATTTAAGTCTCAAAGATATTTTGATATGATATTGGTGCGTTTGTGGTTGATGGTTATTGGGGATAGCTACATCAATTATTCTTTCCCTATAATGATCTAATCAATCACATGGGGTTAGTGTAAAGATGTAGTTGTTCTCGTATGTTGTATAGATTATTTTCCTAGTGTGCATTCAAGGCCAATAATGCATGAGAATATGTAAAAGGGTTCAAAACATGTCAATATCATAGAGTTCAAAATTTGGATAAAACTAATCCTTGTTAATTAATTTTCATCATGATCAATGTTATACATGCTAATTATGTGAACTTGATTTAATCTTGTTAATAAAACATATTTGTTTTGATTTCAGAATCCTTTATATTGGTTAATTAAATTCTAGTTAGAGCATAATCTATATTTATATAATTTTTAAATTTTGTGTAAAAATTGGGATTATGACACAAAAATAATATACATAGTGGTGGGCCCATCATAGGTGGTCACACTTGTTTCTAGTTATAACAACATTTCCATAGTAGTTGTGCCAAAGGTTCCAATGGTAATGAGTGTTAAGTATATGTGTTGTGTGATATTTTATTGTTGGAGTGCCTTGTTTATTATAATTTAATATTGATATTATTTATTTTATTAATGTATGAGGTGATGAGTATTGGTCAATTGTTATAGAGTTGACACTAGTGTATTGACATGACATGTTCTTGATAGTGTCATTCTCAAGGGGATTATGGAAAAAGTGGATGTGGTAGGGATACATGCTCCATCAATATATGTATGAGTGGAGGATATTATGGATGAATTTATAGTGTAGTGATATGATTTATTTATTGAGAAATATCAACACCTATCGATCTAACCTAGCAACATATGCCTCCACTTGTAGGGACATTAGATTTGAGTGTAACTATTTTTTATAGAATATCTTCATCTTCAAGATTAACATGTGACCCTCCAAGAATTTTTCATAGCCTATGAGGCCCATGAGAGGAAGAGGTCAAAATCATGGTCATGAGATGAAAGCAATAATTTGACCTCTTGAGGTCCATTGATAGATGATAGGGATGCCAATATCGACACTAATTATGCACTAAATATTTAAGGACAAGGGCCTATTATTGATTGACACATGTTAGTTGGTTTATGTTATATATGAAAACTATGAGATTATACAAATATAAATATAATTATGTGATTTAACTTATTTGGTAATAATGGAGTTTTATTCCTATTTTAGTTAAGGGTCTGGATTAATAAATCAGGTTAGAATATAGTAATAATTACAGTCTTGATTTGTGAAAATGTTAATTTTTTCACCTTTCTAAAAATAGTAATAAATAGGAAGAAATATAAATTAGCTAGAAAAAAAATAAGATGGCTGCTACAGAGGCTAAAAATGGTTGTGCAAAGTTGAGAAGGTGTTGTAAACTTGAATCTAGCTTTCATTCGGTGAAAGGATAAGAGTGTTGAAAAGTGGATGTTTTGGTGTCCTGTGTTGTTGTCCATTCCTACCATTGTTGTCCAAACTAATAAAAAAGACCTAAAACTTTCTAGTTAGTTATGTTGTGCATGTGTGAGCTTGCTTATGAAAAATTGAATGTTGGTTATCAATGAAACTCATTATGGAGCTGATTTTCTCTTGAAACCCTAATCCTCCATCATGCTTGATAAAATGATATTTGAGTCACTTGAGAAAGAGGGGGGTTAGTGTGTAAGATGTAATAAACATGTAATCCACACCCCTTATGTGGGCCTGTTTCCTACATACCAATACTCTAAAGAGGGATCAAGGCATATGTAGTTCTCCCAACTAGTGTGCTTTGTAAAATAGTGTGATGTAGATGTAAATGTTAATTTGATAATATTTGAGGTGGCTAGGGACTAGTATGATGATTTGAGTATGTTTGAAACTATATTTGGTGACTATATACAAATAATAGGAAAGTTTTCCTTAGTGATTTATTTGTATTCTTGTTTATTTTATAAGTTTGGTCTCTTTGTAAATGAGATTTGAGTGAAATTTTATAGGGAACAGTTGTCATGAGTCAAATGTATTCACACTAGGATGACATAATTAAGGATAAGGACCAGATGAAAATGACCATTGGGGCTCAAAGTGTAAAAAAACAAGAGCATCAAAAATGAGACAATTTGGTGCCCGATGCTATAGTATAAATGGGTTGCTCATATCCTACATGTTTGGGACCTAGGGGAACAAGATTAGCATAGGGAATACTACCTGGCTAAGGTGGAATCAAGGTTCAAAAGGTTATGGATGACTTGTAATGAGAAAAAAGGTGTCTAGAAGGGTTGTAAGAGCATGCAAAAAGGACCTATGGATTAGGTATCATAAGCCACACTCAAACTACCAATTTGGACATTTTATATGACTACATTTACCCCCCCTTATTATAGTGATGTAGTAAAGCAAAATACTAGGATAAAGGAAAAATAGAAAGCATACTTGAACTTACATGCAAGGGTGAGGCCCATGAAGATGTGTGATGTTGAGTGTGTGTAGAGAGAGCACATCATGAAGTGTAAATATGCAAGAAAAAATAAGGAGTAGATTAATTCTTACTAGACATCCTATGTCTAAAATAAGAATGTACAAAGGTTGAGTAAAAGAGAGAGAAAGAGAAAGGAATGAATACACATCATCAAGAAAATTAACCAATACAAAACTTTTTGTGATTTTGAGTGATGTTGAATGATGCTAGGTATGTGTTGTACCAGGAGTAATATCATAAATGGAGTTGAGTGTTTAATTTCTCAAGGGTGGCTCAAGAATACAAAGGTTATCCCTTTGGCTCCATCATCACCCACTATGTAGTGAATTTATGTGATCATGTGTGTGTTAATCAATGTTTGAACTATGTTTCCAATCCCTCTAAGTAGGTGGCTCAAGATTAAAAAGTCTAGCTAGTCCTTTAGCTCCATCATTGCCCACTAAGTGTGAACTACTAACTAAAACTAGTATGAATGTGTATCATATGAGATGGCTTATGAATCCCATGAATGCTCTTTAATCTGTTAATGAGGCATGGATAGCCGAATGTGTACTGAGAACTAGGCCAATCTTGGCCACTCTAAAAGGTGGAAATAAGGCTTGTATGAAAGCCACTTTGAAACTGATAACTAGGCTTATATAAAATCCACTCCAAAATGATACCAACCACCTATAGATGGAATAAGGCATGTAAATATTGATAATACCTAGGTAATACAATAAACTAGAAAGAAGAGAAGGCAAATGTGTCGTGCATATTTCCCTAATCATTGGTGTATATAATATGGATTTTAATCTAAAAGTTGTACCAAGTACCCAAACTAAAATTAGAAGCAAGAGCCATCATGTTGCACATGATTCCCCCTATATCTAGATAATCTAAGTAAAAGTGTACTTAAACTACCTAATCTAAATTGAATTTTAGTTGAAAAAATTGTAATTGACCTTACCTTTTTGTTTATTTCTAAAAATTTTGGGGTTTTGGTTGTTTAGACAGGAGCACCAAAAAGTGGACACTTTACTATCTGATATTGTAGTCTAAATATAGAACACTTATCCATTACTATTTTTTATGATTATTCTATATTTATCACTATTTTTCTAGTATATTTTGCATGTTTTGAATTTTTATTACTATATTTAGTGTTCTAAAAATTGATTTGTGACCTATAGAAGGCTCTGATCTATGTGATAAAACCCTTGTTTGTTGCTCCCTCTTCTGAGGGTAGGAATGAAGACCCTACAATGACTGACCTCAAAAGAAAGAGCCCTACAAATATGTTATTCTATGAAATATATGATATATCAATGATAATCTAAAATATGTTTCAAGATATAGCATAGTTTGCATTGGAGATTGTTAGATCAATAGAGGTATGCCTAGATAGATGTAACAATGTAATAGCATGTGTAGTATACTAAACTAAAATTATAAATTTGGTTATTTTTCAAAGAGAAATGGAACATGATGACCATCATGGCATCCAAGAAGGAAAGATAATGCATGATGTGGATCATGGCATTGCAAACAACTGAGAAGCAAATAAGCATGTAAGGCAAGAAGCATACAAAAGAGGCCAAGGGGGTAAGCAAACAAGGGACATGGGCACATGTCACTCAAACTTGGAAAGCAAGCATATAAGTCATGGTCAAATTCCCACATACACATATAATTATAAACAAGTAAGATTGGCATGAGGGCCACAAGTATATATAAGAGTACAAGAAAATGACATTGGCAAATGTCCTAAGGCACACAAAAGTAACAAAATAGGAACTGAGAAATGTAATCACATCTAACTATTCAAATAAAGAAAAGAAGGCATGTAAATTTTGGAAATACTATCGCATCTAAATAATCAAAGCAAGAAGTGAAAGTATGAAAAACATGTAGTACAAGACTGGGTAGATGCTAATAAATACACAAGTGATAAATACTAGTGAGTGTCGATAGAATAATCTGTGTAAGCTAGTAAGTAATGTATATCAACATGATAAATAGAGTGTGTGGTGTAAGAATGACATAACCTATATGGTGTCATCATGTAGAAGATGCCCTCAATGGGTAGATATGTTGATGTATGTCTCGAATGTAGAAGTAAGATGCCCCCTCAATAAGTAGAGTGAAACAATTAAGGATCTGGGTATCAATGCACACACTCAAAGAAGATCAAGTGAAGCATGTTAATGTAGATAAATAGACAAACAATATCATAGAATAACAAAATGTAACTCTAAAATGCTACAGAGACTAAATACTGAATGGATCCCTTCGATGCCCAACTAGATGAAACTCAACTTTGATGGGGCATCCAAGTCGGATGGTAAAGCTAGTGGAAGAGGAATTATAAGGAATGATAAAGGATGGATGTCTATTGTCTATGCTAGTGGAATAGGATGCCAGAGCAACAACTATGTTGAAGCAATGGCTTTACTATGGGGGCTAAAGTTGGCTATATCCCTATGAATAAGGAACTTGAGTATACAAGGCAACTCTAAAATGGTCATAGATGTTGTGAATAAAGCATCAAATGTGGGAATTAAGCTAAAAGACATCATTACAGACATCCAATTTATTTTGAAAAAGTTATCTGGAGTAGATTTTTCCCATATTTATAGAGAGGGAAATAGGGTCGTCGATGCTTGTGCCAACCTTGGTCAATAATTTTTAGGTTGGAGGGTGTGGCAACAAGGTGATCATATTCCCGTAAACATTAGGGATGTTATTCAAAAAGAGATGAATTTTCAAGAATGAGGTGCATTTATGACAAGGGTAGCTCTTAGAGGTGGTCCATTTGGAGAAGGCCATCATGGATTATAGAACTTGATAACCTTGGTACTTGTTTAGCAATCATTCATGATTCATTGCATTAGGAGGTTGAGGTGCACGGGTGTCATCATGAAAATCAAGGGGAAATAATCACCAAGCATGGGAGTAGACAACATCATCTCTGTAGGGTATTTTTCATAATGAACCATGACATTTTCATTTTGCATAAATGGAAAAAAGGGTTAGCAGCCATTTCAAAGCTGAAGGCTGAAATTAGGAACTCTACGGTCTGGATCTACAAATACAAAATGGGAGGAGATCATATTCACACTAAACCTATCTATGCTAAAAGAGGTGGGAAATACTAGGCAGGCTGACAATGTGGAGAATACTGAGAAACTTAATGATCTTCTCAAAGCAATGGTTTTGTAAGGAGAGTCTTCTTTGACTCTGGTCTTTCTATTCCTTGTGTTTTGTTTTGGTGTTTGTTGTTCTCGGCTAGTGTTGTTGTCCCTCTTAACGCATATGTTATTTGATTGCCTTCTTGTCTTTTTTTCTTTGTAAAGGGTTCATCCCCTGGTTTGCCACCTTACCTTATCAAAAAAAAATGTAAGTCTAGCATGGTAGTAAAAATGTAAAGCATGGATAATGCATACAGTTGAAAAGTTTTTTGGTATTTTTAGTTATTTGAATGTTTTTGTATTTTGACATATTATATTATTTTTGGTATTTTGAAATATTGTATTTTTTTGGTATTTTTAAATAAGGTACATATAATTAAGAAAAAAGAGACTGTGTACAAGAAAGTAAGCTAATAAATTATGTATAAGAAAGACTGAGAATAAATGATACTAGTTGATGAATCTCATAAGGGACTCCCTATCATTGTGTCCTATGTTAAGGAGAGGGATCATGCATGATCATGAAGCATGATGAAAGGGCTAAGGCTGTGAATTTGAAAGATATGTATGCTATAAGTGCTCTGAAATCTTTGTAGTTGAAATTGATTGTGGGGTCCCCATGTAACTCTAATAAGTGGATGCAACTATGGGGCTCTTAAGGACCCATATGGTAATAGAATAATCTATCTAAAAATGTGCTTTGTGTGTTGAGGCATGAGACCTCAATGATACTACCCTGGGTGTGAAACTATCATTGATGTAGTGATTTATCTAAGAGAGGCCTTTGTGGGAGTGTATGAACTCTTTGTGCTAGTGAGGGATGGTTATTTGGAACTAATAATGTTAGTTGTTAGTAGAAGGGGATGTAAGATATCACTCTATGCATATCAACCCCATGGTTATTGTATCACTATCTGAACCCTGGTGGCCAATTGAATAAGTGGCCATACTACTCATGTTGTGTAGGAACATGACCTATATTTGATGTTATTTATGGTGCACTAATTATAGTTGTATTTGGAGACTCTATAAGACACAACCTTAATGGATGCGTAATTGAAATTGTGTGTTGTGAAGAAATCTCATCTATCCATAATCGTAGTGGCTTGTTACATGAAATAACACCATGTGGCCTTTATTGTGATGTGTATGGTGGAGCAATAGATATAGATAGAATTGTAACCTATGATGGAGGCTCATCTAATCTCAATCATAGTAGGTTGCCACATGAAATAGGTCCCTAAGAACTAGATTGTAGTGAATATCTATTTAGAGTAGTACTCTATGATGTGCGTTCATCTAATGTTAACCATAGTGGGTTATTACATGAGATAGGACCCTAAAAACTTGACTATTGTGAATATCTATCTATAGTATTACTTTGTGATGTGGGTTCATCTAATCTTAACTTTAGCGGGTTGTTACATGAGATAAGACCCTAAAAACTCTATTGTGGTGCATGTGACCATATTGGATATGTATATGTAACTGCACTATATAATCTAAAAACTATACTACTATATGTAGGTTGCTCTCATTGTACTGGTCTCCAAACCCTCTAAGTAGTTGGGGTTGGAGATCTCCTATGAGGCTCTATACTAGAAACTACGTTACTCTCATGATGAGTAACTAATGATTCCTAAGGAATGTCCTGGGATGACTCAATCATGGAGGAATGAGGTTTATGGATCCATGATGGAGGATATCTTAATGCCCCCAATGTGAATGCTATGATACCATTATACACACATATATTAATACAATCCCTGAGTCCATAACAATCATTATATTTATGTCCACAGATATGATGATAGTTACAAAAGGGTCGATGTGGATGTCTATGTAAAAGATATGGATCTCAATGATGAGTAGAAGGTAATTTGATTAACCTCCTATCTAGTGGTGTTGATAATATGACATATGGGCTATCCTACTTTGATACAAATTGTAGTGGTGCTCTACTATTGTTTTATGTAGTACATACTATAGGAGGTAATCTATAAACTAGCTCTTTATTCTTAAATCATTAATTTTCTGGTTGTGGTCTCCTATCTTGTTTAGGACATGGTGGATGTTGTGTGGTAGGAGCTCTAGATGGAGGTAATGTTATGAAATCTAGAGTAAGGTGATCAACTGAATCTGACTCAATCAATCCCAATTTCTTCTCCAATTCTAAAATTGTATAACATAAGTGCCTAAAGGAAGACTTTGTTTGATATAATATATGCTCTAAGAGGGGTTGGTGAAGCCCCTTAATAAATATATGTTGAACCTCTAAATATGTTGGTTTATACATCAAGAATAACATGTAAGTCTTAAATCATAAGATATAATCACTAATTGGATTTAAAGGATTTTGATGCAATACAACAAGTTTTTCATATGTAACATGAGGGCCCGTATTTGCTATGTAATATCTAATAAATGCCTCCTCTAATTCATCATATATATGCAAGGAACCAACAAGGAGTAGATGAAAGAACCAATTTTATGCATAACCCACTAATGTTTGCTAGAAAAAATTAAGTAGAATCAAAGGACTCGCATGAGATGGCAAAGCCTTCTGAAAGGCTTTAAGGTGTATGAATGGATTTTTAGTTCCATCAAATTGAGGCAATGATAGTATCTATAAACGCTTAGGTAATGAATCTTTGACAAATGTCTTCAGAAGAGGGTTACCATGTAAATAATTGGCATCCATCAGAGACTTATAATCCTTGTTTTCCAAAGTAATGAGATGTACTTGATGTTGTAATTCACCAACTGCATGCATCAAATAAATAATCTCTTGGGATGGCATATTAGTATCTTGAAGTGGTTCATTTAAACATTAAATTTGATCATTTATTTTATCCATAGGAATGCTAAATTTAGCAATTGGATCATAGAGAAGGGGTGTGTTCACTTGAACCTTTAGAGGAATGGTAACTTGGACCTTAGTAGAGGGATGTGGGCTACCACTCTCTTTGGGTAGAGAGTGAGAAATAGGTTCTATTGTAGTAGGGGGTGGCTTGGGAGATTCATTGGTATTTTAGTATTTAATAAATCACATTCTAATTGAATAGAAGATGTGATGTTATCATTGACATGTACATCATTTGAAATAAAATCATGCATATAAGTAAAAGCAACATTTTGTAATGCATTATATTATTCTTCACTATATGTATAATATTCATCATTATTCCATGCATTATCACAATTGGAATTTTGTTCATTTGAAAGAGGATAAGTAGAAGTATCACTTTCATATTCACTCTCATTGTCATATTCATTTGCATATTCACTATCATACTCATTATCACTTCCATTATCACTAGTGAGAGGGGTAAGATAAGATGTTAATTCTTTTATATTATTAAATAAATTTTCATGTGAAATTATAATACTATGTGCATCTATGTTATCCTTGAATGGAGTAAATGTATTATTTTCATTTGTCATATGAGAAGTAAGAGTAAGAAAGTTATCATTTAGACATTCTTTTGTCATTGTTTGAGATGACAAAGTAGAGTTAAGAACATGAGATTGATCATTTGAATTATGCATTGGAAATTTGATTCTATTTCATTTATATTATTGTAATTTGAACATAGAAGTAGCAAAATAGAGGGAGAAACGAGGTTCAAATGCAAGCAAATTATCATCAATGAGAGGTTTACTTGGAATTACATGACTAATTTTTAAATTTGATGTATTGTGCATAGGAGAATGAGGTGAAAATAAACTTTCCCATTTATCAAAATTATCTTCTTTGGAAAAGGGAAAAAAAGAGATAGGTTTGAGAGAATAAGATGCATCTACTTTTTCTTCACTATCACTTTCATATACATCATCATACTCCTAATTACAATAATAGTAATTGTCTTCATTGTAAATGAAATAATTTTCCTTATTTTTGGCTAATGTGCAAGTTTAAAAATTTGTCCATTCATTCTCATAATTATGAAAAAAAATTAGAAATTTATCTATAATATGAGAGGGAAGAAGTGCCATAGTGGCCATTTGATTGCTTTCACCAAAGAGAGTATGTAAAAGTACTATTAATCAAATAAATGCAAGAATGATTGACTACTAACATAGATATTTTGAAAATATTTTTGACACTCCAAAAAATTTGTAAAAATTCCAAAAATTGTATCTAAAAATTGTAAGGGAGGAAGGTGTGGGGTTTAAGGACCTAGTTTGGAAATCTAGGGTATTGGGTTAGAGTTTTAGAATTTTGAAATTATTGAAATAATTTAAATTCTAAAATAAATTTGGATAAAACAAATGTACAAAAATTTCTACAAAAATCAAAATTTTGAAATTGAATTTTTTGCACAAAAATTTGAAGAAAAAACCCTAGGGGTACCTAGGGTTTAAGATTTATTTGAAGTAAGTGGGGTTCACTAAATGATTTAACTTATTTAAGATTAATGGATTTTTATTCTTATTTTAGTTAAGGGTCTGGATTAATAAATCAGTAAAGAATATCTCAATAATTACAGTCCTGATTTGTGTAAATATTTATCTTTTTCACCTTTTTAAAAATAGTAATAAATAGGAAGAAATATAACTTAGCTAGAAACATATTGAGATGGCTAATACAGAGGCTAAAAATGGATATGTAGGATTGAGAAGGTGTCATAAAATTAAATCTAGATTTTGTTCAACAAAAGGATAGGAGCACCAAAAAGTGGATGTTTTAGTGTCTGATGTTGTCCATTCCTACCACTATTGTCCAAACTGATAACAAAGACCTAAAACTTTTTGGGTAGTTACATTATGCCTGTGTGAGCATGCCTCTAAAAAATTGAATGCTTGTTGTCAATGAAACTTGCTATGAATCTAATTTTATCTTGAAACCCTAATCCTCCATCATGCTTGATAAAATGATAATTGAGTCACTTGAAAAAGAGGGGGGATTAGTGTGTAATATGTATTAAACATGCAATCCACACCCCTTGTGTGGGCACATTGCCTACATACCAATACTTCGAAGAGGAATCAAGCCATATGTAGTTTTCCCAACTAGTGTACTTTGTGAAATAGTGTGATGTGGATGCAAATGCCAATTTGATAGTATTTGAGGTGGCTAGGGACTTGTATGAGGAATTGAGTATGTTTGCATTTGTATTAGGTGACTATATGTAGAGATAGGTAATTTTTCCTTGGTGCCTTATTTGTATTCTTGATTTCTTTTTAAGTTTGGTCACCACCTTGTAAATGAGCTTTGAGTGGAATTCTATTGAGAATAATTGGGCATGGGTCAAATGTATTCACACTAGGTTGACATAATTAAGGATAAGGACTGGATGAAAATAACCATTTGGGCTCAAAGTGAAAAAGGATAGGAGCATCAAAAACATGACACTTTGGTGATCGGTGATATATTCTAAATGGGGTTCTCCTATACTATAAACTTGAGACCTAGAGGAACAATATTGGCATAGGGAATACTGCTTGGCGGAGGTAGAATCAGGGTTTAGAAGGTTCCAGATGACTAGTAATAAACAAAAAGGTGTCTAGAAAGGTCACAAATAATGCAAAAATGACTTATGGATGGGGTGTCATAAGCCACACTTAAACTCCTAATTTGGATAATTTATATGACTACAATATGAAAATATGTGTGTGTGTGTGTGTGTGTGTGTGTGTGTGTGTGTGTGTGTGTGTGTGTGTGTGTGTGTGTGTGTGTGATAGTTTTATTTATTATTATGTATATTATTTTTGAATGTTTTAGCTTTTAAAATTTCTTAAGAGAATTACCAACTAGATGGAAAAAGAAATTATGAATAATCATTTGTTATTTTATTATTTGCACATGTAAGAGATGATTTTTTATGTATTTAATTATACTCAACTTATAATGTCTTTTATTTAGCAACCCACATTTCCATAGGTAACTTGGTTTTTTTGAATTTTGTAAATTTTGTACTTTAGGAACTTCTTGTGTGAGTGCATTTTCATTGTTAGTTTTATCAAATTGAGAATTATCAATGGTGTTATCAACTTAATTATTTCCATTTATGACATTATTTTAAACCTTTGTATTTTGATAAATGCTAATATTTGGAGATTTTGAAGTCATATATGAAGATTTATGTAACTTATTATCAATTTTTTATAATGATATAATGTGTTTATTAACAAGTTTATTTAGGTTTTTTTAAATGCATAATAATAATTATCATGATGTCCATTATTTCCATGAAAAATTAAAAATGGTTGGCTCTTAATTTTTTCCAAATGATGAGTATGATAATAATTAGGGCGTAATATGATTAATTTTTTATCCAACAATGTATTTAAAATATCATGTGGACAATCATTTTAATTGATTTTTAGAGGTTTAACATTGCTCCATGTAAAAGAATGATTATGATTAACATGAATGGAAAAAAAATACTTTATAAAATACTTTAACATTGTCATAAATGGGTTGAACTTTAGGTGTAAAAGGATTAACATTAGCATCTACCTTTTTATTAGGGTGTGCTTTAGTGTATACATGTTTAGAAGCATTTCTCTAATTTAATCCTTGTAATTGATTAAGAATGTTAGTATCAACATGATTTGAGTGTACTTTGGTAGATGTATTTTATTTATGTAATTGAATGTCCTCATTCATATTATTTGACACTTGAACAAAACCCAATTCCTCTCCTATGCTAAGGCTTCATAACAAAAAACTATAAATGATTCCGACTATAATAGAGTAAATTATCTTTTAATAGATAATTTATACCTCTATAAAAAATGTATTGTACTTTAAAATTAGTTGGTTCATAAATTAATTGATGCATAGCGGTCTTAAATCTTAGGATATAATAGAAAACTTGATCAAACTTACCTTGGTGTAAAGAGGGTAACTTTTCATAAGTAACCCTAGGTCATTTATTTTCAATATATTGTATTAAGATTGCTTATTATAGTTATAGATAGGTAACTAAAGATCCATTAGTAAAGGAATGAAATCAATTGGGAACACATCCATCTAGGATTCTAGGGAATAATTGAAATAATGGTAGACTACCATTGTAACCATGAATAGTTTACTAAAAATCTCTAAGATGAAAATAAGGGTCCTTGCTTACATCAAATGTGGAAAATGTAGGGATTTTGAAATTAGAGGGTAAGGGTGCATACAAAATGTTACGCATAATAGGTTTACCATGGACTGCATTAGAGTCAACCCATGCATTATACACTTTACATTATAAGTATAATTGATGAACTTTGTCTTTCAAAGATCCTACATCATGAATTAAGGATATGAATTCTTGGCAAGGCATGTTGAAGTTTTTAAGAGGTCCATTTATGGGTTTAATTATATTATTTATCTTAGCCATCAATAGACTATTACGAATAGGAGAAGGATGCTTACAACTAAACTCTTTTTTAGGAATGAAAGGCTTGAGAGATTCATTGGTATTTGGAATATCATCAATCTACAAAGGCATTTATATTACATTTAAAGAGAATCTATAACATTATTACCACTAGAATCAACATGTTCACACATTTTAATTTTCAAAGGAGAAGTGGAAACACCATCATGATATGAAATAATAGCATTGTTAAGCATTTTATCACTTGACTCATTGTTATAAATATGAGGGGAAATTAAAGAGGAAGCTATACTAGGATTAGTTGAAGCATTTTCCTCACCACTAAATTCATAATAATCATTTTCATACCAATCCTTGTCATGATAAATATAAATTTAATATTTCATATCAGCATTAGGAATAACAATATTATCATTTTCATTATAAGAGGAAAGAGAAGTAGTATTACTTGTAATAATAGAATGTACTATGTTAGGGGAAGTAAAAGTATGACATGTAGACTTAATATAATTTTTTATGAATATATTATATGAATTAAATTTATAAGTGTGAATTTAATAGAATGTAATAGAAAAATGGATATAAAAATTAGATGTGCAAGGATAGGGTTTGTCCGTGTGGAGTGTAGGTGGTAATCTAAGAAATATTAGATGGTCATATTTAGGAGGTTATTTGGGATTAAATGAAAAATTTAAGGAGGATTTTTAAGGAATATATTGTATGGAATCAAAAGATACATCCATATTTGACACTAAATAAATATCGAGGAGGATACCAAACAAGAATCTAGAAGAGTGCCCATAAACAAATATAGAGAAGAATCGATAGGAGAAACTAAAGATGTGACCAAATAAGAATCTAGAGGAGATTAAAAATTGAATCTAGAGGAGAATACAAAGGGGAATCAATGGGATAATCAAAGAGGAATATAGGAGTGTGACTAAAAATAAATCCAACACTGAAGCTAGAAAGGAACCGAAAGGGGAAGCTAGAGGTATGACCAAAGGTAAGCTAAAAGAAGATAAAAAATAACCTAAATAGGAAGCTACATGAATGACCAAAGGTAAATATAAAAATGAGGCTATATAATAACCTAAAGAGGAATCTAGAGGAATGACCAAAGGTAAATCCAAAGGGGAATCTAGAGGAGATTCAAAAGTGAAGTATAGAGAAGAATCTAAAGGGGAATCTATGGGAGAATCCAAAGAGGAATCTAAAGGTGTGATCAAAGAGGCATCTAGAGGGGATTCCAAGTGGAATATTAAGGAGAATCCAAAGGGAATCTAGAGGATATTCTAGGGTGGAATCTAGAGGAGAGTTTGATTTATTAAAAAATGTTCTCAAGAATCAACAAAGTCATTATCATTCATTACAACATTATCAAAATCATATTCATCATTAAGATCATCTTCTATAAGTTTTTACTTTTGATGGTTTGTCCAATCATTATCATAATAAAAGGCATAACATGAGTAAATAACAATTGAGCTATATAATTTACATCATTAACATGTTGTCTTAGACTATCCATGATACAGACAATTAAAATACGTGCAATAAATAAGATGCTTGTAGTAAACACATAATTTATGATGTACAAGAGAAGCTAATGACTATGAATACAATACAATAAAAATAAATGTATAGCAAGTAAGCTAAGAAAGGGTTTGAATGATTATATGAGATCTCAAATATACTTGCTTGTTCATTTATTAGTCCCATGACAAAATGTCAGAGCACTAAATGCAAAGGTATAACCATACTTATATCCCACTAACCCCATTTCTGAGGATACAGTGAGAGTAACTTCCTTGGATGATATGCTTCTCTTAGGTGCACCATAAATTAAATGGATAAAAGAGGAATCTTATGTTATGAATAAGGGACCCTAGGCATTTCCAATATACCTTGAGGTATGTGGAAATTAAACTTTGTGTTTAGTGTTGTACTATGGCTATGAGTATTGGGGTAAACCCCTCATACCATGATGTTTGTAAAAAACATTACATAACCCTTCAAAATAGTCACTAAACAATTTTAAAATTATTTTAACATAGTTTCTAAAATAAGTGAAAGTTATAGAAAAAAAATTGAAATATTTTTATGTTTAGAAATCAATAAATTTAAACCTAAGGTCAAAAGAAAGAGTTTATTTGTTAGATTTATCCAAGGTAATAAGAAAAAAATCTTTAGGTTTGGATTAAATCTAAGGTAAAATAATTTGAATCATTTTGTGTCAAATTTTATCTAAGTTTTAAGGTTGTTTTCTTTTAGTGTTAGGACTTTATAAAAATTTACTGAAATCCTAGGACAAAAATCAAACAAACAACAAGCAAGCAATGTTTTAAAAGTAACGGGTTCCCTAGAATGTTTAATCTATTTTAGTTATGAAATCCAATTTATATAATATTAAACTATTGAAATTTAAATGCTATAATATATCGATTTGATATTAAAATAAAGTAGGATACATAATTTTATAGAATTAGGAAAATTTTTTTAAAAGTAAAAGAACCTAAGCATGCACAAATTTCCCTAAAACAAATACTTTACTAACTATGTAGGATAATAATGACTAAAAACTACTTGTCAAAATTTGGAAACTGTATTGGGACTAAATGAAATAATTAAATGTGCACTAGGATAAGTCTATAGGAGGAGGATAGGGTCACAATACAACCTAGCCTGCTAATTGTGGCCATGTCTTGGGTGAATATATGCCTAATTTGTTGATCTAAGTGTGCACGACAACTTACAAGGGTTTGATGTTTAACTTTGCCTATCAAGTTAATGTACCATAGACTTGTAAAATATAAAACCTAGATCCTACACAATAAATAAGATAGGGATTATATGTAAAAGAGGAAAATAGGTCAGGGGAATAACCGAGCTATCCTTAAAAAAACCCACATAATATGAGTGCTACTTCATATCCCATATGGGCCCTAGGATTATGTAATTATCCCTCATATATGTGTGTGTGTGCAATCATGAATGCAATTCTAAATGCTCTTTTGACTATGAATACCCTTGACACGAGCATGAAAATAATGTATTCAACTTTAGAATTTATAGATAAATTAATAATTTAATATTAGTAAACATATATTAACTTTTTTTTATTTTATGGTGTAAATATGTAGGTTTATATTTTATAGTAAACAGATATCAACTTTTGTATATATTTTGTAATGATAGATAATCAACCCTTAGCTCCTAATAGGACCCTTCTTTATATAGATCTCTTGAATTTAAATTTGGGACTTATTGTCATATGAGGGGGCCGACTTGAAAATACCAACAGTCATAAAAGATACCATTAAAAAAATATAAATTCAAAAATCATCTAAAAGTTATGCTTGGACAAGTCCACATTACCTGGACATTATCATAGTGTGGCCTAGTCCATGTAAGTGGCCCTGTCTAAAATACTCAAAACACAAACAAAAAGACTTAGAATGAAAATTGGGGATCCTTGAGGTGGATACAAGAATACTATATATATATATATATATATATATATATATATATATATATAAGACATAAAAATGACAAACAACAAAATGAAGCTTAAGACATATAGCATGACACACCAATAAGCCATTTTTTCATAAAAAGTACTCTATATAAACAAGGTTGTGTAATATGCATATTTTAGATAAGTTTGTGTCAAATTTGGGTGTCTACAGTGGGTCATTGTATTGGGAAAACACATATTTAGTTTTTTCATCATTTGTCTTTGTTTGTAAACCTAAAATGTTTTCAGGATCTATATTTTTAATAGTTTCATTGATATTTTCAAGTTGGTTGTGTAAACCAATAGATTAAAGCAAATAAAAACTAACTTTAGTGTTAGCTAAATCATAAATATTGTTATAAGGTATAACATTATCATATATTTGAGGATAAGTTTTAGGCGTATAGGTTGGATGATACTATGCATTATTATATCTAGTAAGTAACATATTTATTTGATTAGGGTTATCATCAATATTACCTACAACAATATCACTTCGCATTGCAAATTTACCTTTATCTTAAGGGAAGGGTTTATAAGATAAAGGTTCATTATTATCAACTTTCACTAAATTAGAATTATCTTTAGGAATAAAGTTATAATCATTTTTCCTTGTCTAAACAACATAAACATTCATTGTCTTGATTTCATTTAAAGCCATTAGAATTGCACATGTTTATATTATTTGCCAAGTCAATATAAATACTATATTTTCTTGAATAAAACATTTAAATTTTTTAACAATGATGCATGTATCATGATCATGATCTATTTCACATACATGACCATAATAAAAGTTAATTTCAAAATTAGTATTGTGAATATTGGATGTCTTACTTGAAGGAGGTTGATAATTTATTTCTCATTTAATGGCGACTAGTTCATTCCCAAATTATGTATGGATTTTAATTTTTTTCATAATTATGAGTTAGATTAATCGAAACTCTTTTTTCAAACTTAATGCATTTAAGATTATTTTCATATTCAATACATAAATTAATAAAGGTATCATATTCCAATATATATATTTATCTTTTAATTCTATTTTATACTTTAAGGGTAAAGCTTTACTATATTAAAATATTGCTAACTTATTAGAAGGTCTTACGTTAGTTGGAGATTTTGTCTAAGTCTAGTAAATTGGGTTGTGAAATTATAAATAGTTTTGCTAGGGTAAATAGAGATATTCACAAGTTCATTAACTAATTCTAAGTCTTTTTTGGGTTTACCAAAACATGATTCAATCCAATGTTTTATATCTTTCCACTCACACATAACTTTAGCAGGTAAACTAATTAAATTTTGATAAGCCTTACTTTCTAGAGTTTGAAAAAATAATCTAAGGAAGACTTTTTCATTAATAATGCCAAGAGTTGCACAAATCAATTTAAATGCATCAAGATGATCTTTCCAAGATTCTTCTAAATTACTAGAGAATTTCATAACATTTAACATTTTAGAGAAGGGAGTTTACTAAGATGGTTTATAATATCAATTGGAATCCCACACATCTAATGATTAATTTATTCTTTATTTTCAACATCAAAATTTGCTTCATCATCAGTTATTTCATCATGTTCCCTATTTTTTTACAAACTATGTATGACATCCCTAATTATATTTTTTTCTTGATTAACCATTTTGAAAGGATTAAAAATATTTAGGAGGTTTATTAGAAAGAAATATAAGATGGGGTTGAGAATTTGTAGTTATGATTTATTCTTTTTCATGTCTTAGATGTTGATTTATTTGGGCAATATGATCTTGAGTTTGAAGTGCAAACAAAGTGTAACATTCTATCCCAAAGGCATCTTCTTCCTCAAAATTAATAACAATGAAAATATGTTGCATATTTTGAGGATAATTGTACCAACTAAAATGGGTTAAATTAGTACCAATATCAACTTATTCAACATCAATGTCAATTCTAAGTTAGATAATAGGAATGTTTCTATAAACAAAACATAAAATATGTGAAAATAATCTTGAAATAAATCAAAATCAAAAATATTGAAAATAAAACTCCTTAGCAAGGTTGCCAAATTTGTTGATGATGAAAAATGTAAAATCAAATAATTTAATTATTCACCTATTTTGAAGGTCAAGGTGGAATCATACCAATCTAATCATATGGACCTAAGACTAAAATATTAAATCAAGAGGTGTGAAGGGTATTTTAAGAGGTGTTAAGTATGCAAAGTATTATGATTTTAGAAATATTAAGATTGAATCAAGGTCTGTGGAATTTAATCATTTAAAGTAATATTTTATATTTAAGTATTCTAAGATATAACAAACATAATTTTAAATTAAATAACCAAAGTTAAATGAATGACACAGATTCAAATTATGAGATATTGTACTTTATATTTTATTATTGATCATGTCCGACAAAGTAATGCCTATTGATAAGAAAATATCTTAGAGGACTGATTGTTTTGAATAAAATAATAATATTTCTCTATGTGAGAAACTTCTCTTTATGATCACTTTATTTATCCAAAATATTACTTTTATATATGATTTGCAAGAAAGTGAAAAGAAGATGAACCTAAAAGTACAAATAAACAATAACAAACAAACAACAAAGAGACATTACTAAACTAAAGAGAAAGAAGAAAACTAAGATTAAAGATTAGGAATTAATTTTTTTATAAATTATTAAGTTATAAGATGATTAGCTACTAACTTAACACTATGTCAAAGTTAAGAAAATAAACTAGAGAATCCAACTCAATAAAAGTACACTAAGTGTGAAAGAAATAAGGAATACTAATGAAAAGAAACAAGAATATAATAGAAGTTAAAAAAATAAAAAATTAAGACTACTGAAACAAATAACTAATCTAAACAAAGAAACAAGTAAAATAAATACAATCTATTCTATGAAAGGAAACTAAAAGAAAATAATACAGTGATCATAATAAGTGACTGATTTATAAATAAATGCTTTTATTGATAAATAATAGACCTCATAGATGATTTATAGAATATATGAGAATATAAATTCTAAAAAATGAAAAATCAAACAATTATCGTATAACATGTGAATTATTCTTTATTATTTGAGAAAAGCACAAATTTAATATGTACATATGACTATATTATTATGCAGTCATTAAAAGATTAAGAATCTCAAATATTTTCAGACAATTAGTTTATAAATCAAAAAATTAACTTGGATATACTAAAATACACTTTACCATCAAAGAATGTATTGTTTGGTATTCTTGTAAATAATATTCGATCTCAGAGATTTATCTTAAAAGAGAAAACACAATTTGAAAGTTGAACTGAAAGAAGTTATTCACATGTGTATGTGTTTTTCCATTTTAATTATGTCTTCAAGTCATTTTAATGTCTCCTTTGAGAGTTAGTTATAAGTTTAAGTTATAACTGACATTTTATTAACATAAAATAAATTTAAGTAAATTTATTAAAGTTAACTAATTTATTTAGACCTTTATGAATATGTTCATAAAGTGAACTTATTTAAATTCATAATGAACTTTATCATAACTTAAGACATAAAATATAATAAGAAAACATAATTCTCTAATGGGTGGGGGCCCACTTATCAATATAATTAATTAAAATACAAATTATTGTGCAAGTTGAAAAATCATAAATGATTAATCTAATGTAATTAATCCATATAAATTATCAAATTTATCAATTTATCTCTAATAAATGATAAAAATAGTAAAATAAATATTGATCCATCTATTTTTAATGTAGGTAAAATGTTGATTACTAAATCAAACTAAAAAACATATCAAAACACTCAAATTATGTAAGTAATCAAACTGAAGCACCATCCAAAAATAACATGACTTCCATGATCCATAAAATTAATATAAAGTTAACCACTATCTAAACCAAATAGCAATGAAAATATTAAATGCTACAAATATTTTTTATAAAACATAAAATAAAAGTCTAAAAATGAAATAATAGTCAACATAGAAAATACTACTCATCATCTAAAACTAAATCAATTAGAGGTGCCCCATGTTTGGTTTGATATTTTGTACACTCAAGAGGTGTTTCAATTAATTCTAATCTAGTGATTCCATTGGATTCATCATCCACTTTTAAATTAATCCTCTTGAGTATATCTTACCACAAGTAGAGGTGAAGGGCTACTAGTGAATTTATGGCTAGATGATGCAATGTGTTTAGATGTAATGGTAATAATAGCCTGATTAGTATTGAAAGGGGGTATCTCAACATTATATGGTAGAATATCAACATGTGTGGGAACTAATTATAATAAAAATCCCTCTAGAGGAGGATTTTAGAGTTGCTTAAACCCCAAGAAGAGATTACAAATGAATGTACTTTCTCTTAGTACAGGGTTTGGTGAATATATCATTAATTTGATCTATTATCTAGATGTAGTAGAGATAAATGAATTGATCATGGATGAGTTCCCAAATAAAATGCATGTGAATTTTTATATGCTTGGTTTGTTGATGGAGCACCAGATTTATACAAATATAGATTATGATTTGGTTATCATAAAAGATGACTATTGGTTATCGAAACTAGATGCCAAACTTAGTGAGAATCCCCTAAAGCCAAATGGCCTTAGTGTTAACATTAACAGTTCCTTTATATTTTACCTCTATAGAAGATCAAACAATAACATTCTACTTCTTGTTTGACTAACTAATCAGACTTGAACTAAGGGAAAAATTATATCCTAAAGCATATTTATGATTCTGAATATACTAACTCAATTTGAATCTATATAACCAATTAAGTCATTTTTTATGCTTGCTCCATAGTGAATATTGAAACTATGATTACCCTGAATGTAGTGAAGAATCTACTTAGATGTTTTCTAGTGTAACTCATGTGGTTCCTACATGAATCTAGAGACCATGCCCACTACATATGAAATATTAGGTCTAATGTGTGCAAGATAGATGAGAATACCAACGAGTTGTTGATACGAGGTAGCATCAACCAAAGGAGATGGATAATCAATATCAAGCTTTACACTAGATAGAAAAGGAGTCAGAGCTAGATTATAGTCAACCATGTTAAACTATGCAAGAAAATCAAGAGCATACTTGGATTGTGTAATAGTGATCCCAGAGTTAGACTAAGAAATTTCAATCCCAAAAAAGTAACACAACAAGCCCAAGTCCATCATCAAGAACTTATCAGACCAAGTAGTTTTCACTATTGTGATAGTGAATGAATAACTGCCTATGATCAATAGGTCATCCATGTAGAGAAATAAAATCAAAAGTGAATCATCCTACCATAAAATGTAGACCCAACCAAAAGAATAAAGGAGTCCATCTTGGCATACTAAGATCAAGGAGATTATTTGAGGCCATAGAGAGATTTCTGAAGCTTAAAAACTAAGGAAGAATCTTCCACAAATCTTTATGGTTACTCCATGTATATTTCCTCTTTTAGGTCATCATGAAGAATGACATTCTTCACATCCATCTAATGATCATCCTAATGATGTGCTATGACAATAGAGGGAGTGAGTCATATTGAGTTCATTTTGGTAATTGGGGTGAAAATCTTGGTATAGTCAATGGCAAGTACCTAAGAAAAATCTTTTACTACCAAACATGATTTGAACTTGTCTACAAACCCATCTTCTATAAATTTTATTTGATAGATCCACTTACATCAAATAAGTTTTCTTCCCTTAATAAGAGGGACTAAATCCCAAGTGTTTTTCCTATACAAGGAACCATATTACTCTTTCATAGAAGTGTCCCACTCAGGGGTGTCTAATGCCTCATTAAATTATTGTGTATTGGAAGTAGATGTAATGAAAGCATGTGGGGTATACTGGAATTGTGAATGTGTTTACCTATTGTCTGATGGATCTCCAACCCATCAACCAACACTTTGTAGTGTCTTTATATCCCAAAGAGGACTAGTGCTTAGAGATTTATAAGGATATTCCTTGTCCTATAAATATATCCTAGGAGGAGGAGGGGAATCCTCATCACTACTCTCATCAATGGAACTAGAAGAAGAATTAAGATCATCAATAATTTGATCAGGCATATCTATATAATCATAAATATCATTAAATCCTAGTTCATCTAAGGAAAGGGGAGAGGTGTTGAGTGGGAGTTTTAAAGACGCTCTAAAAAATGAATAGTCCTCTCAATGAATAACTCATGAGTGGTGGGATGGAGAAGCATGTATCCCTTAATACCCTTAGAATATTCAATGAAGTTACAAGGTTGACTCTAAGGTTTCATTTCCTTACATTTATTCTTCAAAATATGGGCCATAGTAAGCGATATAAACACTTAAAAGTTCTTCACTATGGGTTTTTGACTGCTCCATGATTCAAAAGGAGTGACTCCATTCAATGTTTAGTGAGGAAATCAATTCTAGATATAACAAGCACAGTTTATGGCCTCAACCAAATATTGAGGTGTAAAAGAATTGAAGTGTAGCATACAATTGGACATTTCTTTCAAGGACCTATTCTTGCACTCTACAACTCCATTATACTGAAGATTATATAAAATTGTATGTTATAGTTCAATCCCTTTAATGTATAAAATTTATCAAAATGGTTACTGACATACTCACCACCATTTTTAGTGCATAAAATCTTGATGGATTTTCCTAATTATTTTTCCACAAGGGTCTTGAAGTCCTAAAAATGATCAAAAACCTTATATTTTTGCTTAAGAAAGTACATCCAAGTATATCTTAAATAGTCATCGATGAAAGTAAGCATGTATTTTTCTTATTGAATGACGGTTTTAGAAATAGGACATCAATGTAAGTATGGACAATCTCCAATATCTATTCACCTCTATTCGATTTTACCTTTTCATACTTCTCCTTAGGATACCTACAAAATATGCAACCCTAGAAAACTCTATCAAAAAACTTGACTCATGGTAACCCTAAAACCATGTCGTGATGATTGAGTTTCTCTAGGTAGCGATAGTTGAGATGGTCAAATTGCTTATGTCATTATTTACTCACTCCACCTAAATAAGTGAGTAGTGCAATAGAGGGTTGATCAAGTGAAAAATATGAGAAATATTGGTGATCTTCTTTCCCAAGTGAAATAATGGAATCACTATTTGCTTCCCTAATAACCATAAAATTGGGTGTGAACTCAACTTTATTACCCAAAATTATGTGAGTGATATGATAAACAAATATGAGATTGGTGTATAATGAGGGAACAAATAGAACATCATGAGATGCCCCATCATTCACTTTAATTGATCCACTCCCACTAACTTCTTAAAAAGGATCATCACCTAATAAAATGGAAGTCATATAATAAGTCTCTAAGGACAAGATCATGTCTTATGATGAAGCCATGTGGTGTGATGCACAAGAATCAATAACCCATGTGGAAGGCTAGGACACAACTGCAACAAGTGTTTTTTCCTTCTTACTATCTTTGGCCTTAGAAGACTCCTATACTAATGAAATATGATTGGAATACTTAACAATACTAATATTATGGTTAACGAGCATTTTTTTTAGTTGGTAAATCTGCTTCTTCATACATTTGGATTCATCTTGTCTAGATTTATTACAGTGGCCACATATGAAGTTAGGGTGATTAATTCACAATTAGATAATAAATTAGTAATATTAAATTACTCATATTTAATTATAATATGGTTATTTACCATAGGTAGATTGGTAGATTAGTAGATATTGAAAATCTTCTTATTATTAGTAATTGTAACTCCCAATTAATATTTGAGATATTTTATTGTTTATGTTGTTTTTATTTCTCCTATTTTATAGAAGCTATTACGATCTCATATTCATGTATAAATATGAAGCTCAGCGCTATATTTCTCAATTGGAATAAATAAAATATTATTATTCTATTATATCTAGTATCAAAGCTTTTTAGAGATCTCTAAACCTGTGGAAAAAGAGAACCCTAAGCTCTCCCAAAGTTTATATATTTTCATTATGTGAGGAAAACCTCGTGCACTCCTACACCAAACTCAAAAGTTGGAAAAAAAAGCAATAAGAAGTTTTTTTTTAAATTCTGAGTTGACTCTATGAAGATTGCCAACATATAGAGCGTTAGAAGATTGCTAGAGCATAAAAAGAAAAGGCTACTTTTTTTAAAAGAAAAATCAAGCTTGGCATTTCAAAAAACAAAAGCTTGGCGTTTAAAAAAAAAACATAGAGGCTACATTGGAGTGGCATTGGAAAAGGAGGTTGGCATTTTTAATTTTGAGTTTATATAATATAATTTGCAGTTTATATATTTTTAGATTTACTTAAAGTGTCCAACCATTTATTAAATCCTTTAAACCATAGCTTTAATATTTTATTTCCCAGAAATATTCCCAAAACCACCATTTATTTCTTAAAACCACATTTGAAATTCCAAAAACCACTTATATTAAATTTCCTTTACTACATTTTTTTCTAAAAACCACTTTTTAAAAATCCGTGGTATTAGGTGGGAGGGTGGTTTAAGGATAAAAACTAGAATTTTAAACCTCTATATATATATTTGTCTCTTTATTTCATTGAAATAATTAATAGGTAAGCTGGTGGAGAATATTTTTGGTAGAGGATAGGTGGGAGGTTCAAAACCCCCAAAAAAAAATTTTTTTTTTTTAAATTAGCAGCCCCTCCATCTTTGATAAATCTACTAAATTTAGTTATAACTAATTAAATTAGTGATAAATGTACTGAAAAAAAATTTGAAAAGAGGCTAAAGAGTCCAAAATGAAAAAAAATGAATTTATTATTTTTTAAAAAGCATCATATATTTATTTTACAAAATATTATAATTGTATTACATATTGCATAAAATCATGAGTTTTTCAATTGACGTAGTGTTCGGTCATAGCTATGCTTCTAACTCACATTTACGAGTAATACCATCATGCTTGAGGTACTAGATACACAACTTAATATAGCTACAACAATAATGTATAGGCATCATCCCTTTAAATCATCAGGGAGAAATAAGGCACATTCACTCATAACCTTCCCTTCATCTACCCATTTGTTTCAATTGAAGGGCATAAATCTTGACTAATGGTATGTCCAAATATATAGTGAAGTTATGTGTGTGTATACATAAATCTATCTAAGCAGGTTCTAATGATTGAACATACATTTTTCAATACTATTTAGATACCAAGTATCAGATTTTTTCTCATATGTTTATACCTCTTTCCCGTACCACTAGGTATAAATAAAGGGTGAAATTCTTATCTATACTGACGGGTATAAAAAAAGGAAACATATAAATAAATGTCTGTATATTAGTCTGATGGTATATAGAAAGGGAGACCTATATACCTATAGTGATAAGGAACCAATCCATCACCTGCAGTCTTGATAATAGTTGTATAGGCTCTGAAATTATTTATGTGGGATTCATAGTTACTCAAAGGTGACAACTAATCTACCTAAAAGACAAAGTTCATAACTCAAATGGAATTTGAAGAAATTTGGTATGTAGTAAAAGGCTCATATACTTGACATGCAACAGACATTGATCAGCAATATAAATTTAACAAAACCAATTAGAAAGATAAGTTGATTATCATGTTCAGAGTATCAGATGAAGTTCAACCACACATCCATGAAGCCAAAATAGCTAAGGAAGCTTGGGACAAGCTCTAAACTGTATATAAGGCCAAAAATGAGAGCACTATTTTATATTTACAAATTCAACTCCACTCTCTCAAATTGAGCTTAGGAGAAACAATGGAGGCCTTTTTAAAATGTGTTGCAACACTAAGGGCATCACTTCAATCCTTGGGTAAGACAGTTTTAGATGACTCTCTTGTACCTATTATCTTAAGAGCACTGCCACCCTCATACAAGATTTTTGTGACCACTTTGACTGTCACAAAATAGAAATCAAATTTTTAAAAATTGGTAAATATGTTACAATAGGAAGAGTCCTTTAACACTCATGGCAAACAAGAAGAACATGTATTGGCTTCTCATCAATAGAAAGGCAAGAAACAAGTCAAATCTTTATCAAAACCTAACTCAAAGTAGAATTTACTAGGAAGAAAGTCACAGAAGCAATGTCTCATTTTTGGTCATCAGGGACATGACCTAAAATATTGTTGGTACAATACCTTCAAAAAAGGATCTTCTAGTGGTCAAAAGTTTACTAACCAACAATCATTCCTTAGCTCATTCAATAAGCCACAAGGATAGAAAAAGGGCACTTGGTAGAAGAAATCAAAACAAGGCAATATTGTTGAACAAGAAGAACCTAATGAAGAAGATGATGACATGTGTTCTACAGATACCCATTATGTATTTGCATCACAAAGTAACATATGGTATGTTGACTCAGGTGCAACCTGACACATGGTAGGTAGAAAAGATTGTTTTTTCACTTTGATGGACACACCCAATAAAAATTATATTTCTTTGGGTGATGATTCCTCATACAATGTACAAGGAATTGGAAACATTGCCTTACCCCTAGGCATGTAAACATGTAAAATCATATATTTTCTATATGTACTTAGATTAACCAAAAACTTTTTATCAATTAGTCAACTCTTAGACCATAATTTAAAGATTGACTTTGACGGTAAAGGTGGAACCAAATTATGTTTGATCAGAGATAAATCCAAAAACTCTAAAATTATTACATGAGCATCCAATGTGAACCATATGTTTTAGCTTTATTTCATTCATAAAAATAATCAAACACTAATTACAAAAGACATAGACACGGCACAACTATGGCATAGGATATTTGGCCACATCAGTTTCTAATATCTTGACACACTCTAGTACAAAAACATGGTAAGAGGCTTACCACCTCTTAAAAAGGGTACAAACAAATGTTTTGATTGTTTAGAAAGAAAATAACATTGAATTCCATTTCAAAAAAGTACCTATAGATCCAATGGTAAACTTCTAGTTCACATAGATCTATGTGGACCAATGACACCTAACCATGTTGGATTTAAGTATTTTATGCTCTTTATTGATGATTATTCCAAAAAAATGTGGATCTACTATCTAAAAAAAAGGATCAATCTTTTAAAACTTTCAAGAAGTTTAAAGTGACTGTTAAAAATGAATCTAGTCAACACATCAAGACCTTCCACATAGATCATGGGGGGTAATTCACCAGTAATGAGTTTGAACATTTTTTGCAAGCAAACAATATGCATCATCAAATGGCACCTCTGTATATACCATAGCAAAATGTATTTTTTAAATGGAGGAGTCATACTATTATATAAATATTATGATGTATGATACATGATTTAGGCTTGACAAAGGCATTTTAGGCAAAAGCTGCCAAAATTATCGTATATCTACTCAATAGAGTACCCATTGTAGCTCTTGATGGAGTAACACCACATGAAGCTTGGTCAAGTAAAAATCCATCTATAGCACATATTCAAGTTTTTATATGTCAATAAAGTATGTTTTCAAAGTGGAATAGACTAAACTTGATATGAAATCCAAAAAATATGTGTTCTTAGGGTACAGTAAAGAAGCACTTGCCTATAGACTCATGGATCCAAAAAAAAACAAATCTACACCAATAGGGATGTTGAATTCTTTGAAAAGAAAGAAGTTAAAGTTCCTTCAACAAGTTCACTTGATAAACAAATCAGTCCCATATAAAATATACAAGATGGTGATCTCCCAAATGAATATAGTAATGATGATGGGAACAATGGTGCAACTCCACCACCACAAGAACTACTCAACATATGCCTAAATGGTATACAAATACTCTCAGAGATGAAAAATTAGATGGTATTCCAAACACATCTACCACTATACAAAGGACTCATAGTATGGCTCATGGTGAGGTTAATTTAGCCTTAATGACCCCTCTACAATTCAAGAATCCCTATAGTTAAAACCTTGGAAAGATGCCATGGATGTAGAATATAATTCACTGATAAAAAATAAAACATGGTAGCTTGTAGTTCTTCCACCAGGGAAGAAGCCAATCAGATGCAAATGGATCTTCAAGATGAATTATAAAGTAGATGGCAATTTCGACAAGTACAAATCAAGACTGGTTGTGAAGGGGTATGCTCAGAAAGAAGGCATTGACTATGAGGAGACATTTGCTCCCATATCAAAGATCAAAATAATTAGGATGATTTTTTCTCTAGCTACACAATTTGGCTATAAAGTCCATCAAATGGATGTGAAAAGTGCCTTCCTTAATGGGGACTTATAGGAATAAGTCTACATGACTCAACCAGAAGGTTTTGTCAAATCTAGAAAAGAAGATAAAGTTTGTAGACTTGTCAAATCACTATATGGTCTTAAACAGGCTCCCAAGGCATGGTATATCAAGATCAATGAGCATCTCTTGAAACATATATTTGAAATGAGTCCATATGATCCAAATCTCTACCTCAAACATCAAGGTGGGGAGATGGTAATTATAGTCATATATGTCAATGATTTAATCATCACTGGTAGTTCAGTTAAGATGATTGAATCAATAAAGAAAGATCTGAATTGATCATTTGACATGACAAATCTTGGGCTTTTGCATTATTGTCTTGGTCTAGAATTTTAGTAGAGATAAAATTATATTTTTGTATCTTAGCTCAAATATGTTAGGATAACACTCAAGAAATTCCAAATGATGGATAACAAACCATTTGCCACACCTATGGAGACAAAGATTCAATTGTTTCAATCAGATCCATCACCATAGGTAAACGCAACTCTATATTTTTAGTTGATGGAGAGTCTCATTTACCTAACCTACACTAGGCTAGACATCAGCTATGCTATCATTTATCTCTCAAGGTTCATGCAAGAGCCTAAGATCAGTCACTAGAAAGTAGCAAATCAAGTATTGAGGTACATCAAAGGAACTATGGATTTTAGCCTAAAATACAAGAAGAATGATAACTCCTTATTGATATGATACTTAGACTCAGATCATGTAGGGAACATTGATGATAAAAAATCCACTTCAATATTTTTACTTTTTCTACTATTTGGACTAATATCATGGGGGACTAAGAAGTAAAATTATGTTTCAAGGTCCTCCACAGAATTAGAATATCGCACTGTAGGAGGAGTTGTCTATGAAGCAATTTGTCTCAGATGTATACTTGAAGGATTTGGATTACTATAGGATCAACTAATAATTATTCATGTAGACAATGAAAGAGTAGTGAAGCATGTTCACAATCTATTGTTTCATGAACACACTAAACACATTGAAATGCAAGTTCATTTTATTCGTAAACATGTTCAGAACAATAATATGTAGCTCTAGTATTTCTTGATAGATCAACAATGTGCAGATGTTTTTACCAAAGCACTTGCATAGAAAAAAATTGAGGCATTCAAATAATTTCTCTCATATTCACTTGAGACAATGTTGAATTAAAGGGGGGAATGTTAGGTTGATTAATTTACCATTAAATAATAAATGATTAATATTAAATTACTCATAGTTAATTATAATATGGTTATTTAGCATAGATAGATTGATAGGTTAGTAAATCTTGAAAATCTTACTATTGTTAGCAATTGTAACTCCTAATTAATATTTGGGAGATTTTATTATTTATGTTGTTTTTATTTCTCTTATTTTATAGGAGCTATGATGAGCTCATATTCATGTATAAATATGAAGCTCGGCTATGTATTTCTTAGTTGGAATAAATAAAACATTATTATTCCGCTATATGTGAGTCACTCTTTCTTGGATTTATTATTTGAAGAGGAGTAATATTTTGATGCTTTTAGCTTAGTATCATATTTCTGACTCTTTCTTTGTTGTAGGTCCTTCTTTTTCTATTTCTTCTCCTTGCTACTAGAAGCCTTCTATGTATCATGACTATAATTAAGGAATGTGATATAGATGACTTTAATGTGCCCATTTGAATGAGTTTTTCTTGTTCTTGAGTTAAGCCAATAGTAAAATAATCCAAAGATGACATGGTCCATGCATCTTCAATGGCACGATTGGTGGCATGGAAGGTAGAAATGAAGATAGAGTAGTTGAAACTCAATTTGGCAAGGATGGAAAGAATCAATCGATCATCTTTTTTATCAATGTCATAGATTTTCAACTATAATTTAAGTGATTTGGACTTGGTGAAGAAGACTTGAATTGTATCAAAGTCACCTAAGCTCAAGATGATGATCTCATTCTCCAACTCATGACCCCTTATGATGTACTAATTTCCAAAGAGTGTTTGATAGAAAGTGGAAGATCCAAACTCAGTTTGGAGTAATACACAAAGGTAAAAATAATAAATTTTACACTGATAATATTATACTTCACACTCTTGATAATATAAGTGACCTCATAAAATATATAAGAGACATATATCCTATAAGTGGGGATGTTCTAATTCATACAATCTCTCAACCTATTAACTAAATAACTCTATAAATCTACTTGAATATTATTTTTTATTCACAATAATAACATACCAAATAATATCTTCTAGCTCAGTTAATAATATAATTAATATTTACCAAAGTAAACTACCTAATGTAAATGTTAATCCTTAACATTCCCCACTTAGTGTTTACATGGAGATAAAACACATCTCAAGAATTGGAAACATAATCATATGTCAACATATACTTTTAGGTTTGCATACTACTATCTGAATCTTATTGTCTTGATCTTGTTGCACATGACCACTACTATACAGAGAATGCATCCCACTTTTACTCCATGTGTATGCATCAAACATTTCATTGGTTGATCATCTTCTTAATGAAGTATAAAATTTAGAGGATCCTTACAGTCAGAGGATTTATGTAGTTAGCTACCCTCATATATAACTGTTACCACATTCCATGATATCTACATTCTCCTTTTCACTAATTTAATAGGGAAATGATTAATTTTTTTTATTTTTTTATACAACTGAAAATAAAATAGTATGAGGACTAAATCCTCATTGCCTTATATTATAACCTCTGCACGTGATTTTTTCCACTAAATCTTGCATAACATAGATAGTCGCCACTACCACTGGCGATCATCCTCAGCATAATCATTTTAGCCCATAGTATGATACTATCTTAAAATACATCCCCATTACTAGAAACTTGAAATATGATGATATTTTTCATCCATCCTCCTATTATATGCTACTTAACAAATTTTGATTTGAGGCTTAGTTATGTTGACCCCCCCTCAATTTAGACTTCATGTATAAGCGATAATGCATTATGAGTCAAATTTTATTTTATTTTTGACACTTTTGATTACTAAACCTAATTGACATAAAAATGAATATAAAAAAAAGACACCTAAATATAATAAAAACTATCACCTATATGCATCAAATATATAATTAAAAAATCTAATTAAAGATTGGATTTACTTGTCTCAAAGAGAAAAGGCCTCAAATAATTTTAATATAAAAAACAAATAATACATACTTATCCTATTAACAACCATATAAATGCCTATACTAATTTAAAAATTACTAAAAATTAAATAATAAAATTATTTTGACATCCATGAATAAAAGTGGATAATAAACAAAAAAAAATGTGTATTATTATAAATAGCTAAAAAACCTAAATATGTTGAGCTATCTAAGGGTTGTTGGTGAGATATCTAGAAAAAAAATTGATGTGGTAGTTTATGAATGTTACAACTAACAATTCATGTAAATATGATGGTATAAATCCATAGTTCAAGATGATACAAGGCTTTTGACTATAAGGTGTCTATAGGACACACAAAGATTGCATAAAGACACAAGAAAGATTATGCACATCAATTTTTTGATGTTCTCTCTCAAGCCTAAGGTTTAGTTTCACATTATAGCTATCAATCTAATAGAGTTATCTATTATACATGAATAACTCAATTATTCTATGTATTTGCATGTCCTTCATTATACTTACATGGGTGGAGGAATCTACACAACTGGTCACATGTAGCTAGAATTTTAGAGACATCTCCCTAAATTCATAAATCACATAAAAAACATGACAAAAAATAGGATGATTGACATGTCAATGTCTCATACACTAGGGAAAAAGAGCATAGAGTTTCCCCTTTTCTAGGTTCAATACTCTATTATAAGCACAAAAATAATATTGCTCTAATACCACTGATAGAAAGTGGAAGAGCGAAACTCAATTTGGAGTAATACACATAGGTAAAAATAATAAATTTCACACTGATAATATTATACTTCATACTCTTGATAACAAAAGTGACCTCATACAAATATATATAGGAGACATATATCCTATAATTAGGTATGCTCTAATCCCTACAATCTCTCAACCTATTAATCAAATAACTCTATAAATCTACCCATATCTTATTATTGTTATTGACAAAAATAACATACCAAACAATATATTCTAACTTAGTTAATAGTATAATTAGTATTTACCAAAGTAAACTACCTAATGTAAATTCCAATTTCTTAATAGTTTCTCCAATAAGGTCCACACTTGAATTGGAGTTATTTTAGATATGATATGAAAGTGAAAGTTGTGATACATAGATAGGAATATAAGACCATAAACTTTGTCACTTATATTGTACCACTTCACCTTCTCTACTTTAGGTGTTAGTTCTATTTTTTTACCCATCATGATTCAGTGTAAGTCTTTACTCCTTAAGAGGATTTTCACTATGAATTTTTACTCATGATAGTTGAATGGTGTAAAAATAAGAACATAACTAAGATCCATGGTGCATGCAAAAAGGCAATATGTGTTAAACTATGTGTATTGTAAAAAAATAATATGATACCCCCTGAATCTATAGAAGTTAAAATGTATAAGTCATGAGAATATCACCAATGTGTAGAGCTTGGAAAAACTCATACTTTTAAAAAAAATGGCACCTCAAAAGGAGTAAAAGGCTAAAAGTTATGCGTGTTTGAATGTTTCTTATCATCAGAAAAATAATGTTCTCCACTTTGCATTAAAAAATTGGGTGTGCAAATAGTTTGAAAAAAAATTGGTGGTAACTTCCCCCTCCCAAAAAAATTTATGCTCCTTTAGAGTAAAAGCTAATAAATTTTGAGTTGGATGTGACCAAGGGATTAACTCCCATATGATCAGGGTTCAAATTGAATGGGTATGTGTCGATCCTAGGGTTTTGACACCTAAATTTGATGGCATAATCCTTTTTATATGAAAATCCACTAAATGATATGTGACCAGTAAAATACACATTTTCCCTTATTATTTTTTAAATCTAAATCTATTGAGGCTTCCAAAATAAGATCAAAATATGAGAGATGGTGAGTCTATATTATGCTATGTCAATGGATGGTAGATCTATAACATGCAAGCTAAAACTCAATATTTCACAATATGAACAATGGTATTCATCTACCAAAATAACTTTGATACCATGTTAGAGTGGGCCATAATTGAGGATCTACTAGATAGAGTTGAATGCACAAAAAAATTACTTGTATGTAGTATTGAAATCAAATATGAGTCAGAAAGAAGTAATTGCTCAACAATCAAAAGATCTAAATATTAGCATTAACATGATTAGCCATTAAATATTTAGGATGGTAAATTATATATATATAATGAACATGTCCTCACTTCCTCATGAATGTGGGATTATCTTTCACAATGACCTAAAAAGATAACTAAGCAAGCTAACTAAATATGTCTAAGAAAAAACCATTAAATGTAATCAAAATTTACACCAATATAATTATGTGAAGTAAACATATGGGAATAAGGTGTTGATGAACCATAAATAATTGGATGTGTTTATCAATTACATCTACATGGACCTATTATATCACAAGAATGAAAATAATCATTAGGAAACATGTTCAAAACATTTCAAAAACTAACATTGTGAGCACTTAAGTGAAGGAAAATAACAGTTCCATAATGAAAACATTGTGTAAATGCACTAGTCGCACAATAAGATCTACCTCAGTAATTACCTCAAACAGAAAACTCGTTATCTTTTTGTTGACTCCTTCTACCTCATACATTATTTGTGTGAGAACTTTGGGATCCATGACTCCAACTTATCATCTTATATATATATATATATATATATATATATATATATATATATATATATATATATATATATATATATATAGAGAGAGAGAGAGAGAGAGAGAGACACACACACACACACACATATATATGAGATATTTAACTTTAAGATTTAATTCATATTTTTAAAAATGCAACAAATTTATATGAACACTGTTCTAAATTATAAAACCAATCATAACTAATTTTTTTAAAGATAATTCTATGTTATCCATTGATAATCATTGAATTATAACTATCACTTTAGTTTTAATTCATTCAAAACTTATAAAATCAACTCTTAATTTTAGAAAACTAATTTAAAAGTATTAATAAACTAATTGAGATCAACATCCTTTTGTATTTTTTAATTTTTATATCCAATTAAAAATATTCAATCACTTTGAATCATTTATGCCACTTTATGGTTTATACATATATAGTATTTTCACTCTAGGGTTTTGTATGTGATCACTATATCAATTATTGCTGAGTCATAATTATATGCATGCAACATGAAAAAATCCATTTTAAACAAAAAAAAAAAAAAATTGTATACAATTAGTAACAAAAAAAATCAATTTGAAAACAAATATGAGTTTATATGATTCAAAACCTTTCATTTTCCCTTTATATCTACTCAAAATATGCCAAGAAAGAACATTGAAACAATCAAATATCATAACTTGAAACCTAAGATCTGTTTTATCATTGTTTTCAAAACACTATATTATTTCATATGAACATGAAAACCTTATTCATAAAACTAATGCATATTCAATATCTTGAAAACATGTATTTACATGTTGAGAAATCAGTATGTAATTTATCATGGCTTTAGAAAGAACTCATTTAATATGTATACATGAGATTAAAAATATTGTATTAAAGATATTTTCTCTATATAATTTTTTGATAATTTTAACTTTACAACACTATTTATTCATTAATTTATAAATTATTGTATTGAAAATCAATAATTTGAAAGTGGTTGCATATTGAGTAAAATATAAAAACAATAGCATGCAAAATATAAATTGAAATAAATCACCATTTTAAACTAAGAGTAATAAAAAGTCTAAGTACAAAACAAACCAAGAGTCAAATCAATAAAAATGAAAACCCTAAGTCAAATGCAACTTCATATTACATAACAACATCTTAACAATCCCTAATCAATATTAATACCCAGCTCAAAATTTTAAAACTAAAGGAAAACAAAGCCATGGCTAATGCAATACCTTACATGTATTCCTTTAAGTCATTTTTGTACTCAACCAAATATGTTATGGAAATTTTTTCCCATTTTATCACATGCAAGAGATACAAAATCTAAAAATTGAGTACAATAAATATTTAAAATATCAAAACCTCTTACACGCAAAAATTGGTTCTAACATTTAATGTGAGTAAAATTCAAAGAGTGCATGAGTATTCAAGCAAAATTAAACTCATTTGTGCAATAAATTTCTTCATGATCTTAGACCAAAATTTATGTGATTTATTTACAACTTCAAAGCACAAGAAAATAATTAACCTTTCCTTAATTCATTATCATGTTTTCACTAAAATGTTGGTCTTGAAAAGAAACTAAATGCATATATGTATATAGAATCAAACTACCCAAAAAATTGAAAAAAAAGGTTGATTTGTTTTAAAAAGACACAAACTACAAGAGAAAGCCTATAAAATCATGTTTATCAACAAGAATTAGTAGGTAATAAAACAACAAAACTTTAATTCCATAGAGAAAATTTAAGCTACTACAAAAAGATTGAATGAGATCAACTTTTCACCTATACCCATTTGATAAATGCATTCAATGTAGGGTGGTTTACCATGTGTTGGAGCACATTTAGTGTACTCAGGAATGATAGTGTGTTGGAGCACATTTAGTGTACTCAGGAATGATAGTGACCAAAAAAAGTATGCCAAGTTTTATAAAAATTTATATTTTAGTCATAAAAATAGCCTTGTTAGTTTCTCTTTATTTGCATTCCAAAAATATGTTGTTAACCAAAACCTCGATCAATTTTAGTGATAACACATTAAAATTGAAATGACCAAAGGGTTATTCAAATCCTAAATAAATCCAAATTGATCTCAAAATTCATTAAACATTAACACAATGTTGTGTCCCAAAGTGTATGTTAAAAAATATTAAAACCAAGACATTACACTATACCTTAAAAAATATGGCATGCTTATGTCATTCAAAAAATATGTTCTATGCTAAGATTTTCCCAAAGTTTCATTCATTTAAATAAAAACCTAAACCATGTTTATCCAAGTGGTTGATCAATACCTCTTAAAATAATACTTTCCAAATGTGGCTTTTAATGTCATTTCACTTAGTTAAATCTAACCATGATTGCTCAAAGAGGTATATTTATATTGAAAGGATACCTTAAAAATGAGATACTCATATCATTAGAAATGAATGATTCAACATATACTCTAAAATAATCAAATATTTCCAAATATGATTGTTCAAAATGATGTATCGATGTCATTTATTGAATTTTTAAAATAAAACCATCTTAAAAAATTGTCTAAAATGCATCAAAAGACTTATAAACTATCACAACTGCTTTGGAGAAAAAAATCAAGGGATATATTATTTATTGAAATATGCATTAGATGAGACATATTGCATAAAAAAAGAATATAATTATAATAACAAAGTTATGTATTTAATAATTCAGTTTTATGAAGTGCAACACATAGACCAAATTACTATTATGATTGTCATCATTTCAAAACTAAGCACAAATATTAACTTACAATCATCTATTGTAAATATAGTGGATTAAAGTTGTTTACACTAAGCATGATAATTTAATATTTATGAATACTTTATAAGTAATAAAAAATAATATTTTACAACATAATAATAAATGAAAATAAATAATCTAGCATTAAAATTTCCTCCCGCCATATAAATTTTGAGTATGGTAAAACAATTCACAATAGGCATAACTATGTATATTTAAAATATTTTAACTAGGGTATTAAAATTTGTCATAACACCTTCATTCTTATATCTTTGATTTTTATTTTGTAATGCATCATAGTGATTTGTGTCATGATATTATTTCCATTTTTTATGTGAAATATGTCTTGTGACTTGATGGTGAGTAGATGGTAATGTGATAAGATTATGACCAAGTAATATTTGGAATATTGTTCTTGGTTTATCTTGAAGACTTGTTACTTGTGATTATGTTTGAATATTGATATCTACAATTTCCATGTTATTTACTTAAATGTATGTTTTATTCTATGTTCAAATCATGTTTGACTTTAATGTTGCTTGCACATAGTGTGAGATAGTATTAAAACTATTGTTTACATTTAGAATTTACTTATGATATATCATTTTTTCTTTTTCATTTGCCCCATATGATTGTGTCTAAATAGGAATGTTTTATTTGTCTTTTTTTTTTTATATGATTCAACTCAATATTTTCCAATTCCAATCGTTTAAAATAGGGTATGAGATAAATATTTATTTTAAGGCTTGAATTTTAATTTTCATAGTTGATCATCTGTCATATATGCCATGTTGGTAACCTTGTCATCATTATAATGATAATATGTGACCTTGCCATCTTTATATTATGAATTCACTAGTAAAGGAAGATTTAGAATAGGTTTTAACTATTTTGTATTAGCTTGTGATTCATGGTGTATAGCTACTTTATATGTTATGATTGGTTCCTTGTCCTTTTCAGTACTTAATTCACCCACTTCATATGTATGTATTAGGGCTACTGGAATAGGTTGCAATGGAGGAATGAAGGTATGATTTTCCAAATGTGATTATGATTGGTCATCATTAATATTTTGGGTCATCTTAAAATATTTAAAAGGGTCATCATATGATGGTTATGTATAATAATATCCTTCATGCATAAATGTGATACAAATGTGTAATTTTTATGGTATTGCCTCCATAGAATGTATCCATGGTCACCAAAAAAGTAAGTTGTAATGATTTGATAAGTGGCACATGTTTTATATATTTTTGGATAGATATGACCTAATAAACATATTTTTTGAATAAATTAGAATGTTAAAGATCACCAATAATTCTTATTATAACTTAATAAATATTGGAATATGTTATTTTTAGAAACACTGGGAAGAAGATAACTTAGCTTAGATTTTGGGGTTTTGATATTAGGAGATTGTGTACATTCATATAAAATGCACCAACATAGGTATGTGATCATCCAAGTTTAGAATCAAAGTCCATGTTTTGTGGATAGTAGCACATGTCAACCTTGTCCATGGACTACAGACTTATCTAATGTGAAAATGTTAAATCTATGACTAACCTACCACTTGTGCTTGTGTTCACTGAGACTATTGATATACCTATAATATATAATCTTACTTCTTACACAGTCTTATTCAATATCAAATATAGGGATTTTTAGGTGAAAGGGACTAATTAGGACTAACCTTGGCCAATCCTCTTTGGATGACCAAGATCTACACTATATTTCTAATACTCTGAAGAGGGATCAAACTCAAATGTAGTTATCTTGCTAATGTATCTGTGTGAAATTGTATATATAAGCCTAGATTTTATTTATCTTATTTTACCCTTGTCACAAACATGCAAATATACATTTATCCTTTGTAAAATTTAGATATATCTTTAAAAAATTAGTAAATGAAATGTGTAATCTTTTTCTAGATTTTTATAATGTAGAATGATGTACCTAATGCCTTATAATAGCTTTGTATATATAGAAATATTGATTTCAATTTAAAATATATATGCGCACATAAAATATGACTCAACAAGACCCAAATAAGCAAAAAGAAAGATCGAAATTAAATGTGACCCAAAATAACTCCACAAATTATGCCTGGATAAGTATGTATTTTGTGGATAGGTTCACAGGCCTGGATCTATCCAAAAATTATGGACTTGTCTAAAAAATACACAAACAGACATAGAGATGTAAAAAGGGATCCCCATGACAACATTGACATGATAATTAAAAAAGTGGAAAAGTAACCACACAAACATATGAAATAAAGAGGGGAGACCTAAAAAATGCACCAATAGATACTTCATTCATCACCAATAGTTTAATTGTGCAGATTTGCATAAAAGGTATTGAAGATAGGCTTGTAAAAAAAATGGGTGTCTACATTTTCCCCCTTTATTCTAGTAATAAAATTTCTATATTAAATGAGAAAATTAAACTTGAGTGTGTATGACATATTTTTTATTTCACATGAAAATATAGTTGTGCAAGACACCCAATAGTAAAACTTACAATAACCATGTGGTAGTCAATGGTTTATTAAAATGAAATTCTATAATTGAGATCAAAAGGTAAGAGTAAGGAAAAAATACACATGTACATGTTTGGTATTGTTCCACATGTGTATAATTCTCATGCTATAAAGAGTAGAGATGTCATGAGTGACTAGTTGACCCAACCAACTAGAGAAAGGATGCTTTCGGTCCTAATCAATTTTATGGCTATGAAAATGAATAATCCTTCAATCAATAATGGGAGAGTAGTAGGTCATTGATTGCCACTAGATTGGGTAATTGATCTAGCTCTAATATTTTACCCCAAGTTGAAGGGTTAAAACCCATAATGGGGTCGCTAGAAGTAATTCCAAGGTCGTTGAGTGTCTCTAGACTCAAACATAAAATACCCATAAAAAAAATCAAATTGTTGTAGATGGATCTAAATTATAATTACATGATCAAAAGATAATGAAGAATATTCACGATGACATTTCCAATAGACTTGAAGTGAAATAACAACCATTTTACCATTAAATTTTTAAACTATACTGTAGTGCATGAACCAATATCATGACTTTTGAATTGTAAAATTGTATATATGTGCAAAAAATAGCATAATTCAATTTTGAATTTGAAAAATGTATATATTTGTATAAACTAACATCATAACCCCTAAATATGTGACAAATGATATACAATTTCATGCATCTATATGCTCAATTGTAACTTTGTAAATCCTATAATTTTGTTCTTGTACTCATTTGTAGATACCCATGCACATGCATCCAAGTGTATATGAATATATAATCAAGTCTTTTTAAAGTGAGTGCACATGCATGGCATGTGCCCCCATAATTTGTATCGGCATGCTAATATTTGTCTCATATATACTTTAAAAATTGATTTTGAATATCATTGTGTGAAGAATTTTACACATTGATATCCAAAAGAAAAATTTAACTTATTTGACATTGACTATGGAAATAATCTTGCTCTCATATATAATTTTTTATTCATTTTGATTTTTTGCAATCTGAATTATGTATGTGCATATGCATCTAAATATGTATAATTCTATTGATATATGGTCATGTATAGTTCTTATATTTCTTGATAAAGTGCACCTTCATGTCTTATATCCCCAAAATGTATACTGGTGTGTATAATCTATCAAAAATATGTAAAACCCATGTCACAAATCTGTAGTGTATAGATAATCTGAACCAATACGAACCATTTATAATGTGTTAAGACTGAATGATCCCCATAAGTATTATCTATGCATTTTTAACTTCTACAATAAGTTTGATGTATGCCCCAATTTTGATGTGAGGGATGAGATTATCAAATGAATCATGTAAAAATAAATTTAAGTTTAAATAAGTTTGAGTGATTTAATTTGTTGGATTAAGTAGATTTTGATTTTGACCATTTTGAAAGATTGAAATTTGACCTCTTTAGAATTTTGTGAATGTGTTGATGTAATTTGATAAATGTACTTGATGTATATCATATAATGATTTATAAAGGCAATAATATAGAGAAATAATCTAGAAGTATTAAAAAATATGTGGTTTAATCCATTTGTAGGAAAATAAGTGTTAACTTTATCATTTTTAAAATGGTTGGTAGGAGTGATGAAAGTATTACCATGTGAAATAACTCATTATGTGTATTCCAAATCATCCAATGGGGAGTAATTTATATAAGTATCACTCAAGATATCACATGCAAAAATTTTAGAGGGATTAATTCTAAAGTTTGAAAAAAATTCAACACATATTAAGTTGGTTCAATAGAATTTTATAATTTATTTTGTTATTGCTAATTTGTGATTTTTGAGCTCTAGTTGAGAATAATGTCATAAAAATTATATCTTTGACTAACCTAATTTTAGAAATTGGAGGATGAATTATAGTCTTAGGACACTTTACTATTGGTATGTTGTCAAAACCCATATTTTTTTATGTATTTCATCAATTTTTTTTAAAAAAAATTAATGACTTTTTAGAATTTTAATATTTTTATCTCTATTTTTTAGAGTTTTCTCTTTAGCTATGGTCCTATCTAGACCTTGTGTGGACTTGTCCAATTTTTGTGTTGACTTGTCTAATTCACCACATTTCTATTAGCGTAGTTGTTTCCTCTAACATGTTACGATCTTAGATATTTTTTAGGGATTAATATTGAGATTGTATCTATTTGATTTTTTCATATTTTTATAAGTTTTTTGAATTTGATCGCATTCTTATGTGATTGTATGGAAACATGTTAGAGCAGGATTTTAGGCATGGGCACATGATGGAGACTGTGTGAGCATTGACATTGAGTGATGTAGAGAGAGTTACTCTTGACATTATCTTGTTAAGTTATGTTGGATGACAATATCTACTACCTTATGGCATGCATATGATGATGACACTAGCAAAGTAGTGGGACTCAAATACTTTTACCTTTTGGATCCCTATAGAGGAGATGATTATTACACTTAAGGATATATGGAGGATATTAAGACTTTTCATTATTGGTACATGTGTGACCTTGTAATGTGGTGGTGGGAATGGGTGGATAGGATATGCCCACAAGTGTATGCCTAAAAATATTAGGGGTGGTTGGTAAAAAACCAACAATACTATTATATTATTGTCTAAGATTATTTTATCAAATATTCTACATGTACAGAAGCTTGTGTGTGTATTGATGACATCCTTTATTATTATTGATGGTGAAAATATTTATATTTCACAAAATATGCATCACTTTGTCTAAGATATTAAGTAACATAACACCATGTATTATTGGGGATGGATGATGTTGGATCACTTATATAGGGACCTACATTAATTTACCTAAGAGGGTTTTAGTGATGGGTTAGGATGAAGGACAATATTACATTACTAGGTATATGAGCATATATGTGTGATATAACATATGGGTATGTCTCATGTTGATTGGGTATGTTCACATATATTTGTACAAATATGGGTCAATAATACACGTGTTATGTAGAGTGGGACTATGGAGTGTTATTAGATTCTTAACCAACTATCGATAGATTCCATTATCTAGATACCTTACCAAGGGTTTTCATTGTGGGTTGAAGGCATATTTCAATTGTATTAGACTCATGTTAGTTTTTAATTCCATTATTATTGGCTTGATTTTTATGAGAAATTTTAGTTTGAGTATATTATGCACTAATTTGGTATTAGACAGGTTGTGTTCCCAACACTAGTTATATGAAGCTAAACTATTGGAGCTCCTAGACATGATGATAATCAAGGCCAACTTAGTGTGGTAGAGCTAGTACACATTCCTTTGGCTGACATGGACTTAGTGACTAAGATTCTTGATGTTAATGATTCTAGGTGTAAGACAATGTATGAAAAATGGTGGATGGTGCATCAGTGGCCTAACTTATTTATTATTATGGTAGAGGGTGCCCCTAATGGATATGGTGGATGAGGATATGAGAGTAAATTAACAACTATTAAGTCTAATGTTCCTCATATGGCTATGAGTATGTATATTTATTCTTAAATTATTTGTCTTATTATTATTTACTTTGACAGCATTGTCATTGATATCATGTATTATTATTTTATATGAGGTACAAATTATTGGATGATGACCTTAGAGGTGGTACTTATAGTATTGACTAGGCACATGCTAGGCAAGGTAGTTCCTAGTGATTTAGTTGAGCTTGATACATAAATATCTAGTGAGCATGTCTACTTATTTGATTGAGTGGCTATAGTCACCACTGCATAAGTGGTAGCTACATAAGAGTGGGATGGTTTGACATCTAAGAATGATGTAGTAATAAATGATTAAGACCATCTTATAGAGAGTTGATGAGTCAAAAAATGTCTCCCCTAACTCCAGCTATAGATTTAGGTCATATTTTACTAGTTGATTATGTTAATTTTCAACATGAGCATATAAATTTTAGGCATGAATGGTTTCCTATGAGGATAAGGAGAGGATAAATTGGTCTGATCAAGGTCTCGACGTGATGATAGTGAAGCTTTTGCATCATGAGGCCCCATATTGATTGATAGGGATATTGATAGAGATGTTGATGTAGATGGCCAAGGGTTGATTATTGAGTTAACTTAAATTAATTTACTTTCATTATCCCATTAAACATTACATATATATATATATACACAAGTTGTAAGTGTTATCTCTTATATTGTGCTTATGTGGAATGAATGTTGCATATGTTTTAAGAGTTATTTCATTTTAAAATTATAATCATGTGATGATATTATTAATTATTACCTTGATATATTTTTTATGTTTTTATACATGAAATAATGTGTTAATGATATATTATTAATTTATGAAATATATGTGTAAGTAAACTAAATAAGCAATGTATAATGAGTTGACCAACCTGAAAAAAATAAAAATTTATGGACCATATTGATCATCATTTACAACTATCTTTGGTACTAAATATATGGATCTATATTATTAGATATAATCATACCTATATTAGTTACTTGTGATACTTGTAGCTGGTATCGTTGATGCTCTTTTGTTTTCTATGAACTATGCATTACATGTACATATATAGAATATGATATGTAAGGTGATATGTAACTTTATGTTGGACCGTATATCTTTCATGATTATTATATTACTTCAAAATTTTAAAAACCACCCTCAAAAGTAAAAGATAAACTTGTATTATTCTTATTCATTGTTGCCTTAATTTTTTATAACCATGGCTATCCCAAAATTATAATTACTTGTGGAATAGTACACTATAAAATCATTAGTGTATTCACTATCTTGAGTCCCAAAGTGAATGGTAAAATAATATTTACCATATCATAACCATGTGTATACTAAAAATCTTGTTCACTATATCCTACACTCTAAAAAAATTTACTGTGCATGTATTATGTTGTATTAATTTTTATTCAATAATATATTCTCTATACTTTCTATTCACAAGATATTGGATAACCATTATTTCATTTGAAAGAATTTTATAGGATATATTGATATTTTTATAAGGATATGTAGGATGAGATGAAGAAGTGGATTTTATTGTCTTGTTGTCCATTTTCCAAAATATAATAACCACTTTTCCATAAGTTGTGTAATATATTTTTGTAACACACAACAATCATTATATCAATGTGCATTAATACCATTATAAGTTCAAAATGGTTTTCCTTTTACTTTCTCAAGACAATGACAAAGATGATCATAATTATGAGGGAGAGTGAATAACTTATTTTTATACAATGTGAATAGAATATAATGTCACCAATATTTGAAAATTTCAAACTTAAGTGGTTGCCTCTAATTTAAAGTAGATTTATTAACATTAGGTATACTAATTATTTCCTTTTATTAAGGGTATTAAATTGATATTCCTTTATTATAGTTATTTCCACTGATTCATCCTTCCTTATGAGAGACTATGATTGGACTCTTTTCTTTACAGTTTAAATCTAATTCCATCCTCTTATTGGTAGCTTCCTTCTTGAGTGAAGATGGTATGATTCATTTGAACTAGTAGCCTTATGTGTTTAAAAATTAATATCACATGCATATTTGAATACATCCATGTATAAATTATAAAAATAAATATAAATATTATGCATGGCCCTTTCTTTAAGTCGAGACAAAATACTCCAACTAAAGATGAATATATTTTCTAAATTCAAGGGTTGATAAGTAAAATAATGCAAATTAGTTGTAAATAATAAAATATAATAATCAATAAACTCATCATGACTATGTTGTAAACCTTTTATATGTTCTAATGTAAACTTATACACCATGTGTTTGTGATAATCTAATCAGAACACATCTTGTAATGTCTTGAAAGTAGGTAAGGAATCACTAGGTAGCCTATATAACCAATATGAGGCATCTCTTATTAGGATTATATTAAAATATTTTAGTAGGATCCATCCATAATTATCCCATTCTCTGAATAAAAGTGTATATTGATTTAAATGAATACAAATATCTCCATTACCATCGAACAATGGAAGTATAGGTATACCAAAATATTGTGAATATAGATATTCACATAACTTGTGTAAGGGATCTAAAATAACATTAAATATTTAATATTATCACAACATGATCTTATTTTCAAAGTGAGATCAAGTGCTTATGTTATGATGTCACCAACAACATGAATTATGGATAAAATATGACTAGTATGGATATTATTGGTTTAGAAAGGCTCACTCATGGGTTATAATTGACCATCTATTTTAAACATTGGTATGATAGAGTCATGAATAATATCATTGCATGTCTTAGGATTACATTCTAAGACAAAATTAATAAATACCTTAGAATCATTACATATCATAGTATTCTTATCACATTGATTTTGTATAGAAGGAATGACATCACATTGCATCTCATTAAATTTGTGTGTCTTAAGAGAGGATTAAGAGACATCCCAAGTGATGTTATCATGAAAATTGTATTCTATGGATATAGTATGACTTATTTGAGAATATTTGCATAATATTATATTATCATAAATTTGTTAATATAAAGAAATGAAATCACTTTTTTTTTATAAAAGATAGTACATCACATTCATTTGCATCCTTTAGTGTTTCAAGAGAAGATAAAGAAGTATCATGAGATGTCACAACATTATTTGTCATTTCCAAGGTAAGAGAAGTATTATTGTAGTATTGTATATCATTATCCATGTCTAAATGTGAATGGGTAATATCATATGAATTTTCATCATATATATTTTATAGATAAATAGAGGGAGTAACTCCCTCATTCAAATTATTTTCCATTTCTATGCAAGGATTATGACTTTTTAGTTTATAATAATTAATGAGGTGTAGAGTAGTGGAAAATTTGAGAGGTGAAAAAGGTGCATTAATGGTAGATTATTTAGAACATGATCTTTATGATAGAATAATGGAAATAATATATTCATTAATTATATCTTCTTTTCATTATAATTTATGATTAAGTGGAGAACGCATAGAAGAACTAATTTTTCAAATTTAGAATTAGTGGACTCAATTTCTTCTTCACTATTGTGCTAATACTCCTGATTTTCATAAGTAGAATCATACTAGTAATCATAATAATTTATATCATAGTTATATTATTTATCAATATAATTAGCATTAGTATTTGTACAAGTGTGATTATTAGTCCATTCATTATTGTAAGCATAAAGTACATTATTATTAGAGAGGAAATTCACAATGTGATCACCAGTAGAAGTTTCATATTTATTATCCATTTTAAATTTTTCAAACTAAAATAAATAAAAAATAAAGCTTACTTCTTACAAACAATATACCATAATAAGGAATAAAGGATATTAATAGGTGTGACAAGGTTGGGTATATTTTATTTGTGGGCTCTCCGATATAGTGATCCTAATCATAAATAGTGAACAATGCCCAAAGAGAAAATAACTATAGAGGATTCCACCATCATGTAGTCAAATTATCCCATCTTTGATGTTTGTTGAGAGTAAATTCCCTGGGCTAACTACTTATTGGTAAACTATATAGCTAAATAGTCAAAGGGATTCCTATGGCTAAAAAGTGAAAACCCCATGTATTTACGACATACCATGAAGTATGTGGAAAGTAAAGTTCATATACAATGTTTTCTAATGGATTGATTATTATATTAGTACCCATCACACCATAGCTTAGGTAAAATTGATGACTGCTTTGCCCATAATGATAACTCCTATAAGTTTTACAATTGCTAAAACATAGGTCTAAAAAGTAAGAAAAATAAATTAAACTCCAATAAAAGAAAATATTTTTGTGCATGGAAATAAGGAATTAAATATGAAACCCTTAGATAAAATTTAAATTCTAGAGAAATTCTCAATCAAATATTTCAAAGGATGATCATATTTCTCTTTATTGTATGGGAATCCTGAATTCAACTGAAACCCCAGAACATAAATTGAAAAAGTAATATTCAAGCAACAAATAGGTCTACTGATATGTTTTATCTATTTTTATATTAATATGACCCAATAAGAATAAAACTATTGAATTACATTATAATGATAAAGATATATAATTTACCAATAATTTTGATTGTAACTTTTTAAATATAATAATGTGTGATTTTTGGAAGACACTAAGAATAAGATAGCTTAGCTTAGATTCTAGGATTTCTTTGTTATGATATCATGTGCAATCATATAAAACACATAAACATAGTTCTATGATCATATATGTTTATAAATAGAGTCTTTACCTATGTCTAGATCGGTCTATGCTCCCTAGATAATAATGAAGGCTGACTTTTTTTGTTGATTGCAGACTTGTTCACTATGAAAATGATAAAACTATGACTGACTTACCACCTACACCTATGTTCACTGACACTATTGATAAACTACTTCATCTAAAATATCACATGGAAATACCTGTAATATAAAACCCTAGGACTTGAAAAAACTAATTTGATATCAAGTAGTGGGTGTCAAGTGAAAGGGATTGAGTTGGACTGACCTTGGCCCTTCTCTGTTGATTGATCAAGCATTGCACTACATTACCAATACTCCAATTAAATGTAGTTATCCTAATAATTTTCATGTGTAAAATTTGAATGCAATCCTAGATGCAATTTCTCTTATTTTGCCCTTGGCACACATGGAAATATATATTCATCCTTTGTAACTTTCAAATCTATCTTCAACAATTTTGTAAATGAAATGTGTAATATTTTTTTAACTCTTGATAATCTAGATTTCATCCCTAAATGAATTATAATATATTTGTATTCATGTGTGTGTGTGTGTGTGTGTGTGTGTGTGTGTGTGTGTGTGTGTGTGTGTGTGTGTGTGTGTGTGTGTGTGTGTGTGTGTGTGTGTGTGTGTGTGTGTGTGAATACAAATATATTATAATTCATTTAAGGATGAACTAGGATATCTAATGGCACACAAAAGCCAACTTAGTAAGACCCAAATGGGAAAAAAAGACCCAAATGAAATGTGACCCAAAATAACTCCACATTTCAAAGATAGGTCCTTGGGCCCATATTTGTCTATATTTGTCTATAGATTAAGGACTTGTTGAGAAAACACACATACATACAAAGATAAGGAAAATGGATCCCCATGAAAATATTTAAAGGGTTAACAAATTTTGGACAAGTGACCACACAAATGTATGAGATAAAGAGGGGAGACCTAAACAAATGCACTAATAGATACTTCATTCAACATTAATAGTCTATATGTGTAGAGTTGTATAAAAAAGTATGAAAGATAGGATTTTACAAAATTTGAGTGTCTAAATTATGATAAATATGGTAATTACAATAAAAACATGAGTACTTGGCTTCTTTTCTTGACTCTCTGATTGTGATAGTATTCTAGCAATAAAAAATAGACTAAAGTAGACCTATGAATCATTTGGTTTTATTATATCTAGGTTAGATCAGGGTTAGTATTGAGTATCAATATTGATATATAAAAAAATGAGGGACCGTGATTGTATGGTCACCTTTGTTTGTCTCTTTAATCTCTCTATGTTAGATGTTGAACCCTAATGATGCACACAATTCTAGAAATTAGCCTTGTTAACTTTAAAAATCTAGGTGTACTTGTGAGGGATATAAACCTACAAAAACTAAGAAAGTGTAATGGATTGAGTTGACCTAAATCACCTAGATTTGATGATTGTATGTTACCTACACATCTAATACTCTAAAGAGGGAAAACAAGCCACACATAGTTCTCCCACCTAGTGTGATTGTGTAATTATGCTCATTTTCTATATGTATGCTATAATGATTTAGATTCAATACTTTAAAATGACTTATTTGAGTTAGATTTGGTATGATTCAGGCTTGGATTGTGATTTATTCTAGTGATAGATTTATAATTTGGTAAGTATAGGGAACATTTGATCGATGTGCAATAGTGTATAAATATTTTCTAGATAAGTTCCAAGTCATCTATTAAGTGAGGCATTGATTTGTAAATATATGAGTCCAGTTAGATAAATCCTCATGCTAATAATATGATAGGAAAATGGGGTGACCCTAAGGAAATGTTTGATTTCAAAAATCAATTATTTGTAGGATAAGATTGATAATGACTATATCAAGTTAGTATTGGCTAATGATACTAACTAAACTTGACAGTACCAACCTATGTACTGACAGACTGAACTAAAGGTCTAGAGATGTCTCTACATGATATTAAACAAGTTTAAAATATATAGTGAGGTTCATGTAGGTGTGTAATAGTATAAATAAAGGGTCAAACTCATAAAGTATCATGTAGGTATGATAAAATGATGAATTAGGACCTTGTTTTTGAATTCAAGTTATGCATGGTAAATGTGTGCCAAGTTCATCATTTTCAAGTACTTAATACTATATTTTATTATAGATTTAAGGCTTTAAAGGTTTTTCCAAGTCTAATTTAGTATTCACTATTGATACTAACTTGAAGTGGTTTAACAGATTGTGACTATATGGTTACCTTTACCTATATCTATAAGCTTTGTATGTGTGATGTTGAACCTTGATGATGTGCACAAATCAAAAAATTAGTCTCCACCTAAAAAACATAGGTATGATTGTGAAGGATATAAACCTATAATAACTAAGATAGTGTAACAAGGTGAGCTAACCCCAATCACCCTTGTTTGATGATTTACCATTGCCTATGTATTCAATACTCTGAGGAATAAAATCAAGACACATGTAGTTATCCCACATAATGCAATTGTGCAATTGTGTTATTTTGGTTATATGTATGCAACAAGTTATATGGATTTGATACTTGACAATGCTTGTTATGACTTGGATTTGGTATACTTTATACTTGGATTATGGTTAATCTTAATGATATATTCATAATTTATGAGGAATAGAGAAGATTTTATCAATGTATAATATTGTATATATGTGTGTCAGGTAAGTGCCAACTCCCCTATTAAGTGAGGCATTGATTTTTTTTTGTGTGTGTGTGTGTGTGTGTGTGTGTGTGTGTGTGTGTGTGTGTGTGTGTGTGTGTGTGTGTGTGTGTGTGTGTGTTTAATCTGGTAATTCCTCATGCCATTGACACATTAGGTAGATAGGATGACCATAAGGAAAGGTTTGATTTTTAAAAAGTAACCATTATTGGGAGAGGGTTGATATTGACTAGATCTGGTCAGTATCGATTGGGGATACTAATTAAACCTAATGGTACTAACATATGTACATGTAGACTAAACTAAAGGTATAAATGTGTATGTGTAATATATTAATCAAGCTTAAAATAAATAATGAGGCTCTTCTAGGTGTGTAACAACATATCAGAAGGGTTAAAATCATAAAGTATCATGTAAGTATGATGGAATGATGAATTAGGCACTTGTTTGTGTGCTCGAGTCATGTGTGATAAATTTGTGTCAAGATTATCATTGTCAAGTACTTCATACCATATTTAATTATCTAAAAATGTCCCCCTTTTTTTAATTTTAGTAATGAAATTTCTTGAGTAAAAGGAAAATATGTATCTAAGTGTGTATAACACACTTTGTCTTTGGTATAAATCTCTAATTGTGCATGTCTCTCAATAGAAAAACCTATAACAAAATTGTTTAGTCAATGTCCATAGATTAAAAATTTATATGAAATTGATTTTTTAAAGTTAAAGGATAAGGAAGGAGTATACTTGTGTGTTGGTGAAAACCATGTTACCCTTTAAACTTGTTAGAGATGATGTTTCCTTGTTTAAGTATTGGGAATACTTGTGATTCCTTCATAAATCACATGGAGATTTGGGGTGATTCTAACCCAAATTTGTCTAACTATGTAGGCCCTTAGATTGGTAATATTTGTGTCCTATCCCTCATAAATGTGTGGATAATTACGTAATGTTCTAACCCAAATAAATATGTAGGAAATAAATGGGGAACCACATGATGGATTTGATAAAAGTAAAATTGAATCCACCACTTTATATGGCTTATAGATTCAATTATAAAGTTTCACTCCAATTCACTCAATTTATTTCAAGATCACTTAATGTAAAATAAATGTGAATAATCAAAATGGAATGAATAATGTTCATGCCCTTATCATGACCATAGGTTTGATTTTATAGTTTCACTAAAGTTCACTCAAGTTTTATCAATGTAGAATAAATGCATGATTTAAAGAGAATGAACAATGTTCATGCCCTCATCATAATTTTAGATTTCATAAGTTTTAAGTGGAATGACAATCATTTTCTATTCAACTTGTAAACTATAATGTTGTGTATGTGCATTAAATAGTATCATGCCTTTTGAATCTGTAAAATATGTATATGTGAATAAACTAGTATCATGTGTTCTAAATATGTACCAAATTATATAAAATTATATGCATCTATATACTAAATTTGATAAAATATATCTCAAATATATGTCTATGTGAAAACTTGTAATTATTTTTCTTAAAAACTATGTGTATATGCCTATGCATATGCACCCAAGTGTGTATGAATATATACTAAATTCTTTTTAAAGTGAGTACATATACATGTAATATTCCCTCATAACTTATATTGATATTCTAATATCTATCATGCAACTAAACCATATGATATCTGATGCATTTAGAATATCTAAATTATATACTTTAATTTGATTTTCAATTCATGAAGGCTTATGTCTCTATGACAAGACCACTGTAATCCCCCACTTTGAGATGGGATATGTATCATTTAAGTTACTAATTTATAAATAATATTTAAATATATCATGCCATGTGTAAAGGTAGCATCATGTATAATCATGTGAACATGTGGAAATTATGTCAACATAGTAATGTATATGTCAATCGAGACATGTACATAACTTATGTAACACATGGCATATAAGTGTCTTGTCCAGATAGATGTATCAATGAATCAAATTGTAGTAGGATCACTAAATAATACTATGTAGTAACTATGCATTATATGGATCATGGTACCACTCAATGTGAATAATCTCAACAAGTTTCAAAAACTAAAGTGTTAGTGTCACACATAAGGCCTAGGGCTATATACAAGGGACATGAAGATGTCACAATAAACATGGACATAGGCCACATTCAAAGGACATAAACATATCACAAACAAGGGACACCAATGGTGTCACATCAAAAAAGGTCAAGGGCCACACTCAAGGGACATAAATATGTCACAAACAAGGGACATTAAATATGTGACATAAAACAAGGCCAAGGTTTATAAGAAAGGGATATAAATATGTCACAATCAAGACTAAAGGGCCACACAAAATAGACATGCACAGATTATCCTATCATGCAATAGAGTAATAATATTGATGGAGCATAGATAAAGTAAAAACTAGTCTACACCATCCATATGTATCAATGTCACATCATAGTATAATGACATATACATGTATCACTATGTAAGATATGAGTAAGTAAGAAGACATGTGTAAGTGATCTAGATAGCTCAACATGGTAGAAATATCATACAAGATATAACATGTAATACTGAAACCTATGGAATAAGATGCCCCTTGTATCGAGATATTGGGTAGAGGAAAAGTCCAACATCATATGTCCATGTGTAACTTGTATGTCTTGCATCACACTCATATACCATGGCATATACCAAACATGTGATAAATAACATATGTAAATAGTTTAATATAGTAAACATATCATGCTCATGTCTTGATTTTTTATTTTTTGAATATTTTGAATGTTTTTTTGTTTTCTTAATTTGTATTTTTTAGAATAATTGAGATTAGTGATCATAAGTATTTTATTAGTTAATTCTCATCGAGATCAAATTCAATATTTCCTATTAGTCCCTGAAACTATATAATCACATTACCTTTTCTTCTACTATCTCTAATTATTCATGCTCTATTCCTTTTATCATCTTCAAATATCTTGTCATTCGGTGAGTGCCATTTCCATTATGTTGAATATTTATTGTATTTTTATCATGTGATAAGGATATATATTGATATGTTCTATTAACAGTAGACTACATCAATTATATCCATTTTAATCCTAATGTGAGTGATGACTAGGTAATAGAAGGTATCACCCATATGGATGTATCAATGACATTTGGACCACAAGCAATTAGTATGGTAATATGTCCAAATAATCTACTATGATGCAAATTGAATAAGTCTTTAATGTTTATCCCCAAGTGTTGTAATAATAAAAAAGTACATACATTTTAGAGTTGATATTTATCAATCTAAATATGTTATCAATAAGCACCTTCTATATATTATTTAATGGTCAAAGCCTCTTGTTGGGGACATTTATTTCTTGTTGTGATTATAGACGATGTATTTTTGAAGATTGATGTAAGTGGTCTATATTGACTCTATATTACCTTGAAAATTCCTTAATTATTATATATTTTAACTTTATTTTTTAATGCATCATGTGATTTGTGTTATGTCTTGTAATTATATGATAAACACAATATGATTTTCATTCTTGATGCGAAATATGTCCCATGACTCTATGTCGATTAGATGGTAATGTGATGAGAATATGATCGAGTAATATTTGATATATTATTCTTGGTTTATCTTAAATATTCATTTATTATAAAGATGCTAGTGTAGATACTAAAATATGATTTATGTATTACCTTAGTATTGTACACTTGGAAAATGCTTATTATGGTTGTACCTTTCAGTTCTAGACATGCCCACTACTAAAAATCCATGTTCACTATCTCTTTGTGCCTATACTATTTATATATTAGTTTGATCATTGTTATTCTAATAACCAGGCCTTCTACACTATGAAAAATCTCAAAAATTGATTATTATCCTTTGCTTCAAGTTCTAGGCATGTACCTATTTTATAGCTTCTTAGACACTTGCATCCCAAATAGACACTTGGATCGACATAATGGTACACTTTTCCTACAAAGTGTCTAGTTCCCAAAATTCATCTAATTTTCAAAAGAAATATTTTCTAAAGGTCAACCTAAGTATTTTAGTGTGAGATATTTCCAAAAGGAATTGATATATATATATATATATATCAACCCTCATTCATTCATCACTTATTAAACTATAGATGATATTTTGTGATTATGTATCACCTTAGTCTTATACACTTGGCAAACTCATGACTCTAGTTATTCCTCTTAGTTGTACACATGCCTTACTTCTCCAAGCCTTACATCTACTTTACCTTGTTCCCCTTGGCATATCTATTTATTCAACTAGATTTATATTGATGGCATAGACATCCCATCTTGCCCATAATGCTTAAAATGTACTTATCGTACACCTATGCAAGTTCTAATCTTGAGCCCGCTCTCCTCCTTGGACACTAACATCCAGGTTAGATAGTAACATTAATGTTAATATATTGGACTAATGCAAGTGTCCAGTGCCTTAAAAGTCATCCAATTTTCAAATTAAATGTATCACAATGATCAGCCTAAGTGATTTAATATTATTTATCTCCTTATAGGATTGGTATTAAAAAAATATCAACCCTCACTCATTCTTCACCTAGAAAGGACCAAAAAGACCAAGACACTTATCAAAAATTAGTCTATCAAGCACCTAATTGATCAAAGCTTCCCTATTTTCACACCAATCATAGGTACAACACATATATAGGTTTCAAGTATTAAAGGAGCAGTCATAAGGTCATTTTTACCAAGTTACTAACTAGGTCACTATTGTACTTGATTTACACATTGCATGATTCACACACAAGCCAACACATAGGGGAAAACCATGAGTCTGAGGCCCTCTTATAGAGTATTGGCTATGTAGATAGTGACTTTTGATAGTGGGGTCATTTTGAGTTAGCTCAACACTGTGTTCCTACTAACCCATTTTTTTCAAGGTTATATTAAAGATGAAAAGCTAGGGTTTTAACATTTCACCAAGAGTGGTAGTCCATGACCCAGATCTAAATACACCAGGGTGAATGTGAAGCCTAGACTAGAAGAATCTAGGTGGTCTCATCCTATTTAAATGAGTATTATATACATAACACTAGAATCAATGTAATTATCCCAAAATGATGCAAGTGTTTAGAGAGCTAGAGGCACCAAATCTAAAATCTGATAATTGATCCAAAACTATCTTCATGTTTCTCACTTAACTAGATCCAACATTATATTAGCATTATAAATAAATAATTACTTTCTCTTATGTCATTTTTATACCTAACATATTTATAGTTTTCATTAATATCCAATCTTAATTTTATAAATTCAACATATGGTACATCTAAGTTTAGAACATTAATTAGCTTGATGTACATCTAATATTCACCCTTGTGCCCTATAATTTATATATTTTTAAACCTAACCACTAAAATAAGATCCATATCCAAATTAGGGTTAAATATTTGGTGAAACTTACCTTTAAACATCAAACCCTAGGCCACCTAGGGTTTTTTGATCTCTTTTACTATTGTTGATCCCTGATTGATAAAATCTTGGAATCATGTTTGCTATGGACATATTTTTCAATTATTTCATGGTCCAATGCCTTATAATTGAAATGGTTTACTATATTAATTCTCTTGTCAAACATTATAAGTAAATTTGTGATAACAATGAGAGGGTTTTAATGTAAAAATAACATTTGTTATCTTTCCATAGGTCCTCTTATAATGTTATAGGGCCAGTATCTAGATGCCAATGTGCATGTTATCAACCATTTATTCTACCTAATATTTATTTGAGTGGTAGTTACCATCCAAAACCTATTATTTATCCATGCATTATAATAGATTTTGTGGTCCGTGCAATTACTAATCGAAGAACTAAGGTTGCTCAACTTACACTACCACCTATAAATATACAACAGGTGCCCCCTAAGCCTAAAATTGTGATAAAATATAAGGGTTATGACCTTGTTGAGTAATTGAGCAATACACATGCAATTTATATACTTGAGATCCTATAGCAATCTAATGTTTACAAGGACATCCTATATGAGACATTTCATGAAACTCAAGTTTCAAATGATATTAAGCTTGCTTATTTTGTAGATATCATGAAAGATCTTTAAAATAATTACAAACTTATTACCTTTGATGCAACTGACTTAACATACAAATATATTATTGATCAAGACTTACCTTTTTTTGTACAAGTAACAATGCAAAATAAAGGCATCAAATGGGTACTCATTGATAATAGATCTATCCTAAACAATTTTAGTATCAATTTATTAACCACCATGGGAATTATCACCAATCTAATTCAAAAGTTGATTATGCATATCTAGGGGTTTGATAATTCACATAGTCCTCTCATTGGTCAAATTATATTGGATGTGACATTAAGACTAAAAACTATTTCAATTACTTTTCAGGTAATGTCATAATCATTGCATTATAATGTACTTTTGGGTAGACCTTGGATACATTCAATGGAATATATCCCATCATCACTTTACCGATGCGTAAAATTAATACATGATGGGACTTTATTAACAATGCTAGTCAATGATGATACTTTAAAATTTTTCAAAATGATATGATCCAAAATCAAAGGCATTCCTACAATAGTACCACCTAAACAATGTATTCATATTTAGCACATATACGCTTATGAAAGAGGTGAGTCAAGTACAATGGCTCTTCCATCTCTAGATAAAAATGAGGTACTGCACATTGAAATTCACATAGATTCACCTCAAGAGAAAGAACCATTACTAAAGGAGCCATTAAAACCACAAGATCCTCATTCATTTTAGCTTCCTTCATTAGTCAATACTGAGCATAACGATGCCCATGTTTTTGAATAATATGATAGTGATGATGACACTGCTCATATATGATAGATTAAAAATGTGTGCACTAAAATTTTATCCACTTGATCACCTTTCACATAACTTATTTGAACCCATACGTCCTAGTACATATAAAATTAATCCACTTATAAAAGAAAAAACACTAATTCCAAATAAGGGGAATATAACAATAACAAATGAGCATGTAAATGCTTATTACTCAATCCACCCTCATGGTTAAAAGCATTGATCCAGCCTTATAAGGGTTGAATGTAAATATACCATGTGAATAATGTGGAGTCTTCACCATAAGCCTCACAACCTATCAAAAGGCCAAATCCTTCCTATCTTTCAAATGAGAACTATATTTCAAAGTGACCAAAGCATGAAGAGTTGACTATTACTACTAATATTGATGGGGTATATTATCACCATTTCCATTTTGATATGAAAAATGGGATAAAAATTATAGAAATACATTCCTTGAACACTTGGGACATACTACAAATGAATTTATATACTCTCCATTGATTCTAGAATCTTACAGATATATTCAATTACCTATTACTTATGGTGCATGTGTGGTCATCGCAATGACATGGATACTAAATCATGATCCCCATTTGAAATTAAAACTCTAAAAAAATTGGCTAGATGAATGTCAAGCCAATGTGGATACTATAAATGTGTGTTACCTTTCTTGATATGGGCACAAATATTTGTATACTGCATGATGGATACGATTTTATACCCATAATGTTAGCTTTAGGGAGGCCATTGGACAAGTATATTAAAGAAGAGGCAATCCATCATTATAAATAATGATTGAGAAAAAAAAATTCAAATGGTCCCACACATTTTGATGATGAAGGATTCCTCATTTGAAACTCTTAAACCATCCAAATCAAAAAAAAGAAATCAAAACATTCAAAAATCCAAAAACACTTTCAAAACCTACATGTTCTATTGGCCCCTTAACATATATGTGTTAGTTCCATGTTGAGGAATAACATATCATTTAATCATACATACACATACATAGGCATACATAAATACATGATACACTTATGGGTGTTGAGCCTTCCCTATACTCATGTCATCAAGACATTAGGGACATCCATATTCTCTGATCTTGCTATACATAGGTTATATGATTTGATGATCACTCTACACTATCATGTTTGAGCTTACACATATACTTACATGTGTCTATTATCCATGATTATACATTGCATAGGGTACTTGATATGCTATGTGCTTTAATTTTTTTTCTAAAACATTTGATCCATGGGCCACTATGTCATGTTTATGTTGGTTGCTTATGATTTTTCTTTACATACTTCCTTGAGTGTTTTGCCTTACTATTGTTTTGATTTTTTGAGTATTTGAATATGTTCCATTTTATGCAGTCCTTGTGCTTATGATTTCCTTCTTGTACATTTAAATACGTCATTACATTCTATGAACATTTGAATACGTTATTCTTTGCCTTTATGGACATTTAACTAATTCATGTTCATTTAATCTCATAGCATTTGAACATGTTGCTTGTTTACAATCTCTTTGGACCATTACTTTTTGACTTACATTTAAGTGCTCTTGTGTATGTGCTTGTTTAATTTTTGATCTTGTATTATTACGATGTAGATGTTTCTATGATCTTTATCATGGATCTTAGGCTTACCTATGATCACATTGATTCTATGCATTTCAATGTTACATCTACCTTGACATTTTTCCTTCTATATGCTACATGGTTACATTCCTAAATTTATAGTTGTCTCACCCTTTTGAGTTGAAATACCTACAAGGTACTATATTTCCCTCACCTTAAAGGGGGGACCATAGTAGTGGGGGCATGTCATGATGACATGGCTTCCACATTTTTCACAGTTTCCAAATTGAATTGGGGGTATGCTTTGGAAGCATGTTCTCCACACTCACATAGTGTATGACAGTTACACCAGTTTGTAGAATCATTAGGGCACATGGTGACATGGCTTCCACACATTGACAATTTTAAAATTATAATGGGGGAATGCTTTGGAAGCATGTTTTCCAAATTCATTAAGTATGGTACTTATAATTCAAATATTTAGTGGGGGCATGCTTTGGAAGCATGTTCTCCATGCCTACTTAGAATTCATCATCTCTAGTTTATAGTGGGGGCATGTTTTGGAAACATGCCCTCCATATTGGTACTTATATCAGTTTTATATTTCTCCATATACTATAGGGGCATGTTTTGGAATCATGTCCTCCACCCTTACATAGTTTTCTAAATTGGCCAAATCACACGCTTATATTATTCTAATACACATTTGTGGAAAAATTATATACATGGTACCATTATTACACATACTTTTAGAATAAGACAAATCTAAGGTGCATATGTTATGCAACATGTGCCTAATATTGAAAAATACAAATCAAATTCAATTCTAAAACTATTGCATGTATTGATTCCTAATAGACTTTTATGTACTTTAGAGAGCCAATCTACTATAGTATTTGGTTCACCTTTTAGCATGGTTGGGATGAATAAATCACTCAATCTTTCCAAGTTTCTAGTTTGGACTTGATCATCCAAACTCACTAGGCTACAAGATCATTGGGTTGCACGATTGAGCTAACCTCAACTACCAGGTGACAACTCACTTTTTCTCTAAATTTGGGGGTATGTGTCTTACAACCTGTATCTCTATCTCCTTAGATATATACACATTAAAATAATTATCTATGTTTATCCTAATCTTAGTTTTAGAGCCTTACAATGATACATATTTTGAAAAAATAACTTGCCAATAGGCAAGGTGGTTTCATCAACATAGGTGTACTCCTAAACCTTGTTCTTTCAATTTCAATTTATTTCAAGTAATTTTGAACTAGATTATATGCAATGATTATACACTGTAACATGTTATTAGTTACAGGTATATGACCAACAAGACACTCAAACCTTATTCTAGCAAAGCATTCAAATTCAACTTAATCAAAGATAAGGTGCATATTCACACCCAAGTTCTTATTCCTTTCCTTTAAACTAGTAATTTCATTACTATATTAAGGGGGAGAATTTAGATGATATTTTGTGATTATGTAGCACTTCAATCTTGTACACTTGGAAAACTCATGACCCTGGTTGTTCTTCTTATTTATATACATGCCTTACTTTTATAAGTCTTGCATTTATTTTATCTTGTACTCTTTGGCCTATCTCTTAGTCTAAATAGCTTTATATTGATCACATAGATATCCCATCTTGACTATAATGCTTAAAATTTACTTATCTTATACCTCTACAAGTTTTGAGCTTGAACCTAATCTCTTTCTCTCTAGACACTAACATCTAGGTTAGACATTAGCATCAACATTACTATCCTGGCCTAATGCAATTATCTAGTGCCCTAAAATCCATATATTTTTAAAATGAAACATATCACAATGGTTGGCCTAAGTGCTTTAATTTGAGTTATCTCATGATAGGATCAAGATAAATACAATATCAATCATCATTCATTCCTCACCTAGAAAATAACAAAGATACCAAGGCACTTATCAAAAATCACTCTATCAATCACTTAATTAATCAAAATTTCCCTATTTCTACACCAGTTATATGTACATCATATATATATATATATATATATATATATATATATATATATATATATATAGGTCTAAAATACTAAAGGATTAGTCATAAGGTCATATTTTTCAATTTACAAGCTAGGTCACTATTGTACTTGATTTACACATTGCATGATTCACACACAAGCCAACACATAGGTGAGATATACATGAGTCTAAGGCCCTCTTCTAGAGTATTGGATATGTAAGTAGTTCCCTTTAACAATGGGGTCATTATGGGTCAAATTGACACTATGTACCCACTAACCCATTTTTTCCAAGGTCACATTGAAGATGTAAAGTCAAGGTTTTGTCATTTCACTAAGAGTGATAGTCCATGACACATATATGAATGCACTAGAGTGAAGGTGAAGCCAAACCTAGAAGCATCTAGGTGGCCACATCTTATTTCAATGAGTATTATGTACATGAAACTAAAATAAAACCTAGATACTAATGTCGATGTAACTGTCCCAGGCTGACACAAGTGTTTAGAGAGCCAGAGGCAATAGATCTAAAATCTAACAATTAATCCAAAACTTTTTTCCTTATTTCATCCTACTTGTACCATATTCAATAGTGTATTAACATCAAAAATAGATAATTACTTTATTTTATGTCATATATATATATATATATCATAGTTATACTTTCCATTAATAGCTATCTCAATTTTATAAATTCAACATATGGTACATCTAAATTTAGCACATTAATTGGCCTACTATAGAATTGAGATTCACCCTTATGCCATATCATTTTTATATCCTTAACCCTAACAACTAAAATAGGATCCATAAATAAATTAGGGTTAAACACTCATAAGGTAACATGCCAAGAAGCACTCAATCAAGCATTCAAGTGAGAAATTCAATCCTTCTTTCTATATTAGTCACAAGATCAATATTTCCACATGTTTGAAGCATTCCAAGAGCTGTTCATGAGACATATTTTATAGGCTACAATATTGGTCACTATATGTCTTTGATTATCACATAGTATATCTTTATGCACACATAATCCAACACATAAGGGACAAATAAATAATTATGAGGACATCTTTAGAGTATTGGAGGTAACACCTATCGATAATGGGGATCTTGGGGAATCTCAACACCATGAGCCCACTAACACATTTTTTTCACAATCATTATAAGGGTGAAGAGCTAGGGTTTGATCATTTGATAAAGAGTGATAAATTATGTGCATGATCTATATACATCATAATAAAGGTGACATAAAACTTATTAGTGTCCAATTGGTCACATCTAGATCTAGTCATTATTTCATATAGGACACATGTGTCAAATTTAGACACCTGCATCAACATAACAATCCATATTTAACATAAGCATTCGAAACTATAAAAAGAATATTTCCAAAATTTGATGATTATTCTAGTTTCATATTCTAGTAAACTTCCAACTATTCTAGATTAGACCTACATGTGAATAGTAAACTAAGTATCATTTTTTTCCAATTCATTACAATATCTATCAATAGTTGTACTTTAATATTTTTAGGCTTATAATTATACAAATTTAGAATATTGTTTATCTAATTTTTTCTATTAATTATCCTAATCATTAGGTTAGTTCACCATCCTTGTGTAAAAGCTAATTTAATATCCCTTAATCCTGGATAACCACATGTATCTAAAGTTAGGGTTAAACATTTAGTGAAACCAATCTATGAGTTTTATTGTTGCATAATAATTTTATATTTGATGATTATTTCCCTTTTTTACCTAATATTTGTTTTATTTAATTGATTCATTATGGATGATATTTATTGTTTTGATGATTATGATTATTAAATTATCCAACTTTATATCAAAGAAGGAGTGAAAATTAATTACCATTGTCTTTTTATGAGTGCACAAGCATGCCATCTCAAATATTTGAATGGAGGTCACTACCGCCCATCTAACTAGGTCCATGAGAAAACCATCCAAAGATATGAGTTGAACAACCTTAAGAAAGATAGACAAACTTTTCCTTCACCACCTACATCCACATTCAATTCACATGGGCAAAATATTCCATTATATGACCATGAATTTTTTTGTCAAATGCATAATGACATCATGAATGATTTACAAACTAATCAAGAGGGAAATGTTCATTCAAATACATTTATTTAAAATCCCACACTTTCAATAGTTCTAGATAATATCCTCCTCATTAAGGGTAATTATTCTTATCTTCCTTCATTTAATATTTAATTTGTTTAAACGGAAAACAAATAAATCATGTAATCTTTACATAATAAAATTAAGGTGTCATGAAGAAGGGTTCATTACAATCCTAAATTGGAGAAAAAATGTATTGTTCTAAAAAAATATCTCTTACCAACATCAACCAAGATTGCTAAATAAAAGGATTTTTATCTTCCAAAATATTCATTCATGCAAAAATTTCCTTACATACCAAAAGAGGTGCCTTTACCAAATTTATAAAATTTACAATTGTTATTTCATTACCAAATATGGATTAAAATTCAAGGGATATCATAATATCAAAAGTTACAAGCTCTCCAAAGGGTATTCCAAAGGATCCGAAATTCAAATATCACACACAATTACCAAAATATCCTAAATTTAGTGATTTCAAACTTGTACTTGTTATTCATGAGGATGATAATATTAATATGGCTAAATTCAAAAGAGGTGGTGGATTAGAACCAATGATAACACATTTTATAAACACCACCATTCCTAGTGATGATATCATGTCCATGATGAGTGATATTGGAGAGCTTCAAGTACAAGTTATATACTTCAAATGTAAATGCCCCACCATATTACGAATTTGAATATTAACTCATTCCACAATCAAATAGTTGCATAATGTATACTTAAATATCCTTATCCACAAGGTTTTGAACTACCAAACTTACCTATTTTTTATCATCATAAATATCCATTTGATCACATGCTTAAATATGTGCATTATTTAGGTCAATGGGCTAAAGATGATAAATTATTGCTAAAATCCTTTTCTATGAGTATTAATGATGAAGCTCACAATTGGTTGTATAGCTTACTAAAGGGTTCCTTAACTACTTTTCCATAATTTGGGGATGTATTAATTTTGTCTTAAAACATACTCAAGGTGCCTATACTTACATTAGAATATTTTCACAATTTCAAACAACATGATAATGAATCACTTCAAGATTATGTTATTTGATTTAAAAAACATTATATGTCTTATAATTTAGACCCTTGGATGTTGAATTGTAATTTCATCTTTAGTAGAGTTATTCTTTCCCCACTAAGGTAAAGATATACATAAAAAATATGAATCATTTACCTATTTATATTCATCTGTTCATAGATATGCTTCATTCATACTCAAGTATCCAAACAAAATCAACATCTCTCTTTCCAAATACAAAAGTTTTATTCCACATATAAATGAGGGAGATGAATTACCAAATGAACACTATGAGCAAATGTGTTGTATTCTTCACATCCATATGGGAGATTTACAGTATTCACTAAATATGGGAGTAATACAAGATACACATCCACAACAACCAACTAGTTGAACAAATAAAAAAGTATCTACGTCAACAAGATCTAACAATCACATTATTCATGGGTTTGGCTTACTTTTGGCATAACCATGTTAATCCTACACAAACAAAAAATAATTTAAATATAAGACATTTCACTTTATTTTATTTTTGTTAGGTCATATAAGGACACCTAAGTCAGGAGATTATTAAAACTTGACTATAGTAGCTAGAGAGTGAACAATTTAATATTCAAATAATTCATATAGAAAAACAAAAATTTAAATCAACTTGGGACAATGAAGCATAACTTAATGTGTATAAGACACAAAATATAAATAAGGACATATATGTCACCACTTCAACTAAAACAAGTTCAATACAAAATGAATCCAATAATCTAAACAAAATCATACCAACTTGTTCAGCCTTAAATAAATGGTTAAATGTGGAGGAAAATCCACTTGCACGCACTATGACCTAGTCTATATGGAAGAATAAATCACATTAACCATGAATATTGACAAATAAAAATGATAATAAAAATGTAAGTACCAAAAAAATACCATTCTAGTAGTCTGTGATATCCCCTTCCAATAGGGAATATAGAAAGTCAAAAGCTCTGATACCAATGTAATGTCCCTTACTTAAGGGCTCCTTTTTTCAGACAAAAGCTCTGATACCACTGTGATGTCCCTTACTTAGGGGCTCCTTTTCTGAATAAAAAGCTCTGATACCACTGTAATATCCCCTTCAAATAGGGAATATAAGAAAGCAAAAGCTCTGAACAAAGATGCAATTTTATAAAATAAATTCAAATAAACAAATAAACCACAGTAAATCTCTTAACTGCCAAATCACTAATCTTATTATTCATCCAGATGATTACAATAGATATCCTCTGTCATGCATTTAAAATAATATTCAAATACAGTCTTAAAAACCTAAGTATCCCACAAATTGGGAATAAAACGTAAATCTGGCATGTCTCAGCCTGATGTGTCAAAAACACAGTCACCGATGTCGGTTATGCTGCCATCGTCAGTTGATTGGGGTCGTTAACCTATCGACGTCGGTGATAGGTCAGTCGATGTCGGTTGCTGTGGATCTCTACCTATCGATGTCAGTCTTTGTGCGAATCTATACGAACCTGTACAGACTTCATACGACCACCAATAAAGTACACCCTATTTGTTGGACCCCTGATCTCAAGATATATGACTCTAATACAGAAGATCTCTATCTGTATAACTTATTGAATCAAAAACCTAATAAAAATAAATACTTGGAAAGCTCTATGACAACTTCTGTATGAAGTTACCTCTCAACTCTGTAAACCTCTGTGATAACTTTTATATGAAGCTATCTCTCAAATTGGCAATAGATTAGTTGGTATTTCACAACCTCTGAATTGCACACACTGAAGAGTGGATGTTCTCCAATGCAGATGGAATCCTAGAACCCTTGGCTCAGTCTTCACACAAGAATTCTTCAATATCAAAATCAATAATCATATCATAATCTCATAATGGCCTCCATGAGAAACCCTTATACCCTCAAAAAGATGTGCTTGCCCTAATTAGGGTTTCTTAAATTAGAATTAGGGTTTCTTAATTAAAATTAGATCAAATAATTAATATTTGATTAAATCAATCAAATATTAATATCTCCCTCAATATATGTCGGATCCTCGAATCGACTGAAGCTGGTGAATCAGGGAGTGATTCTGCACATGACCATACCAAAATAAGGGTGCTCCACTACATGTCAAAAATCTCTAAATAATAGGAGCTCAAGCAAATGTGTCTGAAAGAGCCTAAATGAAAGCCAACTATAAGAATTCTACTAATCGAAGCCAAGCCAAGCTCCATCATGACCGTCTATTCATCTTATCAGCCTACGAAGGTCACATAATAGGCTAATCATTAAGTCTAAAGATGTCACCTGAAAAGGGGACATTACAATCTGCCCCTCTTGAAATTGCTTATCCCCAAGCAATCTCGGAACAATGAACCACTCGATCCACTTGGATCCTAAATGTAGTTATGCTCTACATTTTTGTTAATCAATGCAAGTTCCTGCAATATCCTCTAAAATATAACCCAAAGGAATCCACAATCAAACTGGTGGATGCAACTTAACCAAACTCCAAAAGCACAACTATCATAATTAGGAACCCATGAGAAACAAACTCTTGAAGTATCATAACCCGAGTAGCATGGACAACTCAAACTACCAATTCCATCTACAAAAGATGGTGCCAATCCATCCCATAACTGATCCCTCTGTAAAGGTGGCATGACCAACTGTACCACACTGTAATCAGTGTGAGAAGAATCAATCTGGAAACTCAACTCCACTGGTATGCCAAACTCATCAGGACTAGGTACTCCCAAATCCTAAACATGTGTGTCATCTCCAACATGTTCCTCAACAACCACTGCAAGAATGTACTCACCACCAACACTCAGTGTACTAACATCTGAGTACACCTCCACACTCTGAATGCCAACATCAGACTCATCCTCATCTAACTCCAAAGAAGCTGCTGCAAAAACTATCTCATCATCACAATCCCCAGCTCACTCATCCTCTGCAACTAACTGAGAGTCCAAATCCTCATGACTAAGCTCAACCACATGTCTCTCAGAATCCTGGTGAGCCACCTTCATTACCTCTATCTTAGGCTCTGAAGCCTCTGCCTCTGATTCCTTAGAACTATCTCGTTGTTTGAAATCTTTTGATTTTGAATCCTCACAATATGCCCATATTACACAATATGCTTTGCCCTTAGGCCTCAAATGACAATTGTGATTGGCATCATATGGACATTTGCAGTATAAGCAAAGCTTTTTCCTGTGTAGACCGTTAGGAGCCTCTCGATCCAAAGGTGGTGTTGCTGGGTTGGCCTTTGAATCATTCTTAACAAATGTAGGCCGTGTAGGCCTATCAGCTATCTTGGAATGGGTCAGATGTAGTCTCTAATTAATAGTAGTACTCTTGTTATCCCCTTGCTCCCCATTCTGTTGAACAGGTGTGTTCATCCTCTCTACCATAGTAGTGAGTCCCTGTAGTACCTGTGTCATCTCACAGTAGACTTCTTTGATGTCCTGATCATCATTATGCCTATGGCCCCTGGGTGAGCTACCCATACGTCTGTAACTCATGATACCACCCAACAGGTTGGCAGGAATTTGGCTCTGATACCACTGTGATATCCCCTTCCAATAGGGAATATATAAAGTTAAAAGCTCTGATACCACTATAATGTCCCTTACTTAGGGGCTCCTTTTTTCACATAAAAGCTCTGATACCACTGTGATGTCCCTTACTTAGGGGCTCCTTTTCTGAACAAAAAGCTCTGATACCACTATAATATCCCCTTCAAATAGGTAATATAAGAAAGCAAAAGCTCTGAACAAAGATGCAATTTTATAGAATAAATTCAAATAAACAAATAAACCACAGTAAATCTCTTAACTGCCAAATCACTAATCTTATTATTCATCCAGATGATTACAATATATATCCTCTATCATGCATATAAAATAATATTCAAATACGGTCTTAAAAACTTGAGTATCCCACAAACTGGGAATAAAACCTAAATCTGGCACGTCTCGGCCTGATGTGTCAAAAACACAGTCACTGACGTCGGTTATGCTGCCATCGTCAGTCGACTGGGGTCGTTAACCTACCAACGTCAGTGATAGGTCAGCCGATGTCAGTTGTTGTGGATCTCTGCCTGTCGATGTTGGTCTCTGTGTGAATCTATACGGATCTGTACAGACTTCATATGGCCACCAATAAAGTACACCCTATTTGTTGGACCCCTGATCTCAAGATATATGACTCTAATACATAAGATCTCTATTTGTATAACTTATTGAATCAAAAACCTAATAAAAATAAATACCTGGAAAGCTCTATGACAACTTCTATATGAAGTTACCTCTCAACTCTGTAAACCTCTATGATAACTTCTATATGAAGTTATCTCTCAAATTGGCAATAGATCAGCTGGTATTTCACAGCCTCTGAATCGCACACACTGAAGAGTGGACGTTCTCCAATGCAGATGGAATCCTGGAACCCTTGGCTCAGTCTTCACAGAAGAATTCTTCAATATCAAAATCAACAATCATATCATAATCTCATAATGGCCTCCATGAGAAACCCTTATACCCTCAAAAATATGTGCTTGCCCTAATTAGGGTTTCTTAAATTAGAATTAGGGTTTCTTAATTAAAATTAGACCAAATAATTAATATTTGATTAAATCAATCAAATATTAATATCTCCCTCAATATATGTCAGATTCTCGAACCGACTGAAGCTGGTGAATCAGGGAGTGATTCTGCACATGACCATACCATAATAAGGGTGCTCCACTACATGTCAAAAATCTCTAAATAATAGGAGCTCAGGAAAATGTGTTTGAAAGAGCCCGAATGAAATCCAACTGTAAGAATTCTGCTAATCGAAGCCAAGCCAAGCTCCATCATGACCCTCTATTCATCCTATCAGCCTACGAAGGTTGCATAATAATCTAATCATCAAGTTTGAAGATGTCACCTGAAAAGGGGACATTACATAGTCGTGTAAGCAACTTAGCTAGAATCAATTTAAAGTTATAACATCTCAAAATAAATAACATTAATTTTTGAAATCTAATAATATTATACTATTTTTCCCACTCCAAATCAATTAGGTAACGATAAAACAAATAACCAATACAAATGTTTATTTCCAATATAATTGGATGGAGAATAAAATAAACTATCACTTACATCATACACATATTTTTAATTCAAAATTCAAGGGAGGTATTGGAAGATAGTATAAGGGAGAGGGGGGAGTTCATTTTTGTAATAAACAACATGTAATCAAAATAGACAATTTCAATTAATCTAAAATTTAAGGAGAGAGAGAGAAAGATCAATATTTTAGGCATATAACATTTACTAATTTATATTATCCTTTATCATTATTAGGTTAATTAAACTAACTCTTTCTTTCACATAGTATGCACTAAAATAATGTCAACCTTTCCTCCTCCATTTTCCTTGCATGACACATTCCCTCAAATCTCCATGAATATATTCTCCTCTCAAGATTCCAACACACTCTTCCCATGCTCAATGAAGATCTTTTCCTCCTCTATTTTTCTTCTTCCAAGCTCTCCCAATCACCCCCTTCCCAAAGAGAAATAATCCTCAAATGAACCACCCCCAAAAAAGACTAAGTGTGAAAAATAGAAGAAAGTTTAAATTTAAAATCTCAAGGATTATCCATCCAACCCAATAAATACGAGGGTAACTTTCTTACAGGAGTCACCTCCTATCTTACAAGCCCATACCTCTACTTAAATACCTTACAAGCCCATGTGAGATTACTTGTCCAAGACACTCATTATGTACAAGGTCAAATATTCCTTTGCACTAAATAATAAATTCTCTTAAATTGTCTAAATTTTCACTCCATAAACACATCCACCCACCTTACTCTAGGGCCTAAGTAATAGCTCCTCTAGCCTTCCTAGAGAGGCCAGGTACAAGTTGCTAATAAAATAAATTATAAAATTCCTAATGATTTATGTGGGTTTAAATATTTAGCAGATTATAACTTAAATTAAAAAATAATATTGTTCTAATTATATTTCAATCAAACAAATCTTTTCAAAATAAAGGAGAGAATAACATTTGAATTCCTATGCATTTGAAGGATAACATATAAGGTAGACACATAACAACAATAAAGGCATAGATATTAATACATAGGAGCTATTAAATACTCCCCTCATTTTAAGATCATCATTCTCGACATGATAAACAAACACAAAGGGTTGAAGAACCACCCACTTAATAAATCATAATAGGTTACAATTAATGCAGCTTATGCCAACAACAATTTTCAATCATGTTACAAACTCCCATAAATTTATTTATAGATTATTAATGTCTTTATGTCAGTTAAATTATTTTTAATTATTTCTCTTATTCAATTTTTAGAGTTATTAACATCTTTCATTTTTATGAAATTTGATAATAAAGTTTTAAGTTAATAGCTAATATCATTTTCCTTTAGGTATATCCCATAGTGTCACACTATATTGTCATCCAAAACTACCATAACCAACTGAAACCCAAGGACATTCTACCACTATATAACTATGATAAGTAACATGTATAACAAATATACTATTCTTCTATGATAAAATAGTGACTAAACTATGCACCATCCCATGGCAAGAATGATTTGGTACAAAAGTATAAAGTGTCATCTAAATGAAGAAATATCAATGCTAAAATAAAAATATAATCATTTTGATTTAAAAATAATATCCTTATGCCTCCCAATAAATAATTAATCAATGTTTACCAAATTCAAGTATAAGAGCACATAACCTCCTTAGACCTCCCAAGCATAATTCTACTTAGACCTCCCAAAAGTAGTATAGCAGTGCTTTAACTAAATCCTATATAAAAACACCATGTTTGGTGGGTAGGAGGAAGGCTAAAAACTTAACCTTACAAATTATATCATCACACCCTACATCTATATCCAAATCTACTTATTCTCCCCCATACACGTAATAAATGTACAGTGTTCACATCACAACATAAACAAAAAAATCAATCATAGAAGGCAAAACCTCACCATAAAATAGCACAATAATTAAATCAAATGCCAAATGGCCTGCAAGAGAGATTTCAATAGAGATACTAAATATCAACAAATCATCCAAATTATGTAATACATTTAAATCCAAGTGGAAAAAATAGAAAAATTAAAATTCCAATCTAATTAATTCAAAACCAATGAAATATCTTCGTAAAAGAAAATTTAGATTCAAGAGAAACAAAAGTGTTTGTTTTAGAAAAAAACTTAAAATGGCAAAAAAATAAAAATAAAATTAGGTCAAAAATCTCTCAAAAAGATCACATTACGACACTATGTGACTAAGAAATCCAATCAAGGGGAGAAGGAATAAAATAAGCCTCAATTACCACCAGGAGGTAAGAGGAAAGCATCACTCTCCATATGTATCCCAAAGGTTCATAATGTCGCATTAGGTATAAATCATAAAGGTTGTTTTTTTTATAGCCATTAAGGTGAAGGTGAATGAACACATCATTCATAAAGAAACCATTATGTGAAAATAACCCATGGTGCATAAGGCACTCATGGTGCATACACATGAAATAATCAGGTGGATACCTTGTGTAAAGAGGAAAAGTGGGTTTTTTGATTATGAGAAGATTCACTTCCTAGCCCATAACCTAGTTTAGACTAATATAAACATAATTCAAATCCACCCTCAAACCCCACACTTATATCAGTGCTCACTTACTAGAGTAATGATGCATGGTTACACAAAACTACACTACATAATATAATTTTTACCAAGATGTTATATGTTTACATGATTGAAATTTACTTTACACCACATTTACATAATGAGATTTTCACACAAGTTAATCAAAAACATAGTTACATTCACAAGAGCATAATCAAATGTACCAACACAAATATCATATTTTCATCACTATATACACACATTGTGATCATAAAACAATGTTTTTTACATGTAGATGAGCCATTGTTTATGAGATTGGTTACATGTACAATAATTTGATGGTTTACATAATAAGTTATAATTACACATATACATAAACAATTATAAAATTTAATCAAACACATGTTTATTTTAAGATACATTATTTACATCAGTTCATAACCACATCCCAATACGATAGCAAAATTTTACTAGGGATACATAAGGATCCAAGTAGTGCATTGGTCTAATTGATGTACATGTCATTTTTTATGACATTGTTGACAACCCTCATCAATCCAACTAATGTATCTATGTCATCCTAGATGACTTCATTGTTAATGTTAAAAAAGGAACACTATGCAGTCATTCTACACTTAACACACAGTGCTCCAATAGTATCTCATGGTAATATGCATGTTTATGTATATAATCACTTAGAAAGCATAACTGATATAGTACCTCTATATAGATAAGTCTCATGAGACATTATGACCAAATTCAAAGTACATGATCTATTTTCTATTTGATGTGAAATATAACTAAACCAACCATACTGATATTCCTAGAGTTCCAATTGCTGAACCTAGGCTATGATACCAACACGTCATGGCCATAATTTTTATCCCAAAACTCATGTAATTTTTTTTGTTAAGTTATTTTAGTGATGTTTTTTATTAACTAAAATTTCTTAGTGGATAAAATATTGTGTGATTTTCCAAATGTTATCAAATAAGTGTGACACACACAATTATATAGAGAATTAGGTAATTTATTTAACTCGACTATTTTCCACCATAAGGCTTACCTAAGAAGCATAATGCAAACACAATAGGATGAAGTCATGATCTAAGGATGTTTTATAAGTTGTTTACTCAAGTAAGAGGGACAATACCCAATAATAAGCTACCAAGAGTATATGATCAAGTATAAATATAATTTATTGATTTAAAGGATCATAAATAATTTTTCACCCATAACCCAATCAACACACTCAATGGAAATGAAGTGAGCCAAAACAACAATCACTTTAACACATGGTTGCCACTTTAAATATCACCAATGAAGAGTCATATAACACTATATAAATCTACTCTTAAGGCATACAAAACAAGGACCAACCAAATTTACAGTGAAAAGGTTGACAACAACTACAAGATGATCAAACTTAAACTTAAATTAATACTATACATATAATGTAGTTAATCCAAACAAAAACATATAAGCCCAACATGAAGGAAGATGATAAAAACCCCTAACCTATCCTAAGAACCTAGACTCAATACCCCCATAAAAACATAGGTGACATATATATCCACTCCATGAAATCATGGTATTATGTATCTATCCTTGCACTTGTGATGACCTCTTCCATGAGACATCATCACCAAGATCAAATTGGCACTCTAAGCTAATAAGGGATCTAATATACCACTTATTCAATATTTTATATTCTCTATTCATATACTCAAGATGAGGTGACACACCCAAAGGTCATTAGTTACAAACTCAAAATGTCACAAGGTGTGTGTGTTTACCCAAACACTCTAACATGATGACACAAATGAGAGTCAGGTATAATAAGGAACCTATATTATCTTGTTCCAATGAAGTCAATTTCTTGGTAATATCTAAATTATGCTAATATGAGAATCTCCATCTATCAAAAAAATCTATAACAGTGTCCTAAGGTTGATATGAGAGATAACAATCTCAAATTCCAATAATTAGTGAGGGTCACTATTTTATAGTAGCTAAATAAATAATAAAACCACATGGTTAGAACCAGAAAGAACCACTTGCATGAGGAAGAGTGATATAATATTCTTGCTAAATAAATCATTCTAAGGGTTAGATGTTTAAACACATGTTATAATAACACAATAAAGTTAGTTTTTAATATCCCACACTAGGAGGGCATCCTAATGATTAGTTCTCTAAGCATGTTCTCTAATAACATCTTCAAGTTAGTTGATAACACCCATACAAGAGGTGTCTTAAGGGTTATTTCACTAAGCTTGTACCTACTCCCTGAGTTTCCTACATATCTACAGTGATTTATTCAAACATAAAATAAGGGATGGATGTATTTCACCTGTTACTAATGAGTGTTAGATTTAACATGAAAGTGCATGGTCTTCACTTAAGAGGCACCTGACTAAACTTAACATACTTATTATTGGTTATTCCATGGCATCTAGATGCCCCAAATGCATCTAGACACTACCAAGAGACTATAAGGAAAATGAAATAAAGGAAAGGTACACATGATAAAATTACTTAGTCAAAGTATGCAAAGTGAGCCATCTCCAAAAGTATGCTCATAATCAATTACTAAGAGGAAACACTGTTGGACATAACAAGGTGAGACTAGGGCCAAGGTTCAAAGTATATTGTGACTAAAATATAATAATATAGTAAATGGATAAATTAATTTGATAATAACATGCTTACAAAAAATAAAGTAGATTTTAAATGACACAAAACCATTCAACTCCAAGTTGGGTGAACTAGGTAAAAAACCAATTTTGTTCTAATTTTAAAAGAGATTGATATTTTTTTCCAACAAGAACCTATTCTCTAAGCTAGTGTAAAAATTATTAAGGTATAGTAATAATTTTATTCTTAATAAAATTAATAATTTGATCACTATTCAAAAGTGAACTTATCTATTTAGAAAATTGTCTCACAAAATTTCTACATCAATTGGCTTTGGAATCACCTTGTTAAAATAACAAGACGTGTGATAAATTTTATTTTATTATGAAATTGATAATTTTAAGTTATATTAAACTGGTTACAACCTTTCATTTTAGTAAAACTCAGATCTTGATATTTTATTTATGTCGATTCCAAATCGAATTTAAAACCAAGAATAAGGTAAAAAGGGATTTTGCCCCTGTAATGTCTCTGAGAATTGGTTGAAAATAATGACTTTAGATGGGAGTAAAATTTATCTAAATATTTATCCCATATTTTTAATCCACAAAGAAGTGTTTCCAAGTCTCATATTTTATATTTGATTTTAAGTTTTTATTTTGCACTAATTCCAAAATGACTTTGGTGGCAAAAGTACTTGAAAATTTGGTCTTCAAAATGTTGTCTAGAAATGGGGGATAAAGATAATAAATGATAGGATTAAAAACTTTGAAGTATCATTCATAAATTACACAACCTAATAAAGTTAGTAATAATACTTAGTTTTACTAAATTAGTAGTTTATATATTTGTTTTCCTCTGATTTTGAAAGAGTTTTACCAAGTTAGGAAGGCATATACAATTCTAACATGCATTTTTTATATTATCCTCAAGAGCATGATTTTAAAGATCATTCTAAAACCAAATGGGATTAACTCAAACTCTCTTATGGATCTATTATATTTACATATTTTAAATTTTTATATAAATAGAAGAAGAGTTAATATCAAGAAGGGATTAACTATTTTTAAAGATTATTAGGGCACCCTATGTCAATAGGTTGTATTATCACATAGCAAATTTGTTTCAACACTTGGTCCCATAGACTACTTGGTCTCATGGATGATATTAAAATATTTCAATCATTTATATCCAAAAAACAACCTAGAGATGAGATTTTATTTCATCTACCGATATAATTAAATTAAATCTATATTTAAAATAACCTTAGAATAATTTCTTCTAATTAGACATGAGGTATCCTAGATGCCACCACTCTTTGTATAGATTTATGCCTTCATCACCACTATTGCTAGCCATAGTTTTTATTGGTTTTAGCTTCTAAGTGCCTTACAAACAAAAACATGGAAATCCATAACCCAATAAAAAAAAATTCCATGAAAATCTCTTTAACCACTTATCCATATGACATTCCAGTTGTCTTCCTTGGTAATTCAACCCTATGCCTATGACACAACCACTACCCAATCATAATTATTGCATAAATTTATAGATAATTCATTAAGACTTGACTCTAATTTCACATTAATAAGACAAAATTTAAATTAGAGAAAGGTCTCTTAGCCATATGGTATCCCAAAATAAACATGAACATCCATACGATGGCCAACTAGCTACTTCCAATACATGTCAATGGTTCCAAATCACCATAGCACTTCATGGGGAGTTAAATATTTTGTTAAAATCTTAATAGAATAGGTTATTACTATTTACATTTACACCATAAGGAAAAAATTATTTTTAATCTACCATATATAATAAAATATTCATGGTTCCATTTTATTTTAAATATATCTGTCTTACAAGGATGCATCAACCAAGAGATTGTTATAACTTAGATATAATAGCTAGAGATTGAACACATATAATTTAATACTTAAATAATTCATATAGACAGACAACAATTCAAACTAGCTTGGGCCAATTAAGACATAGCTCAAGGTGGAGAAAACACAAAATAAGAATACAAACATATATGGTACCACTTAACTAAAATAAATTCAATCAAAATTGAACTCAACAATCTAAACAATATCATACCAACTTGTTCAGTTTTAAATAAATGGTTAAATGTGGAGGAAAACCCACTTGCACACCCCATGACCCAATCTATAAGGAAGCCTCAATCACATTAACAACAAATATTAAGAAAAAAATGATAATATAAATGCAAGTACTGGGAAAAAATACCATTTTGGTATCCATGTAAGTAACTCAGTCAAAATCAATTTATAGTTATAATATATCAAAATAAATAACATTAATTTATGAATTCTAATAATACTATAGTGTTTTTTTATATTCCAAATCAAGTAGGTAATAATAAAACAAATAACTGATCCAAATGTTTATTGTTAAGCTAACCAGATGAGGAATAAAACAGACTATCACTTGCATCATATACATATTTTTACTTCAAAATTCAAGGAAGATATTGGAAGAGAGTAGAGGGGAGATGGAGAGACAATTGATTTTTTTGACATACAATATACAATCAAAATGGACAATTTTTATTTACAAATTCAATTTCCCTAAAATTTGAGAGAGAGAGAAAAAGAGATATTTGAGGCATACAATATTTACTAATCTAACTTCTCCTTTATCATTGTTTGGTTAATTAAACTAACTCTTCATTTCACATAAGATGCACTAAAATAATGCCTACCTTTTATCCTCCATTTCCCTTGCATGGCACATGCCCTCAAATCTCTATGAAGTTCTTCACCTATCAAGCTTCCAACAAGTTCCTCTCATGCTCCATGAAGATATTTTCTCCATTTTTATTATTCCAAGCTCTACCAAACACCACCACCCCCCCCAAATAAATAAATAATCCCTAATTGAACCACCCAAAAATAATACTAAGTGTGAGAAATAAAATAAATTCTAAATTTCATATCTCAAGGATTCTCCACCCAACCCAATAAATGGGAGGGTACATTTATTACAAGAGTCACCTCCTTCCTTACACACCCACACCTCCACTTAAATAACTTGCAAGCCCATGTACACTTACTTTTTCAAGTCACTCACTATGTACAAGTTCAAATGGTCCATTACACTCAACAATAACTTATATTACATTTTCTAAATTTTCTCCCCATAAGCACATCCTCCCACCCTACTCTAAGGCATAACTAATATCTCCTCTAGCCTTCTTAGAGAGGCTAGGCACAAGTTTCCAATAAAATACATTAGGAAATTTCTCATGATTTATGTGGGTTTAAATATTTATTGGATTATAATTTAAATTAAAAAAAATTACACTACTCTAATTATATTTCAATCAAATAAAGCTTTTCAAAATAAGGGAGGGAACAACATTTGAATTCATATGCATTTGAAGGATCAACATGTTAGGCAAATACATGAAAAAAACATGGAAACAAAGGTTCAAACATATGGGGTATTACATACTCCCCCCTTTATAAAATCATCATCCTTGATGCACTAAACCAACACAAGGGGTTAACAAACCACACACTTAAAAATTCATAAAAGGTTACAATTAATTCAACTTACCCCAACAGTTTTTTAAATTATGTTACAAAATCCCATAAATAAAATTATAGATTATTAATGTCATTATGTCAATTAAATTATTTTTAATGCGTTCTCTTCTTCAAGTTTTATAGTTATTAACATATTCTATTTTTGTGAATTTTTTTAAGAAGGTTTTAAGTCAATAGTTAACATAAATTTTCTTTAGGTATATGTCATAGTGTCACACTATACTGTCATCCAAAATTGCCACAACCAACTAAAACCCAAGGACATTATACCAATGTATAACTATGATAAGTAACATGTGAAACAAATATACTATTTTAATGTGATAATATAGTTAATATGCTCTAGTTCAAATGTATAAAATTCCATCTAAATTAAGTAGTGTCAAATTTGAAATAGCAATGTAATCATTGTGCTCTACAAATAATATCCTTAGGGATCCCAATAAATAATTAAGTAAAGCTATAGCCAAGTCAAGTATAAGATTACATAACCTCCTTAGACCTCCCAATAAGTGTTACATCAAGTTTTCCCATAAGGTTATTTGAGGCATTATTTAGTGGATTATGCGTTGTTTATTAGCAAATTTGATTATTCATTTTGAGTTGGATTAGTTATGTTGTTTTGATGACACATATATATTAATTAAAATGAGTTTTTATATTATGATTATGCTCATGATTTTTATTGACCTATTATATTCAATAGTTATTTTGATTTCATGTTACTTTTATCATGATATGGACTGACTATATGTGTGTTTGATGAGTTAGATGTAGGATATTTCCACCCTCATTACTAGTGTGGAGGGAGAGTATCATCAGAGAAGGGGTATTATATAGTTACATTGGGGTTAAATAGAATTATAAACTGAACCCATACACACCACTTATGTTTTTTAAATGAATGTATTCTTATTATTGTTAAATGCATGGTTTAGTAAACAAGTTGTATGATTTTCATAATGATTGTTCTTTATTTTCATAAGCTACCCTTGGTGATGTATGCTTACAATTATTTAGTGATATTTTTTTGCATGCAGTCTTTGGATTTGGTTACATTATTGTAAAGTATTACTTAGACATTTTACTTTACTTGTGTATGGCCTAATATTATTGGGTTATGATTGCATTAGAAAATCATCATTTAGAATTAAAATATGTTAGGCTCAAGACTTCTTTATGCATTATGGAAATGTGAAACTTATGAGGTTGTAAATAGTATTTAGTGATTAGTTTATTTATTTCAATATTTTCTTAAGATATACCCCTTGGGGACCTTATTGACCAAAAAAGTACTAGGGGCAATTACCCCCACCAAGGTAATTGTTTGGTGTTAAATTCAAAATTGATCGAATGAGTTATGGTTTGAATAAGATAATATCATAGGAAGTTTTGATACATTGTAATGATTATGTTTTGACAAGGTATGAGATTCAAACTAGGGTTTTGGTTATGATAGAAAAGGATAACATAAAAAAGAAATTACGTTTTATCTTGGATGGTAATCATTTGAGATAGAGTTAACTTGGTATGTAAATGGATGCATACTTGATCACTGAAATTACATGGAGCAATGAAAATATGAGTGGAACATTTATAAAAACTATTTCATGAGGATTGAGGGTCAAGATAGTAGGGGTTAGTCAAAGTCATGCCAAACATGCACAAGTTGGGCAAGAAGATAAGTAGAAGGAAGAGAAATAAAATGTATCATCTAGTTTTATTTTTGAGGAGGAAGGTTGAAGAAGAAAATAAGGTATTAGCTTAAGTCTTGGATCAAGGAACTGCTAACAAGAGGCTTAAATAAGGTACTCACAACTTACAAGTTAGTTATTTTCTTGTTCTATTAATAATATACAACGAGTAGGGATTTTATTTTGGGTAATTATTATTGTTGGTTGTTTGAATAAAACCATAAATTTATACCCTAGGGGTTTTAGGGATATATATCTAAGGAGGGAGCTATTATTTATCCTTAGACTATAATTTTAAGGACCAACCCTTGAAAAGAAAGACCAAGTCCAAGCTATTTCTTTGTGTTTTGAACCTCCCAACTAAGTAATGAGGGTCTAGTTGTTGAAAATCTTATAAACAAGAATATATATGCATACATATCTATATTTCATTCATTTATTATTACAATATAGATATATATACATATACTTCAATAGCCATAGAAGTAAATATATATTCTATAATAGTCAATTTGAGTTTATTTGTTTGAAGGGTGAAAATAATATAAATTTTGGGTCTTTATTTTGGGGAAATATTTGACCATTACGGGGTTTAAAAACTTATTTAATGACTGCCTGTGGATGAGTATGATTCTTAGACCTAAGACTTGTAAGTTACATTTACACAACTTTTATATAAACTGAACTCTAGTATATAGACCTGTAGGTATGATTGTTTTGTGAATTTCATTGATTGAATTGATCCTTATTTTAATCTCATATAGCATGACTGTGGGACTTTTACGTGAAGTGTTGGATTACTTGATATTGAGTTATATTTTTTTATAAATAGCCCTCAAATATTCATTTTATTAAAGATAGAATTTATGTATAGAGATCTCAAAACATCATGGCATGGAATGGTCTATGTAAACTTAGTATGTATAGGTTTGATATGCATGTGGTTTGACTTTGTTATGGGAACCTGAGTCTGAGTGTATTATGTATCACTCATTCTGAGCTTGATATTTAAAACTTATATGTGAATTGAGTTAGTTTTGTATTTCTACCATGATAATGAGTTTCTTGCATTCATTTTCTTAATAGAACCTATAGATTTCATTATAAAAATGTAGAATGGTATGATGATAATTTATGAGTTTAAGATATGATAATGTACATATGAATATTTATTTATATGAACACATTAAATCAAGAATTATTCTTATGTGAATACATATATTCTAAGTTTAAAACCTAAGCACTTGAAAGTATAATAAACTTCCCATCTCGAAGAATATGCCATTAGAATATAAAGAACTATTAGTGTTGGATAAAAATAGAAGTTATATATAGAATAGGAAAATATGAATAAGATTCATGTAAAGGGTTAATAAGTATTAATGTAATAGGACAGTAATATTTATGTTTCCATTTGGTTACTACGGATTTAAGAGCCTTCCTAATCATAACCATGAAATAATTATTTGAAAATAAGTACAAATCATATTTTGATTGGGTATGATTTATTCTATAGTATATTGTGGAATGGATAAGGTTATAAGGCTTGAATTATGATAAGTATTGACCTTGTGCACATAGTAACTATGTTAGGATGTTGATAGGAAGTGATATTGAGCTTGACTGTATGTTTATGTGTGTATTACTTTTGACATTATAAACAAAAATGGTTAAATTAAGAGGAAAGCATAAATAAAATGATATTGGATTTAATTTCTATGAGATAAGTTAATGTATGATAAAAAAAAAATTAAATTTATTAGTATTATATGTGCTTTGTGCATTATGATAGAATGATATGTTGAAATAAAATCATAGAACTAATTGATTCTTGTTCTAGCTTATTATACATATCACACAATGAGATGAATTGGTTGTATTATGACTATCTACATTTTTCATTGTTTCATGGTGATATATTACTCTATTGTGAATCTTGATTTATGGATTTTTTAGATAACAAGAGGTATATATAAGAGTATACTAGTGGGTAACTCATATATGTGCCCCATGATACCATTATTAGCATGATTTATAGCAGAGAGTATTGTGTGAGTGAAAATGACTCAAATTATGTAATCTGAAGTCTCTAATAAAAACTTTGGCCAAGGTAATGTTATAGTTGATACATTGTCATTTCATTGTACTTCTAGTTTACATGCTTTGTTTATATCATTTAGATAGAGGAATGGATTCCATGGTCTATTTGATTGATGTGTGTAATATTATTAGTACACACACAGGATCTGATTGTTTCTTGATATCCACATTGTTCTTATTTTCTCCTTCATAAAGGGTAGGGCCACTTTTGAAAGGGAGCTATGTGGGAGACAATTGGTCTGTGGTTGGAGGTAAAGCACTCTAATGATTCTCTTTCTATGTCAATTGATTCAACCAAAAGGAATTACACTTAGCATATGTGATGATCCATGGAGTTGTTTTATGTAGATCATTATATAGTTTGTACTTATTGTTATGTATGTTGGACATCATATATTATTGTACCTTATTGTGGATGTATAATCAAGACAATAGTGGTTGTGTACCTGTGTAAACATTATGAATTAAAAATATTAGTGGCTGTAATTATTTATTTGACATGGATTATATTTGAATTTGTAGTACTTGATATGCCTTAATGTTTATATGATTAGTTTCTTAGCTTAATGATGCATTTAATGCTTGAATAATAAATGAGATTTATTATGCCACTAGGTTTATTTGATTTATGCATCTATTACTTAAAATTCATTTAGTTTTTAGGTTTAAAACTAATGGTTATAATTAATCTTAGCAGTAAGGTTTTAAGAAAAAAATAGTATTGCTTTGAGTTAGGTTCATTTGGGTCTAACAAGAAGAGTTCTAATTAAAATTCATAAAATCAAGATTGTAAGTGCTTTAGCTAAATCCTATATGAAACCACCATGTCTAATGGATGGGAGGATGGCTCGTGACTTGACCTCACAAGATAGTTCATCACATTGTCTATCTATATTCTAAGCTACTTATTCTCCCCCATAAATGAAACATGTGTACAATGTCAACATCATGATATTCACAAAACCAACATTCAACTAGATAAGTAAAAAATTCACCATAAAATAGCATAATAATTAAATAAGATTCCAAATGGCCTTAAATAAATATTTAGATAGATATACTAAATATCAAAAAATCATCTAAATTATGTAATAAATTGAAATCCAAGTGGCAATAATAGAAAAACTAAAATTCTAATCTTCAAAACCAATGAAATGTTTTTCGTAAAAGAAAATTTATATTCAAGAGAAATAAATGTGTTGGTTTTAGAAAAAAAATTAAAATGGAAACCAATTAAAAATAAAATTGTGCACAATAATCTTGAAAAAACTTCACATTATGACACTATATGACTAAGAAAGCCACTTGAGGGGAGAATGAATAAAATAAGCCTCAATTACCTCCAAGAGGTAAGAGGAAAGCATGTTATTTACTTAGGGATATGATATGTTAATGTATATGAGTTGATGGAGATGCCAATATGTGGCACATATCCCCCTTAGTTATTTATATGGGTCTAATATACTAGGCTAATTGAGTAACTTATGGAATTAGTGCATTGGGCAATGGTCGGCCTACATTGGGATTAGGAGGTTACCCATCCATTATTAGTTAGATAGAGGTATATATAAAGGAGATGATTTTCATTTTAAAGTAATCAAGTAAGCATTGAGTTTTCTATTTTAAGAAGATATTGGAGGTTATCCCCTCAAAGAGACATTGTGGAGTTATTTCTTCTTAAAGGAGTATTGTATGGTGTTGCCCTACCTTAAGGGTGATTATTATATTTCTACATATATTGAATATTTGGGAATATTGGCCCACCCATATCTATTATTTTGAGTTGATCTAAATTATATTTTACATTATTTCCACTTATTATAAGTGTGTATCATAACAAGTGGTATCAAAGCTTTGATTTAGTCAATTTGTGTGTGGTGAAACCCTAGTTTTATGGAATCATAAATATATTTTAATCAGTTGTAAATTTTTACATACTTGTTTTACTGGAGATTAATAATATTTTAAGGAAGTCACATTAAAAAAATATAGCTTTTACGATTAGTTTTGAGGTATTTATTGATATTTTAGGGTTTGTACTAATTTCATCTATTAGCTGAAATAAAATAAATTTTTATATGACATTTTTACTGGTATTATAAAAACATTCAATATAAACACAGTCAAAATTTTAGAATTTTTTGAATTGTTTTGAGTGATTTATTATGATTTTTCATATATTCACTCTCCAAGCCAAAATTTATGGATTACTTTCATAATTTTTTTATTGAAGTTCCAATATTATAAGGTGAAGATACAATAAAAATTTGGGACTGTTATGATTCATTTTGAATGAGTTATTGACATTTTAGGGTATTTCATTAACCCTAGTTTTTTTTTGGTGGATCATAAAGTTGCAAGTATTTTTAGGGGAGGATGATATTGATGCTAGACAATGGTGGATCTTTTTTAAGGAGAATAATACTCAAATAATTTTGTGGAAAATATGCTTGTCTCTTTCTTTGTTTGGGTCTACATAATATTGGTTTAAACAGTTGAGCTTCACATAAAGGTATTTTTCATGGGAAGAAATGGAACAGGTCTTCCTAGATTGATAGGATATAAAATAAGAAGAGGATGAAGAAGAGGAAAAAAATAATGTTGGTAATGAAAAAGAGAATGGATATGATGAAGAATAAAAATTAGTGGAAGAAAATAATGACAATGAGGAAGAACATGCAAGTGATGATGAAGAAGAATTCAAGCATAATGATAATGAAGAAAGTACAGATGGTGCAAAAAGAGAGGTAGAGGATATCAAAGAAGAAGAATAATAATGGGATGATAAGGGTTAAAATAGTTTGGCTCCAAAGAAATCTGAGTTTATTTTTCAATTTCATGATTGCATTCAAAATAAGAAGGTTGTTGTGTCCATAAACACTACTAGCAAGTATAACTTCATCAACATGAATGTGGCCAAGCATCTACATGTTCAAGCAAAGAATATAAAAGAGGTTCAAGTAGATGGTAATAATATTCCAATGTTTGAAGATTTGAATCTCATTATGGAAAAATATGTTTTGTATTAATATTTTTTATGATTTGGATATGGATGGCATGGATATGGTTCTTGGATATCCATGGTTAGAGACTTTGGGAACAACTAATATTAGTGTTCAGAAGAATTTAATGAAGTTTTGGTATAGGAAAAAGGTCACTTTACAAGATATCATAGTTGGAAAAGCACAAAGAACAATCAAGGTAGATCATAAAGATGAGATTAAAGCAGCTAAATAAGAGGATGTGGAAGATTTAGATGAAGACATAGATGAAAAAACAATACAAGCAAAGAAAAACACTTCATCTACTCAAGAGATAAAGGAACCACCAAAGAAAAAGGTGGAAGAGGTAGAAGAAAATGTTGATAAGGTAAACGTATCAAAAAAAGTTAAGGTATATAGACACCCACATCATCATGAGAGGAAACAATCATGGATCCATGTAAGGTGTCATAATAACAGGCACTTTATCTATACAAGAAATCATAGTTCCAATAACTATGGCTATGCATGGAAGCTAAGGTAGAACTACTATGGCCATATATGGAATCAAAGTAATACAGTGGAATATGGTACATGGAATCAAAGGAGGAATACTTATGCATTGGCATCAAGGGGATATAGTTATGATGAAAAATGGAATCAGAGTAGCACAGTGGAATCTCGTACATGGAATCAAAAGAGGAATAATTATTCATGAACACCAAGGTGGTATAGTTATGATCAAGAATGAAATTAGAGTAGCACATTGGAATTTGGAAACAAGGTTGGAAATATGTCACCTATCAGGATCACATACAAGCAGTTGGATGATCGATCGTGATATAGTTATGATAAAGAATGGAATCATAGTAGCACATTGGAATTCAAAAATAAGGTTGGAAATATATCACCTACCAGGATCACATATGGGTGGTTAGATGATCGATCTTGGAGATAAGAGTGCAATGATTTGAAGAACACTCATTATTTGGTTTCTTCCTATGTTCCAAAGATGAAACATATCAAGGAGGGAAGGAATGTTATGTACCTAGGGATATGATATATTAATGTATATGGGTTGGTGGAGACGTCAACATGTGGCACCATCCCCCTTATTTAGTTATATGGGTCCAATATATTAGGATAATTGAGTAAATTATTAAATTAGTGCATTGGGTAATGCTTGGCCTACATTAGGATTAGAAAGTTACCCATCCATTGTTCGTAAGATAGAGATCTATATAAAGGAGATGATTATAATTGTAAAGGAATCAAGTAAGCATTGAGTCTTATATTGTAAGATGATATTGGAGGTTTGTCCCCTCAAAAATACATTATGGAATTATTCCTTCTTAAAGAAGTATTGTATGGTGTTGCCATACCTTAAGGGTGATTATTATATTTCTGCATATATTGAATATTTGAGCATTTTGGCCTTTCAATATCTATTGTGCTGAGTTGATCTACATTCTATTATGCATTATTTTCAAATATTATACAAAGCATCACTCTCCATATGTATCCAAAAGGTTCACAAGGTTACATCATGTATAAATCATGAAGGTTGTTCTTTTGACAACCACTACAAGGTGGGTGAAGGAACACATCATCATAAAGTGACCATTATGCACAAATATCGCATAGTGCCTAAGGCACTCATGGTGCACATACTAAAAATAATTAGGCAACTACCTCGTGCAAAATGAAAATTTGGTTTTCATCTTACAATAAGCTCTACTTCCTAGCTCGTAACCTAGTTTTGACCAATATAAACATAGTTCTATTCCACCTTCAAACCCATCACTTATATAAGTTCTCACTTAATATAGCATCAATGCAGGGTTATAAAAAATAACACAACAATACATAATAAATTTTTTACTTAGACATTGTATGTTTACACGATCAAAATTTATGTTACACCAATTTACACAGTGGGAATTACACACAAGGGACCTCATGAATGTATTTACATTAATAAGAGCAAAATAAGGTGTACCAACATAAATATCATATTTTTACCAATACATACATGCACTACGATCATACAATAATGTGTTTTAGATAAATAAGATATGTATGCAATAAATTAAGATTGATCTGTAACTTATCTGACTTAATAAATCCAAGATCAGATAAGGTAATCAACTAACATTCATTACAATACATGTTTATATCAGGAACATGACCAAGTTGGATATGATAAACCTAACCAAAGGATCTATTACCACATAACACCAAAGGAGAGGGTTTTGAAGACTCTAGACAAATGACACTATGAAAAAACTATAACTAGTTCTAAGTAAATAAAATAAAACTAATCTAGTGCTCACCAAATCTTATGTCACAAAGGGGGATGGTTAAACATAAATAAACAATCAAGGGATCATGGTAGGCAAATGGGGGCCTAGATAACCTAAAATGGAATATGGAAAGTAAACCAAACCTTATATCCATACTAATTCTAAGAATAGATATAATCTAAGCAAGGAGTTATACATTCATAACACATATTACTTATAAAATATCTATCTCTAAAATCAAATATCAAAAGTTAGGAATACTTACCTTGGGAAAACCTATCGATTCTCAATCTCTCCCTTGGCCCATGGCAAATTGAAAATGGTTGTGTTGTGGCCAACATGCCCCCTTTTATTTGAAATGGGTGACCCCTCTAATGAAATCCCATGAACCAAAGATTCAAGATCCTCTCTTTTATTCTTATTATTTTTTCCTCCTTAAATCCTTGGAATAATATGTCACCCTAATTTCCCTAAGTAGAAACAAGCCTTATTCATTTTTTATGGCTAACATATACTTGTTCTTCTATGAATTATGGTGCTAACATTATAGGCTTGCTTTTGATGGAAGTTACCAGAGTCTCATTCTTTTCCCATTAAATTGAAGTCTTAATAAGGGATGAGTAAGTATTAAATGCATTACATATCTTTTCACTTCTTAGTCTTTTTATGAATTTTTCAAATTTGAGAGCTCAATTGAATCAGGAGGTGCCACATCACTAAGTTGTCAGAATGGCTAGTCTTCAGACCTTTCAAAGATGTTAGAGCCCAAGAGAGTCCAACTGAATCATGAGGCACCATGTTGTTAGTTGTCAGAATGACTAGTCTTTAGACCTATTAGAGATGTCAGAGCCTGGAAGAGCATAACCAAATTAAGAGGCACCATGTCACTAGTTATCAAAATAGTAATTCCCCATACCTATCAAAGATGTTAGAACCTAGGAGATCCTAACTAAATTAGGAGGTACCACATCACCAAGTTATCTGAATCGCTAGTCCCTAGATCTATTAGAGATATTAGAGACTAGGAGAATCTAACTGAATCAAGACGTATCATGTAGCCAAGTTGTCAGAATAGCTAGTCCTTAGACTTATTAAAGATGTGAGACCCTGAGAGAGCCTAGCCAAATAAAGAGGTATCATGTCACCAAGTTTTTAGAAGGACCAATCCCCAGGCTTATCAGAGATGATAGATCATAGGAGAGCTTAGCCAAATCAGGAAGTGCCATGTCACTAATTATTAGAATGGCTAGTCCCCAAGCCTATCAAAGATGTTATATCCTAAGAGAGTTCGATCAAATCAGTAGGTGTTACATCACCCAGTAAGGCAGATGAACTAAAAACCACCTAAGGCCCCAAAAGGGTCACAATGAGGTATGGATTAGGCCAAAGAACCAATCAAGATGTGCCTTGTCTCCTAAATTGACACCTCACCCTTCTTAAGGGTAAGACATAGAGTAAAAATCCATGCCTAGGTATCGACCATTAAAAATAGAACTAATGAATAAGTGACATGTGTCATAATGTAAGAGTTAACCAAGAAGGATCTAAAGGATGTGACTATGTGCCAACCACACACTAGGCATTAACAAAATAAAAATTTGGGCCCAATTGGATAGTTTCAAAACATCCCATTGACATTGTTAAATCCAATTAGTGGCAAAGGATAATGGGCTTTGAATTTAACTCTAGATTTATAAATAAAGAGAGGAAATCTAGCCACTAACTTAAATTTGAATTCATAGCAAGTGAACCACCAAACACCATTAATACAGGGGGACGTATGCATGCATTTATAAAAGCCTAAAGAAAGCCCACTAACGGTTACCACTACATACCTTTTAGAACACTCCATCTCTTAGCTTTCCAATTCTCACAAAGTACCCCTATTTTCATTCCTCCTACTCTTAGATCCTCCCTATTACCCCTCCATCCTAATATAATGGTTGCATCTTCTTCAAATCCAAATGTTGAACATGAGCACTAAGATACCACATTTCCTAATAGCTAATCCATGTTTAAACACTATAATGACTTATTCCAGGTAGTCGATAAAGTGCCCAGAGACTTGAGCTCTAATGACAACCAACAAGTAGAGTTTAAGGATGCCATTTGATCTTAAAATAAGTATAGACTTCACAAAGTTATTTCCAAACCAAAGGCATTTCCCTGTGTTGACTTGTTTAGAAACCTCCTTCACACCATAATTTGAATGCAAGATGGGGTCTACGACTGGGTATGTTTGCCTAACTCTCAGCACTAGATTATCAATATCTTTGGGAACACTTAAAAAGTTTACTACTCCCTCTTATACTACACTTTCTCTTATGATGTAGTAGTGGTGAAGATATGGATGGAGACCTACCAAATATATGATGTCCTCCATGATTGGGTTGATAACCCATATGCTAAATGGGTTAACAAAGATGACATAAATGTGTATGTAGTTTGTACCTTCTCAGAGGAAGTCTAGGTAGGCATGATCCTACTGATTTGATTGTTTGAGGCCCAATACTACTTGCATGTCAATGAGTTATGGGTGCCCCTCATTTATATGATCCTCACATGCTCTAAAGTTATGGATATGGGAGGACTAATCAACTTCAAGTTGGTCAATGCCACCATATCCACCTGAGCTAGATCTAATTTTTATATGATTAGCTACCTTGTGGACATGGTCTATGATGTCCTCTTTCAAGCCTTAAGCTTTTCCTACATGGGTTCTTGGGGGCTTGGTAGTTCATGTGATATTTTATAAACTATATGAACCCTAATTCTAGAACCACATCTAGGACATATGTGAGTATTTATACCATTTGTCTACCAAGTGATCAATGAGGCCCCAATTCCCCATTTATCATAGGTAATCCATGACTCCATCACTGCCATCAAGGATTACTAGCTCTACAAAGAGGATACCATGATTTGAATTAGGTTTTCCTCAAAGACCACCTTTTCCTACCTTATTTATCTTAGATTGTGTGGTAGATCAGGAAATCACCTACCAATTGGTGGAAGGCATCTTTGGATTTTATATACAATGCCAATATAAGGCATGCCCAAGACTCTTGATCACCATCAGGCACCACATGTACAAAGTTTTCCCTCAAATCTAGAATATGGTGTCCAGATGGGACTCTGTCACCCTAGTGGGAGACAAGTTCTAGTATTATGACCCCAAGGGGATGATTCAAGATCAATTGGTGTAGTATTCAACCCACTTCAATATCAAAAATGGTCATCAAGTAGAGGATGATGATGAGCTCTACTTGGATGCTACTGAAGACCAAGAAGTATTATCTTAGTTCATGGTAAAGAAAAATAAAAAAGGAAAGAAGGTTTAGGCAAGCCCATCTACACCCCCTCCAGCTTATGCTTGACCTATAAAATATCTAACACCGACTCCTCTTATCATATCTTGGAGGATCTTATAGGGCATCTTGATACCTTCTCCCCCACATGCTCCAGTTCTAGCTCTACCTCCTCTAATGGATCATGTTATTCATACCTCACCTCCACTTCCTCTAGTATATTTATTAGTTTGGCCATGATAGAGATAGAACCATGCTAATCGATGCTAGGTAGCCTAGGCATAGCCAACTCAACCACTAACACCTCAACCCCAAGCCACATAGACCTTAAAGCTCGATATGGCTAGTGTCCTGAGGGTGAGCCCTAAGAGAAGACTTAAATAGGCATCAGCCTAAGTTCTATCCATCTCACCTCCCATCTATTCTACTCCCCTTTCATCCCTCACTCCCTTTGCTTTCCAACTCTTGATCCTGATACCCACTAGTTCCACTCTACTCACATAATCCCCCCATGTAGTGCCTCCTCTTTTCCCCATTGTACTCTTTCTATCATTTTCCCAAGTACCAATGGCCTCAGTCCTCCTAAGCATCCTTGCCTCTTTGTTAACCTTTACTCCATCCATTTCATAACCTAGAATCCCCCTCATGCCTTATTTAGGTGTGCCTTCATCAGCAAGTGTTACCACAACTATCAATAGCATATCACTAATGATAGAAACCCTCTTGGTGCCCACTCGAGTCATCTTGATTTGCCCCTCAATAACTTTGATTCCTTCACCATTGGCCCCTATAGTTCCTGTTCATCTTTCCATTACAACATCAGGAGCTACTCCAAGTAAGATACCAAATAAGAAGTAGAAGATAAATTACACTCTAGCATCATCTCAAAGGCCTTCTACTCTAGTCATTCCTCCTCCACCAACCTCAATAATTATTTTGGCCCAAACTGCAACACCCTAACACATTACTCCCCAAACTCACCTTTTTATTACCCAAGGTGCCATGGGATTGGCCTTCAACCAATTGATCTCCTCCCTTCTATTCAATGACCCTTTCTTAGGGAAAATTCTCCCATAGGTTAACTTGACCTAAGAATAGTGATGGGCATAAATGTTATATTGTGCCTCCCCTTTTGTTCTTCCTCATTTTAATCCCATGCCCCCTCCACCTTTGTTGTTTCCCTCATTCACTCCCTCCACTTCCTTCATTTCCCCTCCACCTCATCCTCCACCCTTCACCATCATCTTAGCCACCCTCCTATACCTCTTGAAACTTGGGGAATGGTCTCAAGGTCATAGACCCTAGAGATGACTACCTAGGGTGACCCAAAAGTATAATGGAGCTTTGACCAAACCTCTAGAAGCATGAAGAGGACACTAATAAAGAGATTCATCTAGGATGGGAACTCAATGGTTTGTTAGACCCATTAGGATTTTTTTCCCTCACTAAGGTGAGGAATTCTATTGGGAAATAAAGGATGGACAAAGTCCTACTCTCTGCTCTCTAGAAAAATCATGATATGCCCAAAAAGATCCTCAAGGACATGCAAAGCCAGGTCTAAACCCTAGAATCCCAAGTGAAGATAACTTGTCCCATTAGACTAATTTATAAAGTGAAGGACATCCTCTTACTACTTTTATTATTTCTTAGGAAAGTAGTAGAGACTCTGGCTAAGACCAATGTGCTTATCTACCAGACCTAGGTTTACTTAGAGAGGATTATTGAGATAGATGGGAAGAGTAAGAAGATGTAGGTGGTGATCAAAAAATTCATATTCTCATATTTGAAACTAATGCTAACCTTAGACTTGGGGTTATATAAAATGTACATTGGGAACATGAGGGTTGAAATGGAGGAGTGGTTGGTCGTGGCTCACACTATAACTAAACCCTCGGTAGAGGGGAAGAAGAAGATATTGACATACTTCAAGGAGGTCAATATCTCTATGTTATTCCACCTAGAGTCTAAGGAGAGTTTAGATTTTTCCTAGGTCAGTTCAACCAGGTCATGAGGGGGAAGGTCACCAAAGAAAACTAAGAAGGAGCATGAGTAGCGATGGATCTATCAACACAGTCTATGGTTAGCATCGACTAGGTATTTAGTATTTAGGTATTAATGAAAGCACCCTTCCAAGTATATCAAATATTGGTGACTCAAATTGAGTTAATATTTATGGATCCCTCAATTAACCTTTCCAAACTAGATAAGGAGTTTGACTTTGTGGTAATTGCGTTGGAGGCTAGTGATGCTAGATCGAAGTAGTTAAGAGTTGGACCTTCATAACCACCTCCCCGTATTAATTAAGTGGTCCCCCACATATATTTTGTATGTTTGAAAGGATTTGTTTGTTTTAAATTTTTAAATATGGTTTTAACTATCATGAGTGGCCATCATGGCCCAGGGTGGGATCCTCATGCTATTTGGAGGTGAGCCCCATCCTTATCTATATAAGGAAAACCATATTTTAATATAGCATCGACTAGAATTTATTTGAAAGTAATGTCAGATTATAGCCAAGATTCCACCTGATTTTTCCTTCATCTTTATAGATTGTAAAATTTTTCCAATTCCAATCATTATAATGGCAATTACTTTTTAATGAATATAATTCTTATTTTTTGCAAAGGGTTTATTCTATGTCTCAATGTTCTTTCATCTCCATTTTGAATGATTGTCAATGATAGGTTAATTGGATTAATACTTTGCTAATTTATGATTTCTATGCTTATGATGTGTTTAGCTATTATAATCACCATGTGAATTCTCTCATTTCCTTTTTGTATTACTGTTAATTTGTGTGTTAATCTAAAAATTGCCACAAGGTGTTTATGTGTAATCTATTATAAATTCCTAGTACTCATATTTACTCAGAGTTCATATTGAATGCATGTTCCTGATTCCCTCATACTCTTTCCACCATATGTTCTTGGAGGTATAAATTTAGTGAAGCTTAGTCTACAATGGTATATATGTGGTAAAGTCACTTGGTTCATTGATCCATGCATTGAGTTCATTCCAGACCTAGAGGTTCCCTTTTTTGCCTTATTCTTCCCTCTCTTTTGTGTTTTTTTCTAAAATTAAACTATCCCTCTCCCCTTATGTTTAAAAATATAAATCATAATATTCAAACTCTCATAACAATCTTTGATAATTAGACCTGTGTGTGAACTTCATATTGAGCTTTCATTGGTAATTATTGACCAAATTTGACTTTTAAGTCAAATTAGGGCACCTCTAGTAAAAACTCAGATTTTTAGATGTTTAGGGGGTATATTACCTTGTCATGAGGTGTTTCATAGGTCATTTGATATCAATTAATGTTATATTGGCCTTGGTCATTAGTTTTCTTAGTCCCTTTAGTCATTTTAGGTCATTTTAAGAGTCAAAATAGTGCATTTAATGCTTTGTACAGTTTTATTAGGAAGTGTGAAGGTGTCAAAAAAATTTAATTTTCCATGTGTCCTAGGAGACCTTTCGTAATTGATACTTACTGAAAATTGTTAGGTTACTCAAAAAAGGGCAGTTTTCTTGAATAAAAGGTGAGTTTGGAACTTGTACAACCTCCTTGGGAAGCATGACACATGTTAAAAGATCATAAAACATACATTCATCTTCCCCACATGCATCTTAGTGATTTACATGCTCATAAAGTTCCATTTCTTGATCAATACTGTTCATCTCCTTTTTAGCCATTCTTGGCAAGCAAAAGTGACTTGCAAGTTTTTGCTTCGTATGGTCAACACAAAGGGTTTCAATAAGAATGATTTTGGGAGATTTTTTACACTCAAATACCTTAATTTAAATATAATTATATTTAATAATTATCAATTGTGCTTTATGAATCATTAGTTTGAAGTTGATTGTTTAAATATGCCTATCAATCTGTGCACCTTCTAGGTTTTGGTTTTGTTTGAGAAATTTTGTATAATCTAACTGCTTAAATTACTTCCAAAGAATTTTAAATTCCTTATAAAATTATCCACACACATTTTTTCATGTTTCATGAGGTTTTAATATGCTAATCATCTCAATTTGTGGGAAGATACAATTTTCTAGGTTATGGGCAGTTTTCACCATTTTCAAACATTTTATGCTTTGTCAGTAGTTCCAAACGGTTGTGTTAGATCCACCTACATGTTTTAAAATTATACTTTACCTCCTTTTCACATTTCATCCAAGTCTCCTTGATTCTCATGGTTACACACCCATATCTCCACCATGCTTGACCAGTCATTCAACATGTTGCCCACCTTGTTCCAGGTGTTTGCAAATGTTTTCAACATTGAAAGTAATTTTTTAAGATTGTTTCATGTTACCCTTTATTTCAATAATGCTTAAGAAAGGTTTAAAACAATTTTAATATTATCATAAAATTTTTTGGTCCATTTTTGTCCTCTTTTCCACACTCACTACCCATATGTGTAGCTCAACTTTCACCTACAGCAGTCCTCTTGATGATGTCATACTAAAACTAGAGTATGATAGGTGTTAAATATTCTAATAGGGATAACATTTCATTTATATAACTGGTGAGGGTGTATGAGGTGTTCATAAACACAAGTGCCTTACATACTGCCAAATGCTTGTCCACTACCTGAGTTTGCAAAAGTCCACCTACAAGCAGTAATAGCAGAGAATAGGGGACTCCTTATAAGGTGTTGAAGAAAGCATTTGAATCCTTCTTGAATTCATAGTAGTCTAAAATCATTATGACAAGACCTTTTGAGGTTGATTTATTGTTAATCAAGTTGAAACCCACATCCATGTGATGATTGAGATTTTGGGATTCTCTACCCTAAAAACACTAAACAAAGGCCCAGGAGCTTTTTCAAGATGGCATATAACATGGTTGGTAGGATTGAAATACATCTAAATGGGTGGATGTGATATCCCTATCATAGGAAAATAATTATGTAAATAATGAGGGACAAAAGAGGAATGGAGTTTAGTTTTTGAAGAACTCAAAATCTCATTGTTATGCATTGAAAGCAATCAGAGAGATCTACAGGAAAGGAGCTCAGAATGGACTTTAGCTCTAAAAGCTACAAAATAGCCTTGACACCAAGTTTTAATGATTTTAAATGGTTCAAAATGACATATTTGACCAAGAGGATCATGAAAAAGGAGATTATGAGCTATGTTTGCTTCCACTCACATACTCTATTTGTACAAGTTGTCCAAAGGGCCCACCTACAGGAAGGCAGTGAACTTCTTGATGTTTTGATGATGTTTGAAGGGTATTAAAGGTTTATGATAATAAAAACATATATTTTTTCACCTCAAATAATTCAATGAATATATACTAACATCACAACCAACTCATTTGAAGTTGTATGCAACCTACAGGCAAGGGTTGTCTCAGTCAGTAGGGGAAAGCTCAACATTGAGACTAAAAATGCATATGAAAAGCATAGGTAAGGTTAGAATGATGAGGGAACTTGTAAAATAAATATTTTAGTAGAATTACCACCTTAATAATCTCTATACAGTGTGTGAAATCAAAAGTACACCTCTTTAGAGCAAAATATACACCTACAACAAACAGAGCAATTGATGAACTGAGCTTGATGACTTGAAAGGTTATGGTTCATCCCAGGTGAACATATGCATGAGTGGATGTTTCTTATTTCTAATATTTTAATAAAAACACATATATACCATTTTTAATCTAAATATCACCTCAAATAACCTTTAAGCAGGTCCCAAAAATAAGGAGTCTCAGTCAAGCAAGGAGGACTCATTTTACAAGCTTAGGGTACATAAGAGAAGATTTATAGTGAATTAAAATTATGAATGGATTATGAACATGTTCACCATGGTATTTTTAGTTTTAAAACAATATAAACATTGAAAATCATGCAAAAAAGAGAGCTCTAAACATGCCATACTTAGTTCACTCTTGAGAACCCTGCACAGTCCTTCACCTAGAAGTCTATTTTGAGCTTCTAATGTTTTGAGAGGTCAAATGACCTATAAAAGGGTTGAATTTGGTATGGGAGGTCCTCATTACTTTAATATATTCCTAAAATACTTTTTTTTCTTGATATGATATGGGAAGTACCCCCTTTTTGTCTCAAATAGGAGGTACTTTCCCCATACAAACCCTACAAGTTTAGAGGAAGATATATAACAAGGATGAATCAAAGATGGTTTTGACCTTACAGAAAGTTTTTTAGACTTGGAAAATACATATAATACCATGTTAAACACCTCATATGAGAAATAAATCAAATAGGGTGGTCTGGACACCAAGAGTTATAGTCAAACCTTAATGGCAAGGTTTTGGCCTAGAGCTCAAATAGTATGTCAATTTTACTTCTAGACCTAGGAGTGATTTCTACCCTATTGGAGCATGTGTATGGGATGTATATATATGTGTTTGAGCCATTATTAAATATTTAAATCCATAAAATTCCATGTTGAGCTCAAAAATACAAGGCAGACCTACTAGGCAACATTAGGCCTAATGCCCAAGTGGAGGGTCTATTACATTTTCACATGATTTGTGCATTTTAGCATGATGGAAAATGTTTTTAGGGACTCTCCAGATGTTTTAAAACTAATAAATTTAGAGGAGATCATAAATAAGTTCACTTTTAGCTCAAGAATTAACTTACGCATGCAAAAGGGTAAGAACAAACTCGAATAGGCAACTTCAAGATTTCACATCATTCATAACACTTTGCATGAAGGCCATAAAAGCTTGGAAGAGTTTAAGAATGTCCTAAAAAATTATTTCATGGCATTGGATTACAACTTGAACATGATAACTTTATGAACAAATCCTAAGAGTATAAACTACTATAAAACCCTTACAAACCCTACCAAGGACTAGTTTTGGGAAATGGAGTTGGATAGCTACCAAAATGAGATAGTTTGTCCAGAATAGTGATTAGATATTGTAGAGGAATCCATCATGATACTTCACACCAAGATTAGTTGTACGAAATTGTATGGATGGGGGTAGAAACAAGGTTTTTCTCATTATATTATGTGTTTTACAGGATACAGGAAGAGTTAAGAGATGAAAAAAAGTTTGGATGGAATATTAAGAATTAAGATAACTCAAAATATTAATTTCATTCCTTGAAACAACTTCTAAGTACCCCAACCAGGTGATTCAACTCAGCGAGTCAAATCTAACATATTAGACAAGTTAGTGAAGAAGATGGAAAAATTCAAGTGAGATGAATTTAAGGTGTCCCTGATGCTTCTAAGGCCATGTAAATATTTGAAAATTTTAATTTACTCCATCCCATGGATTTTCACGGACAACTGATGCCAATTTTGAGGCCAAGTGTGCAAGGTGCATGGAAAGGCAGTTTTCTAGATAGCAAACGATGATGGCTCACTTTTAGAGGTTTCTAGAGGATGAGATATGTAACCAATTCATGGAGAGACATGTATGATAGTCTCCCATTCAATTCCAATCATTAGACCTATTCCTCATCAGTTATGAGATGTCCAAATAGATCCAATCATGTAGGCAATTTGTTTGAGCCAGAATGAGGAGTTTTGTACCACTTTGCAAGACTTTGATGACTTGGATTGACATTTGTACTTCATGACCTTGCATGGTTCAACCCATATCCTCTTCTCATGAATGGATAACTTATTTTCTCATCTTGACAAGTGTCCTTGTGACCCTTGGACTTCTCTTCTTCTTCTCTCTCTCTCAAGCTCTATAAGAGCTAGCTATTTTGGCCATTGCATGCATGCTCCACCTAAGTATGGAAAATCCCTGCTCATTTTTATACCTTTTGATCAATAAAATGACTAAATGTTACCTCTTCCATGAATATTCATAATTTTTTTAACTTGAATGTTGAATTTGCTTAGTGAAGACTATGGCCTTAGTAAGTTGTCATATTTTCTCACCTATTTGCAACTTCTTCCAAGGCATGTGATATGTTTCAAGAAATGTCAAAGTTTAAGTGAGTTAGTCTCTTCATTAGTTCCACTCAAGGCCTCTTTTCTAGTCCTAGCTTTTCACATTCATCCATAACCCCACAATGTAACATTGATGTAAGATGACATAAATTGGAGAGTGTATATTTAGTTTGTCCTTTGATTTCAAGTGTAATATGCACATGGTTGGATGTCATCAGTCAATTTGGTGTATCACCTCCCTTAGATTAGTTTGGTTTAATTTAGCCTTCTCCCTTTTCACTCCCAAATTTATTAGTATTTAAAATCTTAAGTGGTACATCAAGGGAGCTAGCCCTATTTAGAGACTCACCTCATTCCTTAGGCTACCCACAAGCCTAGAGGTGATTCCATTGTGTCACTTGGATGAGGAGAGCCTTGTCATCTCCTAAAAGGGTGCATATCCAAGTGACAATAGTAATAGTGCATCTCTTGAATATTATTCATGCAGACTCTATTCGTGAAGTCAAATACCTACAACCATGCCATGGGTTGATCCTAGATCAGTCTTAAAATGGAGGATTAAAGTTTGTAGTTATTCAAACCTTTTTTATGGAATACCCAATATCATGGGCATTTCATGAACAAAGGATTCTGGAGAAAATAACAACTGGAGCTAGAAGGATGTCAATTGGAATACTTCATGTTTATCATTGATTTTGTTTTATGGGTATGTAGAGATTGTACTTATTGATAGTAATGTGCTAACCACTATTTGAATGTGAAGAATCTTGAAGACTAATTTACCTGTTACCAGGGATAGGTCCCACCAAGGCCGATTGATACTTTCTCCTTGATTTTGCATAGAAAACCAAAGCTAAACCAACCTAAACCTATCATGATTCTCATCAATTCATCTCCTCAACCCCTTCCAAATTTATAGCCTAAGATGGTCTAGTTAACTGGATTTGCCATTAACATCTCAAGAGTTTTTCATGATTTACCTAAGAACCCTAAGATGTATCTTCCCTGTTTCACCCTTGGTTGTGGGATGAACTATTGAGGAACACATAACATCCTATAAAACTACCTTGAGGCTTCTAAATGTAGAACCTAAGGATGTGGCATGCAGGCTTTTCCCCTTTACCCTAATGGACTCGGTATATGATTGATTCCTCAACCTCCCTGAAGCCTCTATCCTATGTTGGGACCATTTTAGTATTGCTTTCCTCACCCAATTTGAACAAGTGATAGACCCTAGTGTTTTATATCAGTAGCTTGCTTGTACCAAAAGGGAGCCTAATGAGCCCATTAATAAATTCAATGCTAGGTTTTAGAAGTTGTACAATAGGGTCATTGTGATTTATCAACCCAACCCTCAATTATCACTTGAAATGTATAAGAATGTGCAAGACCCTTAGATATCCATGTTCATAAGAAGGGATTTAGACATAGTAGGCCTATCATCAGCTTATGCAGTGGCCATCAAAGTGGATAGGCAATTGAACCCTAAAGGTCACACAATGACCCCTACTCCCAATGTGATACCACATATGCATGCATTGAACTTCTTACCCAATGTTAATCAGAATGCAACAATGCTTTAGCCACTCCCTCTAACACATCAACTCATGTTGGGTCATCCCACTTTAAACCAAAAAATGGGTTTTATTAACCTATAGGGCCATGAATTGAGTACCCAGAATTAACATTAGGTAATGTTGGTTGTGGCTAATAATACCCAAACCACACCTCAAGAGTCCACTAAGACTGAGTTAGATGCCATTCAACGAATGGTAAAAAAACTTAGCAATGACTTCCTAGGGATACAAAGACGTGAGAAACTCTAATGAAAAAAGTTCCAAAAAAAACTTCACCTATCAAAGACCAAACATGAGCTATAACCATCCTCACAACCCCCCAAAACCTTCACCCAATAAGCTACTCGAGATCAATATCTTCAAAATAGCCTTGTCTAATTGGTGTCAAGTGCATAACATGACAACACTTGGGTAATTAGACTACACAGAGTTTGGTTCTACTTTTGAAATCTTTCAAAAGGAAATGGAATAATATGAGGTGGTCCCCAATCATCCTGAATCCTCTGACTCAGGTAAAGCCCCTGGTACTTTTATGGTGTTAGAGACCATGGATTTCCCTATCCAGGAAGAAAATGATCTAAAGGAGGGTATTAGTGAGGTGAAAGTGTTCCAACAATTCAAAAGGAAAAACTATGCCCTTAGGAATAGGCAATAATGACAACCCCTTACTAACTCAACCCCCTAATAATGGTGCAACCCCACCAGACCAAAATGCTAGAAATGATCCCCCACCTCCAATACCTTAAGAACCTAAGGCACCTATAGAAACCCACTAGTCCAAATTAAAATAGGTTATAACATAGTAAAAGATATGAAAAATATCAAGGCCAACATTATTCTTCATGAGCTTACTCAAATCATCGAGTAAAAAAATCCCTTGTTGAAGTCTTTGCCTAAAAAAATGACCCCACAAGCCCAGCCAAAACTGAGAGTAGCACACACCAACATGCTCATTCACAAAAATAAGATGGAGGTCACCCTTTTCCTATTAACCATTCATTTTATGGAAATAATCTACATAACTTATTACTAGATTTAGGAGCCTCGACTAATGTGATACCAACAAGCATATGTGCAAAACTCAGTTTAGCCCCCATAAAGTTGAACAAGGTAGTGGTCCAACTAGACAAGTTAGAAGTAAAAGTGATAGGTGAATTGATAAATGTCTGCATTTAGTTGTATTATGATCCTAATATTCAATAGTTCATAGACATTCAAGTAGTGGAGATCCTCAAAGCCTATGACATGCTCCTCAATAGAGACTATTCCAAAGCCCTGAATGGGTATATGGCCAAAAATTTCTCCCATATGTATTGCCATGGAGAGGAGTAGTTGAACAAATAAGGGTAGATAGAGACTATATATGAAACACATGATAACTGAGTACAACACCATTAATGAGAAGGTAAACCTAGTTTAATTGGACCTAGGCATCTACACACTAAGCACAAAGCCTCCCAAAGATCAAGCCAGTCACAAACCATGTTTACTTGGCCTATGGTATCTTTATATAGATGGGGCTCATTCTAAACAAGGTAGTGGGGCTAGTGTTTTGCTTATAGATCCCCTAAGGAGAAACCATTTAACATCATATAGGTTGTAGTTTCCCTACATGAATAACTTGGTGGAGTACAAATGTCTAATTTTGGGATTTTAATTTGCATTAAAACACAAGGCAAATGAACTAAGAGTATTCAGTGATTCTGAACTGGTGGTCAACCAAATTAAAACTAAATTTCAATGCAAGCTATCATACCTCAAAAGGTATAATAATAGGGCTTGGGACTTAATCAAGTTGTTTAACGTGTTTAATATCATCCCTATCCCCCAGGAAGAAAATAAGTGGTTAACTCACTAGTATATGTAGTAATAAACCTAACTCCTTTGGATGGCACTAAGTTACAAGAGTTATTTGTGTAACTCGTCCCATGTCCCTTTGTCCTAGATAATGTGATAAATTTTTAGGTCTTTTAGGATGACCAAAAGATCATACAATTCCTTAGTAATGAGGTAATATTCGAGACCCAAGTTATAGATGAGAAAGATAGAGACAACCCTAGTAATAACATGGATAAAGATGGGATCCTGAATATTCATGAGAACTAGATCTCGAAAGGGATGATCTCATTGGAAAGAAGTTTTGATGCGTTGGACCCCACTTTCCAATCAAAAATACCCAAGTTCAAGGATCAATTGTGTCGACTCGTCAACCTTGATCCTACAAAAAATACCTAGACAGTTAACATGGGTACTGATTGGATGGATCATGAATTAGATCAGTTATGAAGGCTATTTTTGAGATATAAGGATGTGATTATCTGGGCCTATGGAGGCCTTAAGGTCTTCAAACTGAGAGTAATCACTCACACTATTCCCCTGAAAACTAGCCAAAAACCCTTTAAACAAAGATAGAGGCTGGTAAACCTGATCTTAGAACCCTTGATACACAAGGAAGTTCATAAGATAATTTTTATAGGGATAATTTTCCCAATTCTCCACTCCACTTAGGTGGCCAACCTGGTGCTTGTGCAAAATAAGAATGGAGAAATTCACTTGTGTGTGGACTTCTAAAACTTGAACTCGACCTGATATAAAGACAATTACCCATTTCCCTGCCTTGATATGGTAATCCAAATGGTGAGTGGATCTCAAATGATGTCCTTTTTGGATGGATTTTATGGATATAACTAGGTCTTGGTCAGCCATGAAAATAGAACTAAGACTGCTTTCACCACTAAGTGGGGCACATTTGCTTATAAATGAATTCCCTTTGGATTGATCAATAACAGTGCCACTTTCCAAAGGGCAATGGACTTTGATTTTGATGAAAGTTTGATAGGTAAATGTATAATAATCTATATGGATGACCTAACTATGTTTTCAAAATATAGGTCAGATCACATGCACCACTTGGAAAGGGTATTTGAAAGATGCAGAATGTATGGCATTTCCTTAACTCTAAAGAAGAGTGTATTTGGTGTCATCAAAGGTAAAATTATCTATCATATTGTCACAAAAGAATGTATTGGTATCAAACCCAAAAGGGCAGATGTAATTTCTAAATTGTCTTTGCCTAATAGTAAGAAAGAACTGAAGTCCTTTGGGAAAATCAACTTTGTGCATAAACTTATTTCTAGATTTACTAAAATAGTAAAGCCCTTGAATGCAATGTTGAAACAAGATGTAAAATTGGAATGGATTTTAGAACCAAAGAAGAGTTTATAGGATATTAAAAATGTAATTATTCAATCCCTGATCCTCATCAACCTAGACTATACGCAAGATTTCTATATCTATCCCATTGCTTCAGAACACACTATCACCACTTGCCTCATCCAAAGGCTAGAAGGAGAATAACACCCCATGTATTTTATGAACACTAACCTTAAGGATGTCGAGCTCAAATATTCTACTCTAGATAAGCACGCCTATGCCTTGGTCAAGGTGGTGATTAAATTTAGACATTACATCCTCTAAAATAAAGTACACATCATTGTCCCACAACCGATTATAAAGTAGATGTTGGGATAAAATGAGTTGGGTGAAAGAAGAGGCCGATGGATGATAAAATTACAAGAGTATGAATTGGAAATTAAGCTAGCCAAACTGGTTAGAGGACAAGGCCTCACTCAGTTAACAACAAATATATAATTGAGGATTACAATACACCAAGTGGACCAAAAGAGGGTACTACAATCAGACTAGTATGTCCTAGTCATGCACTTTATACTCTATGTAAATGCACCTCTAGGAGTCAACCACACATAGAAGAAGGCCCTCCAGTTAAAGGATGCATAATATATGTTGAATAATGGAGTTATATTCAGAAGGAACCATGATGGAAACTACCTCTAGTGCATATCATAAGAATAGGCCGAAGAGACAATGGCAAGTTTCCATGAAAAATTGGGAGCCAGCCACCCTGTAAAAAATGCCATGGCCCACAAATTTATTCAGGGAGGCTATTACTAGACCACATTGTTCAAATATATTCACACCCATGTTTGCCTCTACCATCAGTGTTAGACCTTTTCTAAAATAGAAACACATGCAGTAATTCCACTACAGCATGTTGTGGAGTCTACACCATTTACACAATGGGGATTGGATTTCGTGGGGGTCATCAACCCCAATTTATTAGTTGGACATAAGTTCATTCTTACAAGCACAGACTATTGCACCAAGTGGTCTGAGTCAATTACAACCAAAATAAACACCGCTTTCTAAGTCATTAAGTTCTTTGAGAATACCATAACCACCCATTTTGGGGTCCCCACTTCTTTAGTATGTGATAATGGTCCTACCTTTCAATTCACATAATTCATTGAGTGGGCCTATGATAATAGGATCACACTTAAGTTCTCATCCAATCACAACCCACAACGGAACGGATTGGTGGAGTCCACTAACAAGAATTTGATTGACACCATCAACAAATCAACTGGAAAAAAAACACATGAATGGCACTCATTGCTAAAGTTTACCCTATGGGTAGACCGCACTAGGTATAAATAAGCCCTCAAAAGCTCTCATTTCCTTCTAGTTTATGGATTGGATCCAATCATGTTGGTCATGATTAGGCTGCAAAATTATAATTTTATGCAATAATTCATGGAACCGAATGATAAGGTGAATTCTAGACTTGACCCAACTCAGTTAGAGGAAGCCCAGGATGAAGCTTTGTTGAGCTTTAGTAAACACTAAGATATAGTCAAAATGTGGTTTGATAAGAGAGAAAAGATCAATACCTCTAGAATTTTTGACCTAGTCTTAATTTGGGATAAGGCTCATGAGAAGAAAGGCCAACATTCAAAATTTGATCCCTTCTAGATTGGCCCATACCAAATAGACAAAATCTTGGGTCAAAATGCCTTCTGTCTATAGGATCTTGAGGGTAATGAACTACCACTTCTAATAAATGGGTAGTTTCTGAAACACTATTTCTTGGTTGTCCCTTATAATGTAGTTTTTGAGTAATCTTAACAGAGATGGTAATGCATATATTAGATAGGCTTGTGTTCATTGTATGTTTTTTTTCATTGTGTGTTTGTTTTCGTTGTATGTTTTCATTTTGTTTTGTGTTTTGACCCTTTGTATCCCTCTTTGTTTTGTAGTGTTCCTTTGATGCCCGACGTTGTTAGTAATTGCTCCAGGTGATGGCTGAAGCTTGAAAGGATTGTTGAAAGGCAGGAAGACCCAGGTTGAAATCTTTGATATAATCAAGTCCAGGATGGTAATTGAAACTTTTGACACTTCAAATTTGAAAGGTCAATGATTCTAAAATAAATAGGTGGATTTTAGAATATCCCACATCACAATAGATCCACCAAGCTACACTTAATATAATGTCTCAAGAAAATATTGAATTATTCGAGTAGATCAAAGACTGGCTGGGTATTTAGAGCTTCCTCACCATCCATTCACCCTTGGCTTGGTCCCTAAACCTCAATGGACAAGAATAATAAATGATAAAATTTTTACAGGGAAGATTGAAAAAGAATAAGAAAAGCATGCAGAATCTAAATTCTGGGTCTATATCAAAAGGGCTATATAGACAATCTCCACTATAGGCTTTTTGGCTTGGCTAGCAGTAGAGAAAGGTCATGAATGGGACTAGAGGTATATGTATCGATGATATGGACGCTCGTATAGATGTATTTTAATGCCCCAACCATTTCCTGTCTAATATATTAAGCCATCAACCCCCCAGATGAAGCCTAATAATTAGTCTAATTTTGGTTTCTCAAATAAAATCTAAGAATAAATGAAAATTGAATATCACTTCTTACACACACCAGTGGTCGTTTATAAGGTGAAATCTCAGTATGCCACTTGCTATTGTGAGACTTTAGTGCCTCATATTTTTTGTCGTGAATAAAAATCCCTATTATAATCCTTGATCTATGTGAGGAGAGGAAATTAAACTAATTAGGTTCTAAGTACTTTTAATCACTTTCCCAGTGGAAGTCACCATTTATTGTGGCCAACACATCCTCTTTTCTTCAAAATGGGGGACCCCTCTAACAAAATCCCATGAACTAGAGCTTCAGGATCCTTTCTTTTGTTCTTGTTAGTTTCACCTACTTAAATCCTTGGAATAATATGTCACCCATATTTCCCCAAGAAACAACAAGCCTTATTTATTTTTTATGATTAAGATATACTTGTTCTTCGTGAATTATGGTGCTAACATTGTAGGTTTGCTTTTGACAAAAGTTCCCAAAGACTCATTCCTTTCTCGGAGCAACAAACCCATCACCCTTCATGGCAAATCAAAGTCTTAATAAGGGATGAGTAAGTATTAAATGCATTACATGTCTTTTCACTTCTTAGTATTTTTGTGAATTTCATAGAGTTGAGATCTTGACCGAATCAAGAAGTGCCACATTGCCAAGTTATCATAATGGCTAGTCCCTAGACCTATCAAAGATGTTAGAGCTCGATCGAATTAAGAGGTGCCACGTTGCTAGTTTTCAGAATGGCCAGTCCCCAAACCTATCAGAGATGTCAGAGCATAGAAGAACCTAGCCAAATCAGGAAACACCATATTGTTAGTTATCAAAATGGTTAGTCCCAAGACTTGTCAAAATTTTCAAAGCCTAAAGAGCCTGACTGAGTCAAGAGGTTCCATGTCACCAAGTTGTCAGAATGGCTAGTCCCTAGACCTATCAAAGATGTTAGAGCCTAAGAGAGCCCAACAAAATTAGGAGGCACCATGTCACCAGGTTGTTAGAATGGTCAGTCCCTAGACATATTAGAGATGTTATAGCCTGGGAAAGACCAATTGAATCAAGAGGTGCCACATCACCAAGTTGTCAGAATGCCCAATCCCCAGACCTGTCAGAGATGTCAAAGCCCAGGAAAGCCTAGATAAATTAGGAGGTGCCAAATCACTAGTTATCAGAATGACCAGTCCCTAGACCTGTCAAAGATGTCAGAGATTGGAAGAGCCCAATTGATTTAGTAGGTGCCACATCACCTAGTAAGGCAAATGAATTGACAGCCACCTAAGGCACAAAAAGGGTTAGAATGAGGTATAGATGAGGCTAGATAACCAATTAATATGTACCACATCTTTAAGTAACACCTCACTATTCCTAAGGGTATGACATAAAGCACAAGTGCCTAGGTACTGATTGTTAGCAAGAAAACCAATGAGTAGGTGACACATGTCATAAAGTGGGAGTTAATTAGGAAGGTTCTAACGGATGTGACTAAGTGCATACCATGTGTTGGGCATTAATGAAATAGAAATCTAGGCCCAATTGGATAGTTTTAAAACAATCCATCTCCATTGCTAAATATGATTGACGGTAGAGGATTGTGGGATTTGAATTTAACTCTGGATTTAGAAATAAAGAGAGGAAATCTAGACACTAACTCAAATTTGAATTCACAGCAAGTGAGCCACAAAATTCCATTAATACAGGGGGTTGTATGAATGCATTTATAAAAGCCTAAGGAAATCCCACTAATGGTTACCACTACATACTTGTGAGAATACTCCATCTCTTGGCTTTCCAATTCTCGTAAAGTACCCTTATTTCTATGCCTCCTACGCCCAGAGCCTCTCTATTTCCCCTCCATCCTGCTACAATGGCCACATCCTCTTCAAACCCAAAGGATGAACCTGAGTACCAGGATACCACATTCCCCATCAACTTGACCAATTTAAAAAAATATAATGACTTGTTTAAGGTATTCGAACAAGTGCCCAGGGACTCAAGCTCTGACGATGACCAATAAGCAAAGTTAGAAGATGCCATTCAATATTAAAAGAAGTATAGAATTCACAGAGCCACTGCCAAACTAAAGGCATTTACCTACGCCAACTTGTTTGTCAATCTCCTTCACATTGCCATCCAAGTGTAAGACAGGGTCCACAATTGGGTATGTTTGCCTAACTCTCAGCACTAGATTATTGATATCTCTAGGAAGGTTTACAAGGCGTACTACTCCATTTTAGACTACACCTTATTTTATGATGTGGCAGTGGTGAAGGTATAGATGGAGACCTACCAAATATATGATGTCCTCCAAGAGTGGACTATGAAATCAGATGCTAAATGGGTTAATAAGGAGGATATAAATGTAGACATAGTATGCACCTTCTAGGAGGAAGTTTTATTAGGCATGATCCTATTGAATTGATTGTTTGGATCCCAAGACTACTTGTACATCAATGAGTTATGGGTTCCCCTCCTTCATATGATCCTCACATGCTCTAAAGTTCTTGATATGAGAGGATTGGTCAAATTCATGTTCGTTAATGCCATCGTAGACGCTCAAGATGGATCCAATTTCTATATGATGACATACCTTGTGGACATAGTCTGTGGGATGCTCTCTTTCAAGCCTTCATCTTTTCTTGCATGGGTTCCATGGTGCTTGGAAGTTCATGCAGTCATAAACAAATTGTATGGCCACTAGTTCCAGAATCACATCTAGGACATATGCAACATTTCTACCCGATGGTCTACCAAGTGACCAATGAGGCCTTGACACTTAGTTTATCATAGGCAATCTAGGACTCCGTCACTGCCATCAAGGATTACTAGCTCTATAGAGAGGATACCATGATCTAAATTATAGGGTTCCTCAAAGATCCCCTCTACCTACCTTATTTCATCCCAGACTATTTGGCAGAGAAGTAAATCGCCTACCAATTGGTGGAAGGCATCTTCGACTTATGTATATAATGTCAGTAGAAGGCATGCCCACCACTCTTAATAACCATTAGGCACCATGTGTATAAGGTTTTCCATCCAATCCAGAAGATGGCGGCCAGATGGGACTCTTTTTCCCTAGCGAGAGACAAGCTCTAGCATTGGGACCCCAAGGGGATGATTTGAACTCACTTGGTATGGTATTAAACCCAACTCAATATCAAATACAATCATCAAGTAGAGGATGATGATGAGATCAATTTATATGCTACTGATGACCATGAAGTATTGTCCCAGATCATAGAAAATTAAAAAATAAGGGGAATAAGGTTCACGGGAGCCCATCTGCACCCCCTCCAGCTCCTTCTTGACCTTTGAAGGATCCAACACTAACTCCTACTATCTCCTAAAGGATCTTGTAGGGAATCTTGCTACCTTCTTCCCCTCTTGCTCTAGTTCCAACTCTACCTCCTCTAATGGATCATGTTCCTTGTGCCCCACCTCCACCTCTTCCTCCTCTGATAGCTCTAGTAGTTTAGCAATGATATATCCAAACTCGAACTACTTGATGACAAGCTACATAGGTTCAGCCAATGCAACCATCGGCACCTCAACCTTAGGCCATACAGACCTTGAGGTTTGATGTGGTTGGTAGTACAAGGGTGAGCCCATATATAATACCCCAATAGGTACCAACCCAGGTTTTATCCATCTCACCTCCCATCTCTTCCACTCCCCTTCCACCCCTCACTCCTACTACTTTCCAACTCCTGGTCCCAGCACCCACCAGTTCCACTCAGCTCCCACAAGCCCCCCAAGTGGTGCCTCCTTTTTTCCCCATTTCACCCCCTCTATCATTTTTCCAAGTATTATTGGCCTCAGTCCTCTCAATCATCATTGCCTCTTCGTTCCCCTCTGTTCCATCCATTTCACAACCCATAATCCTCTCAATGTCTTATTTAGGCGTGACTTCATCAATAAACATGGATAAAACTATCAGGAGCATACCTCCAGTAGTAGGAATCCTCTCAGTGCCCACTCTAGTCATCTTGGTGCCCCCTCAGTAGCTTTGAGTCATTTTCCATCAGCCCCCATAGTTCCTGTTGTTCTGGCTGATCCTTCCACTACAACATCAGGAGTTGACCCAACTAAGAGACTGAAGAGCAAAAGGCAACTCACACTCTGGTTCTAGTTTGAATAACTTCTACTATAGTTGGTCCTCCTCTGTTGGCCTCAACAATTCTTCTAGCCCCAACCACAACACCCTGGCGCATTTCTCCCCAACCCCCTATTTCCATTACCCAGGGCACCATGGGATTGGCCTTAGACCAACCCATCTCCTCCCTTCTATTCAACGACTCTTTCCTGGGGGAAATTCCCCCTCAGGTGAACTTGACCCATGAACAGTGACCTACACAAATGTTCTATTGGACCTCCCCTTTTGTTATTCCTCCTTTTGTTCCCAATCCCCCTCAACCTTTGATGCTTTCCTCATTCACTCCCTCCACTTCCTCCATTTCCCCTCCACCTCATCCTCCACTCTTCAATACCATCTCAACCACCCCTCCTACACCTCCCACAACCTGGGGAATGGTCCCAAGGTCACAGGGCCCAAAGATGACTGCCTGGGGTGACCTAGACATATAGTGGAGCTTCGACTAAGCCTTTGAAAGCATGAAGAGGACACTAACACAGAGATTAGTTTAGGAGGGGAACTCGCTAGTTTTGCAGACCCATCAGGGTCTATTCTCCTTATCTAAGGTGAGGACTTCCACTAGGGAAGAAAGGATGGCCAAAGACCCATTCTTCATTCTCTGGGCAACTCATGATATGTTCAAAAATCTCCTTGAGGACATGCAAATCCAAGTCCAAACCTTAGAAGCCAAAATGAAGATCACTTTTCCCATTGGACTGATTGGGCAGGTCAAGGATTCCCTCTTACTACTTTTCTCATTTCTTGGTAAAATAGTAGAGACTCTGGCTAAGATCAATGTGCTTATCCAGCAAACCTAGACTTACTTAGAGAGGATTTCTGAGATAAATGGGAAGTGCAGGAAGCTGCACATGATGATCAACAAAAGCATGTTCATAGAGTTGAAACTAATGCCAACCTCAGATTTGGGTTTATATCTAATGTATACTAGGGACATGAGGATTGCAATGGAAGAATGGTTGGCCGTGGCTTGCACTGCAACTGGACCCTTTCAAAAGGGGAAGAATAAGATATAAACTTACTTCAAGGAGGTTAATATCTATATTTTATTCCACCAAGATGACACCCTCGTAGACCAAGGAGAATTTGGAATCCACCTGGGTCAATTAAACCAAGTCATGAGGGAGAAGGTCACCAAGGAAAACTAGGAAGGAACGTGAGTGGTGTTGTATCTATCAATGTAGTCTACGATGAGCATCAACCAGGTCTCTAGGGTCCAAGTGTCAATGGAAGCACCCTTCCAAGTCTAATAGAGATTGATGACTCAATCTGAGATAATCTTCAGGGAGCCCCCAATGAACCTTGCCAAGATGGACAAGGAATTTGACCTCGTGGCAGCTGTATTAGAGTCTAGGGATGCCAGATCAAAGCAATTAGGAGTTAGACCTTCACAACCACCTCCCTATATCAATTAAGTGGTCCTCCATATATCTTTTGTGTGTTTGAAGGGATTTGTTTGTTTTAAATTTTGAAATATAGTTCTAACTATAATGAGTGGCCATCATGGCCTAGGATAGGATTTGCATGCTATTTGGAGGTGAGCCCCATCCTTATCTATATAAAGTAAAGTTGTATTTTAATATAGCATCAATTATAATTTGTTCAAAAGTGTTGTTGGACTATAGTCAGGGTTTCACCTGATTTTTCCTTCTCTCTAGACTGTAAAAGTTGGCCAAGACCAATCGTCGTAACAACACTTAATTTTTAATGGATAAAATTCTTTTTTTTTTTTTTGCAAAGGGTTTGTTTAATTGGATTAATACTTTGTTGCTTTGTGTGATATGGTTATTGTGTGCTTAGATATTATAATCATTGTGTGAATTCTCTCGTTTCCCTTTTGTAGTACTGTTAATTTGTGACACAAATTGCCACAAGGTGTTTATGTGTAATTTACTATAAATTCTTAGTACTCATATTTAGTGAGAGATCATATTGAAGGCATACTCATGATTCCCTCAGACTCTTCCCATTGTATGTTCTTGGAGGTAGAACTTTAGTGAAACTTAGTCTACAGTGGTATAACTATGGCAAAGTCACTTGGTTCGATGATCCATGCATTGAGTTCATTCTAGCCCTGGAGGTTCCCTTTTTTGCCTTACTCTTCCCTCTCTTTTGCATTTGTTTTCTAAAATTGAAATATCCCTCTCCCCTTGTGTTTAGAGATAGAAAGCATAATATTCAAATTCTCATAAAAATATCTGATAACTAGACCTATGTGTGAACTTCATATTAAACTTTCAGTGGTAATAGTGCATTTCTTGGAGACTATTCACGTAGACTTCATTTGTGAAGTCAAATACCTACAAGGATGCCCTAGGTTAATCCTAGATCTATCCTAAAATGGAGGACAAAATTGTGTAGTTGTCCCCACCTTAATTTTTTAGGGAATGCCCAATCTCATGGGCATTTCATGAACAAAGGATTCTAGAGCGAACAACAGGTTGTTATGGCTTTGTAAGGATGACACTATATAAGTCAACTCTAGGCTAAAATAATCTTGTTTTCATCTAAGACTTCCCAAAAGACAATTAATATTATCTCCAAGGCAAACCTTAACAAATGGCTTCTTCAAATCTAGATTTAGTAGTACGAACTGTAATTGTGCAAAATTGAATGTTCCTCTTATTGGATTGAAATGAGCCTTGCATTTATAACAATGGATAAGCCTTAACCCTTCAAAAAAATTAGTTGACAAAATCGGCCAACTTGATCGAGTTAGTTAGAAAAAGTTACCTTTAGGCCTAAAACTAAGTCAGGAAAGCTGACTTAGATCCATAACATGTACTTATATTTTATAAGAAGATCGACTTGACTGACTTAGTAGGAAAATAGGGTACTTACGTAGGGGCTATTTGAAAGGATAAATGCTTAAGGAAATGTGTAAATATGATTTAAATTATTTGTGGAGTTGGATAAGCAGGGTTTATAATGGGTTTGGGCAATGAAAAAGTTTACCAACAATCTTGTGAAGCACCAATGGTTTGCACATCCATTTATCAGTGCAACCTGTGAGGCATGCACTTAGAGAGATAAAAAATATGCAGAATATTACAAGAGAAAAAGTGTCAATAAATGATAAAGTTTCAAAATATTATATGTATACATATGCCTCACTTAGAGCTCATCACTTGTCATGCAATTGTAACATGTTATGGTGTTTTGAGAAAGAACATAACACATAATGTAAAGCTAATAAATTATAGTAGAAAGCAGAAAATAAATGACGATAAGAAATTGTTAGAAATAATTGAAAGTGTCATATACATACCTTGAATTACCTTTATCACTGAATGGTTGTATGTTGTGTTTGTAGTCTTGATTGTGGAGGGTGCATTTGAATGCTTTGGACAAACCCTAAGGAAACAAGGCCAAAGAGCAAAAACAAACAATCACGGAGAAATCAAAGTAAATGAATACTTACATAACTGAATAAGTCACTTGTAAAATTGGTACGCTGAGAGGATAAATACTAAGTTAAAACCAAAATACCAAAAAAAATAGATAAAATGAGAGTAAGTTAGGTGACTGAAAATCTAAGGATATTAAATGACTGACAAACCTAAAAAATGCACCATAAGTAAGAAAAGTAACAAAACATATCAAATCAAGGACACATGAAACTAAACTAATGGAACCAACATCAATGTAAGAGAAGTAACAATCCATATTTCAAACAAAGATGGAAAAAGAACATAAATGTAAACAACATTGATGAGAGAGAAGTAATAATCCATTCTCAATCAATAATGTAAAAGGAACAAAATGAAATGGTCTGCAAAAAAGTTTAAAAATAACTTCAAAGTCTTAATCATAATTAAGGGAAATATGAGAAGGATAAGACAATGATTAAGAAAGTATTCTGGAACCAATCAAAGACGTAGCTTATATTCTAATGATAGATGGACTAAAACAATCTTATTAAGAGCATGTTTGAAAGAGATGAAGAATAGAGAATTTAGAAGTTGGGAAAATATTTAAAAACAAACTTGTCTGTTAAGGGGGTCTATGAAATGGGTGGTGGGGGAAATGAAGGTGAAACGAAGGTGAATAATCTTTATCGAAAACAAGACACTCAAATCAAGTTGAAAAGAAAAAAAAAAAAATCAACATTAAGGGATCTAAATAACTCACCCTATCCACACAAGTTTTTGTTAACTCGTGAAGTATAAATAGCACCCACGAAGGTTATATATACAAGCAAAATAAAATGGACCTAACTTACCACAACATGCTCCCCATTCCTCAAGGCCCCTTATAGTCATCGGTCTACTGTGAAGATTGAATACTTGTGTGAGAAATTAAGGTGGCACTATAAATGTATTTTTAAAAGTATGAGACCTCTTACTCTAGTCTGATGGCCTATCGAACCCCAATGGACTTTGGCTCTATCATGAGACCAATATTGGATTTTGAGTCCCAATTAGGATTTAATATGTGCTTGATAATAATCACATATTTTGGTGTGATTTTGACTCTTTAATTTTATGGCTTTTATCTATTTCTCCTTTATACAGCGTTAGAAAACCAAAGATGGGTGTTAAAACCAACTATCATTGGAGAACTTACACTCAATGGCTAGCAACAAGAACTTAGAGAGCATGGTATCTAAGACTATTGTACTTTCATGTTAGATAAGAGTGACATCTTGAAAGTGACTTTGGTGTGCCCATAGTGGGATGGAATAGGGGAGAGGGATAGAAGCGAACATGGAACAATTAGGTTACTTCAAATCACAAAAAAATGTGTAGTTTAAACATTGTACAATGATAGTTAAGCATGAATCATAATCACAAGGAATAGTGTAAGTGAATTAAAACGTGAGAATAGTTTGTTTTAATTTATTACCACAAAATAATGATTGATTTTAAGAGTACAAAGTCACAACTCTTAACCATTGCCTTATTTTTCGACGAAGACACTTAGCTAAGATTGCAAAAAAAATTAAAAAATTAAAAAATGAAGATTTGTAAGGAAGGCCTAGTCCTATATAAGGTCTTACAATGCAACTCACAAAAAGCAAACCAACGTGTAAAAAGGAAATATGTTTTATAGGAAATAATAGAATAATGTGAGGAAGACCTGGTCTTACATATCCAAAGTCTTACACTACAACTCACATAAGGAAATCCAAGTAGGTGTTAAAATTAAGGGATCCAAACTTTTTTTTACCACACTCCCCTGGATTTGTGTCTTCAAAAACCTCAATTAAAATCTTGCATCTTCGCTCCAATCACATGCAAAACACACATTGTTTTCCCTGCTAGAAAATTGTTAGCAAATTAAAATATGTTTTGGGGCATTTGTTATACTAGAGAAAAGTCTAGCCCATCAACACTAACAAAATAAAAAATAACACACCTCAATAATTACAATAACTCAAGCATAGAACCCAACGTCACACAATATCTCTAGCATAAACTTGAGTACTTTGCTAAATGTTTGCTCTTCTCTAGAATGCTTTTAGTTGCTCAATAAATGTTAGTGAATAATGAATTCTCTTGGTTTCGTGTGGATACCTAAATGAACTGGTATGGTGTGTGTATTCTGATTACTTAGTAGTTCAGCTTTGACAATATGCCCAACCAGTGATTCTTCACAACAACACAACCATAACAACCATATTTTTCATATTATAGCTCAGTAGACATCATTGATCTGTTTAACGAAAAGCTTTTATCTCCAGATAAAAACTATTATCCACAGACCAAACAGACTGATACAGGTACCCCACATCCACTAAAATGACTTAACCCATATCACACCTGGCATATGCCATCATAACACCGCACACAGGTTCCATCCATCAAATCAGAATTTAAATTGGAATAAACCCACATGGGACACCCTGTTGATACAGGTTAATCTGATCTAGACATGGCACTTCAAATTTGAATTAAATATACACGAATCAGAAAAACAGAAAACCCCAGATATACCCACATGCATCAGTTTTGAAAGCATGAACCTAATCAAAGCATGTGATAATTTTGAGGATCAACTTTAAGACAAGAAATACCGAAATAAATATAAATGTTGCTGTCTAGAAACGTAATAAAAATACACATCAACAAATTGCAACAGATTTCATAATTGGCTACTCGTGCAAATTTCAAATTTCATATCACAGAGCTATAGTTTTCTGGAGTTTCATATAAGAGTCATAAGCAAGTTCAGAGTAGGCACTTGACTTCAACCTTGGAAGAATTCAACAACAGAATCCTATGTGAGCCACAAGAAATCCACTACAAATTTACTTTACTACCATCATGCATTTTAAAGTCCTAAAGCAACCGTGCAAAAATGACGCTAACAGATTTTGTTTTTCAAAAAGTAGAGCAATGCAGCATAAATACATCCTATTAGAAAAAATCAGAGCAGGTGCAAAATACGGACAATCACATCGAGTAACCAATTAAAAAATACCGTGTCCTTGGATAATCCAAGGTATAATAGGGACACACACTACATATTACAAACAATGATGTGTACAGGGCTAATTACTTCAGACAAATGAAGGTGCCATTTGCCAAATAAAACATTCTTTACATATCGCATGAACCCATATAATCGGGATAAAATAATATCTTTATGTTAGATAATAAACACGCTTTGTCTCCTTTAAGAGATTTCTCAATGCATTATAGAAGAAATTTAAACTCTCACCTCTCTCAAGAAAACATGCCGAAGAGGTTGAAGCATTTGGTCCTGGTAAGAACCCTTATTATCTGAAAAAATAATATCTTTACGGTAAATAACAGACAATACGCTTTATGTTCTTTAAGTGATTTCTCAATGAATTATACAAGAAATTATCAAGTCACCCATCTCGAGGAAACATGCCAAGGAGATTGAAGCACTTAGCATGCTAAGTCGCTTAAGATACAAATCATTAATGTTGCTGATTAACAACTGAAAAACCAAACAAACCACTGCCTTACCCTAAAAGAATTATTGTCAAAAAGCATGAATGATATTTAAAAATGAAATCAGAAATACAAAATAAATAAGCATATGTCCCCTGATTTTAGAACCCATTCCAATAAGATTAGCACATACAAATTAATCGAGATACAGCCAATTGTTTCAGATGAAAAGGATAAATAACAGGCACCAAAAACATAATAACATGAAATCCAAATAAAGCTTCTGGAAAATCTGTGTTAGAATTGGAAACTAAAATCTCCGTTACTCCATCCTGACAGATGTATGTTAAAAAAACAAATGACATTGTCCTGCCTCTTGCTCCCTCAAGAAAGAGGGGCTTTCGTGTGTACTTAGCACAATCTATATGGGAATTGATATCCATGTCCAAAAAATAAACAAATCCTGAAGTTTACACTCCTATAGCAGGTGATGGAACCAGTCAACCTCGTATCAAAATAATGTCCAAAAAAAAATTATTAGGCCAATCGAATAGCATCATTTTGCATACTCTTTCTTACACAGCATTTGTCTTACTAGTAGATTAAATATTGAACTAAAAGCCAAGGTCAATATTTGGTTTCCTTTCACCAGCTCTATTTAAGGCTCCGGCATCCTATTTAAAGGGTTCATCCTTGGCTGCTTCTTCAAAAGTTTCTCCTTCAACAAGATCTGGGACATCATCATCATCTTCTTCCTCGGCATTACCAGATTCTTGCTTTTGGAACTGTTGAGCAATCTTCTTCAAATTGATCAAATTATCGGGTCCTGCAATTGTAAACAATTAGGCAATAAGTAATCAGTATACACACACCATACAAGATATAGACGATAGCGGTCTTGGCCAAAAAGGATCAAAATTTACTTCATACCAAGTTGATTGATGATTCCAGGAAGCAGATCTTGAAGTTCTGAACATATTCAAAGAGAGTACAGTTAAGTTAATTTCCATATTAATAGAATACAAACTTAAGACTGGATGCCACGTCTAGTTTGCCCTACTAATTCCTGTCCTACAAAATAAAGAGATCAAACAAATTCTTAGCTTCTTTGAAAAGAAGAGCACAAAAAAACAGTATAATGCTCAATAACTCACTTTTTGTCTGAGGAGATCCACTGACGACCCATGTGTTGGCAGCAATAGAGGCTTGAACTGGAGAAAACAATAGTCACATTAATGAAAAACAAGCTTTCTACTTTGGATTATGCTCATGTACCAAACACCAGATTCACTAGTGTGCAACCTTAAGAACTAGCAGGACCAGAATAGATATTTCTACCTTTTGGGTTTACAAAATGAATAACCATCTCATCTTTGAAAATGTTTACTTCTTCAATGGCAGGAATTGTATTCACTCCTAACCTCTTCAAGGTACTTTGAAGTCTTTTGTCATCAGTTGTAGTGGTCTTGTGAACTGCCTTCTTCTTTCTGTATATTTACAAAAATGCAAGTATTTCATTAAAAAAAGCATTGCATCAAATAATTCTTGCAAGTGACATCTAGATCATAGAGGTTCAAATTTCAACTTTGCTTTAAAATACTATTGCAGAATTATGATAAAGGCCTTAAAAATTTAAATTTATTTAGTTTAATCACCTGCGCACTGTACCCTTTCCACCAGTACGAACCGCACCAGCCATCTTCATAAGCTTTTCCCGATTCATCTAAGAAATCATAGATCAGTTTGATCTGATTAGGTGCACCCATTGTTTTACAGGTTACACGGAATACAAGAAAGTCTACAGATTTCTTGTATCCAGTATAATATAACTAAAAGAAATCCAAGACCATTCATTGCCAATTAGTACAAGAAACTAGCAAACTAATAATTACACAATCATTTTCTAAATTCTAGGCTGTGAACCAAATTTATGCACCATCTTTAAATTCAGATAGCTGCTGCTCATTTGACAACCTAACTCTGAAATCTACGATTGAGAACATTTCATTTTTACTGATTTAATTACATTTAATGTTCTTTTTCTACTGATTTAATTACATTTTAGTGTTCATTTTCTAGTCTGCCTCCACATATGTCAAGTTTTCTCACAAGTATAGCAGAAAAATGAGGCTCTAAATACTTTACGAAGTAAGGTTGCCCCTAAAACAAATTGGTCTCTCTTGCCATATTGTAGAATTGTTATACGAAGCTTTGTGACACATTGAAGACATATGGGTAGTGAAGTTGTAAGGTGAAAAACAAGTAATAAGGACTATAGATTTCATCAGAAACTTTTAGGGTATTTTCCATTTGAAGAACTAAGCATGTTGCAAAATCGTGTATGTTGTGCCTAGAAGAGGTGCATCGAATTTGTTGTGTTAATCTACCCTATATTGTCAAAATATTTTATGTACATTAGTCACAACTTACAAGTATGGCAAGCATTTACAATTTTTTGCTGCCAGCTGGTCATAAATATAATGAGAATAATCTTGATGTACAGGGAGTTGTGAAATTTTGTCACCGCAAAAAGATAAACAATAGAACGAACAAACACATATAACACAACTGCTAGGAAAATCTAAATAAGAATTTGGTTGCATTGTTAATTATCAGATTATCAGGAAGCAATGGCATTATTGCAATGTGTAGAATGAAAACAATGCTAGATAAGGACGGGCAGAGCTGAAGACATTATACAAGACATCAAACACAGCAAGAGCTATGTTCATGATGAATCATAAAATGAATTTGAATATAAAAGGAGAGTTTCCAGTCACATCACAAAGTTAAAAGTAAATATGACATCAGTTGATAGCAATACGCTTAAAGGCTAGGATTGAGATATGGTGTTCATTACATTGACAATGTTACAAAATCATTCAGAGAAATCAAAGCTATAGTGCATTCAACAGCAAAGGTAAAAGACGTGAAATTTGAAATGCTGGTACAGATACTCCCAAAAGAAGAGCAGACTTTATGGACAAGATGAATAGAAAGCAACAGTATCTCATTTTTATGTCAACAAAAAGCAAACAGAAAGTTAGGCAGAAGAATGGAAGATAAACAGGAACATGTTAAATTGTGGAAAGCCTAGGTAACTGAAAAAGGATTACTCTTTTAAATAGTCAGATTTGATGGCTCGTTGAAGTCAGGAGGATTTGGTTGAAAGTAATGTAATGGGATTTGGAATAAGTAACAGGAAATAGCTGCACAGAGACTGCAATCCAGGTATAGACTGTTAGGGAATATGAGAGGGACTTTTAAGCACCAGGTGAAGATATAAGTCGTGTTGGCAGTGCAACTTTAGCAGTGGTGATGATAACAGCAGAGCAAGAACCAGCACTTCTCTGGGATGGTTAATTACGAAGAGTATTGGGGTGATTTACCATCCAAATGGATGATAAGGTTCTCTACTATATATATATATATATAGCCAGGTGAAGATATAAGTCGTGTTGGCAGTGCAACTTCAGCAGTGGTGATGATAACAGCAGAGCAAGAACCAGCACTTCTCTGGGATGGTTAATTACGAAGAGTATTGGGGTAATTTACCATCCAAATGGATGATAAGGTTCTCTACTATGTATATATATATATATATATAATGACAGGTAACATAGACATGATGGTCGAAGGTCGAAGAAATATTTGTACATTGATGTATTCCTGGTTTCATATAACACAAGCTCATGAGCATTGAAATATATTTTTCATGTTTTGCGTTGTGCTCTACTTTTCCTTTCTCATACTTTTGCATAGGCTCTGCTTCTCAAAATATAATGTTTAATTACTTATAGTACGGAACTACTATCATACAAACACCAATTATCAAGGGAAAAAACTAAATAAAGAAAGCATTTCAAATCATCACAATGATGGTAATTATTTAAATTTATATCATCCTCTATAGATCAATAGGGCATCTCACGGACCAATCTAAAGTATTGCTTATGATTTAGAACAGAATTTTTTTAATTGAACACATTGTAAATGGAATCGCGGAGCCCTTCATTTTGATAAACTCAAAAATTCTTAATGGTTCCAATATTATTTAAACTTGTAAGGTTAGGAAGAAATCTCTTCAAACCAAGGAAATGCATTTACTAAAAACAAAATGCAATAATAGTTTTGAAGGTCGTGATATATGCGTCTTCATTCTCCTTCCTGTTTACGAACTCAAACATAAATACTTCTTGAACATCAAGTAGATAAAATTTACATTTTAAAACGTCACATCAGTGCATATGAAAGTAACATAATTATAAATGTATTGTCAATACTCAATATTGGTTGATTTATAGTGGCATAGAACTACAAGTCACCCCCTTTGAGGCCTAATCTTGGAATTCATTGCAAAATGCCATATTGGTGAAACTTTTTGTATGTTATGTCATCTCGAAGAGCAGAAAGTTAAACAATTAATATTGCCTGCAAGTATCAATATTTAGTTCAACTTGTAATTCCTTAAACAGGTCCAGTTTTTAAAGAAAATGTGTTTAAACCTTACAGTATGTGCAATGGCATTAAATAACACAATGTAAGTTACAGATTTATTGCTTTCCTAAGAAATCATTCATATTTTCAGTGCCATTAATCTCCCTAAACAGGACGGTAAATCCTATAGTAGATATTCGAAGGCTAAGCAAAAATACCATGGATTTGTTTACCACAGATGGCAATGGTGTTTCTTATGAGTTTAACCACTCTGTAAGGCAGGACATTCCAACATTATTTACCTTTTACATGGATGGAGGAATAATTGAGAAATTGGTCTGATAACTGTTCATAAAATTTATTTTGTATGCTTAACAAAGCTTAAAAAATATATTTTAATTTTGTCCATTGCAAAACTAGAATGGATGTGTTAAGGACTTAAAGTTGAACTGAATATTAAATTTAAAGTCAGATATTGTACTGTAAACAAAGCTTACAAAATGACTCTAATTGTCTATAGCAAACTAGAATAGATGTGTTAAGGACTTAGTTTAAGTTGAACTGAATATCATTAAAGTTAAAGGCTTATATTGTACTGTAAACAAAGCTTACAAAATATTTTTTATTTTTTCTATAGCAAACTAGAATGGATGTGTTATGGACTTATGTTAAGTTGATCACAATATTGTTGAAGTTAAAGTTTAATATTGTAATCTAAACAAAGCTTACAAAATAATTTTAATTCTGTCTATAGCAAACTAGAATGTGGGTTTGAAACCCACATACTCCCTGGACAAGAAGAAAACATAAGTTTGCATGTAAGCCTCTACATGTACCTTAGAAGAAAAGAGCACTGTCGAGTGTTTGATTGATAAAAAGGTTAATAGTTTATGACAAATAAACGAAACCCTTGCTAGGCCCTTGATTGATTGAAAGTAGAGAAACCTTTATATTCGGCAAAATGCCCAACTTACAAAATTGCAAACACTCTTACTTACTGTTTTGGTTAATGGCCCACATCCACAACTAAACAGTTATGAGTTTCATTCTTTATTTTCCATGTGTATAAGTATCATTATCTTCTGTTATGACATCTTAAAGCTAAAGCAACATAATTAGGGTAAAAGCAACCCGTTGCAATTCAGAACTTTCATTGAACTTTTCTTCTTTGAGCATGATTAGCATTCATACAGCTCACCAAGGTGTACTTTGACTGAACGCGTGTTCCATGTGCAGTGGTTCATAGCCATTCTTCCACAGATGTAAAACAAAGGCAAGCACGGTTCAACAATGAATGACTGGATTTCCTGCGCTATGCATCTACTATAGTGCCTATAGCATCATGGAAGTACTCGTATAGCAATGAATACAGATGAAATGAATTCAAGTGACTCGTAATCATGACGAATAATAGGTAGGCGGTCAACAAACCCTTAAACTGCAATAGCACCTCGCAAAACAAACCAGGAAAAAAGCCAACAAGGGCAATCTAGGAGCCCCAAATCGTGGTCACAAAACTCATCTAAACAAAGGAGATGCATTAGCAATTAGCCGCCAATGAAGGATACCCAGTGAACGTTTCTGAAGTGATTGACTAACGCAAAACTCTAATCTTTCAGAATATGTGTAAGGGCGACAAACCCAAAATGTATTAGAACAAGAAATGTAAGAGAAGTCTCCATACATGCATCAAATATAAAATCTACACTGTGTTTTCAACTGTCAAGTTTTGTTCCTTCCATGCAGGGAATCTAAGGGGATCTGAAAGACAGGTTCTAGTGGTTTAATTACCTATCGTTCTTACCTGAAAATAAATAAAAACAAACCCCAGAATTTTATTACATATACATGCAGCAAAAGAACCGCCTTTAACCATGTCGACTATGCAGATCGATGGAAAAAAATACAATAAAATAAAATGGATACAGGGGCATTGGCCTTAGACATGCAAAAAAAAATGATTAACAGAAAAAATAAAATAGATTGAAAATCCTCAACTTACTTTGTAATAAATATTATGATCTGCTTCTGTAATAAGTCGAAGTCGAGCGAGCAGCGAAAGTAGACGAGCTCAGCCTATGCGCACTCTTTTCATACGGATTTTCTTCTTAAAACCCTACTTAAACCTTACCCTCATTCACTATCCTAACCCTAGGTTTCGGACACTCTTTATCGAATTAAATAGTTTGTGTTTTGAAATATATAAAATGTGAGTGAAAAAAAGTCAAAAGGTTACAGTATTTTTGTTCATACAAGATCAGTGAGTTCTTTTATTAGTAGTTATGAGTAAGGGATATTTAGATTGTTTATCGCATATTTAAAAATATTTATATTTTAGTGAATAAATATAAATAATTACTTTCATTAATTAGATTATAACATTTTTTTTATTGTACAAACACTTTTAATATTTAGTGGGTCTTCAATTTTAAAGTTGTGGTTTTATGTAATAAGTTTATTGAAGTTTATCATGTCATTAAAAAAATATAAACCTTTTTCACTTGAATATTGTTTTTTATATATTTATTTGTTTTGGGAAAAAGTTTTTTAATTTTTTTATATGAAAAAAATTAAAATCAAATAAAATTGTAAAGTATTCTTGTAGTTATATTATTTTTCATTTTATTATCCTTGATATTTTAAGAATGTTGCAATGTTTAAGTTGGAATATTTCTAATAAAATAGAAGTAACAATATAGAAATAATTTATAGAGAGTCGCTCTCAAATTATATAGTAAGTGCATAATTTTCTTCTACTATTTATCAAGTAATATTTTTTTTTAATTTCTAAAACAAACACTTATCTTATCAATGCTAATAAATATCTTCACATACACAGTTTTCATAAATTTTTAGAGGACCCACTGATCTTTAAAAAAAAATTGACACGATGCCCCAAAAAAATAAGTTAAGCAATCATGCATGGGACCGTGCTCTAAGAGTTCCAAACTTTTCTCTCTTTTAATTTTTGAAGACATATATGGTCCCTTGAGCTAAAAGCCAATTGGTACATAGGATGGCCATTAGGTAAAAGGTTAAAAGCTTTGAAATAAAAAATTTGTTCCCTTTGTATTGATAAATAATAAAAATATTTTTAAAAACATGTTGAAGTTATATCATAGACACTTAAAATTGGTCTTTGTGAAGTTGTAATTTGTTAAATTATATGTTTTTTGGATGTTTGTGTACTTGTCAATTGTTGATTAAAAGTAAGCATTCTTGATGTATCTTTCAACTTTTGATAGTCCATATTTCTTAACTTGTCCTACTCCAGCTCCCTTTTTCTCTCTCCTCTTCTAAGCTCGTGTCTCATGCCAAAACCATACTATACAATCTTGTGCCTCCCAAAACTATATTGTGAAATTATAGGTCCACTAAGAACGTATTTTATTCCCCTACTCTCTTTTGTTGTGGTCCCCTTTAACATAAGTAGGTGTGTCTCATTGTCCCTTATTTTTCATTTTATAAATGTAACATCTCCACTGGGATCTACCTAGAAATACGTGATTTTTTAAAATTTAAACACATATATTATAAATATATTACACTACGAGAATCTAACCAGTGATTATATAAAATACTCTAAGTGTGATAATTGTAAATGAAGCATGCTACATCATACATCATTGATCACTATCATCATAAGAAACACATCATAATATGATTATAGAAAGTATTTACAATTAACCAGCCATGAATGATACATGCCTACATCCATTATTGTCAATGTACAATAAGTAAATAATTACAGTACATCATGATAATGTTTCAATAATAAAGATAATACAATACAATGTACATATATAAGATACTCGACTCCTCGGAGCATAGTTTCCTAGACTCTAGTATCCACGATAATCTCAAGCATCATCTCAAAAGTAGTACTACTGTGGGGAAGGAGAGCATCATTCGAGCACTTCTCCACACCAACCATGGATCAAATATCCTCCGCACTAATCCCATCATGGAATGACCCTCCCATTATGGATGAGTAGATAGTGATGGCACGAGAATCTAGAGAGACAAGTTTGTACATGTATGATGTATGATTTCTAAAATTAAACATGCGGTGTATCATATACACCCATTATACTCAAGATATCACACAAACATGTAAATTATACTCATGAAATGACAATGTCTCACTAAACATTAATTTGATCAAAATTTTTAATAATAAATAGTGATATGAAGATCAATTAATTCTATACACACCACTTGATCAGATTACCTTCATCTGGCATTGTGATGCTAGTAAGCTAGTAAAGTTCGTCTCACTACTTAGTATTGATAATGCGAGATTCTATTAACATATATATAACCAACAATTTTAAACAGATTACTCCTTACTAATAATCACAAAACATGCTAAACATATGAATAATCAAATGCATACATTCAATCCGTCAAACATATAAATGAATCTCACAATATTATCTATCACATAAATAATAGAAATGATAACTACAGTTTAAACTATCTGATTAAATATACATGTAATTGTAATTTATAATTATTATAAGTAGTTTCTAAATATAATGCACCCTATGATAATCTATACTATCATAGTATAGTGTTCTTAATCACAACTACTAAATACCACAACTAGTCATAATAAATTAGTTATAAATCAATAAAGACATAAACTTATGTTCAAACAATTAATTATAACAAAAAAGTATTTGTTCTCACAAGCATATAATATTTCATTCTAGCATATGTTATACTCTCGGGGGGGTTGTATGCACACATAAATAAGATCCTACTAACTGTCATAAAATATGTTATTCATAGAAATAACCAACATGCATACATTTAGTCCATCAAATGTATGGATGCATCTGGACATAACAATTACAGTTTATACCACCTGGGTATAACATACATTTAGACTATAATTTTTAACTGAAATATTCTCAAGGACATCTCATAATATCATAGTTTATTGTTTGTGAGCACAACTATATAGTTACGAACAATCAAGCTTACAATTTTGAGAACTAAATATCTCATAATCATAAATAATAATCAAGCAAGTATGGGTTATACCACCTAGGTAGACCTTATATTTAAATAGAATACTAACAAAATATAACATATAAGCACATATCACGATGCTCTATTATATGTTATATATGTCTAAACACTTATACATATTAATATACTCATAATATGTATTGTACACAAGTTTTCAATACTATATATATATATATATATATATATATATATATATATATATATATATATATAGTCATTTATGACACCGATCAAGATTTTTGTAATATTTTCATAATTATTACAACCATAAATCATCAAGATATAAATCGAGTATTATAGTCAATAGACTTCTCTATATCAATATTTTGTTCACATTATTTACTGTTAGTTCTCAAGATAGAAGAAAACAACCTCTAATTTGAATCCACCATATAAAGCATTCACAAGATTCTATTATGCATATATACTTTACAGTAGTCTATGTATTTCATCTATATATGATGCTATAGGTTTGACTCCATCGACTTATTTATATAAAACTATTGTGCTTTAGACACCCTACTTAGTCTCTATAATGAGTTCAAAACAAATACCTCATCCTAAACATAGCCAAAATGTGGACTTAGTCTCTCTCTCTCTCTCTCTCTCTCTCTCTATATATATATATATATATATATATATATATATATATAGAAATCCACAAAAAACTTAACAAATATAGCACATAATCCCTTATACAATATCACTATTGTCTATACTAGTATTAGAGATATCATCATTACTCATACAACAAAGTTATGCATCTACATCATTATATTATAATACAAGAGTCAATATCTTATTTTTATCAACTATTATCATAGTCTCATAACTTGCTAATTAGAGTCTCTGAGTTTGATATTTTATCCTCACAATTAGTTATATGAGTCACCACTCATACTTGTATATGAATATGCATCTATTAATTTAGTAACATGTGGAATATACTACTCAATATATTAATCCAGTAATAGATAATATCCTATATAGAACAACATAGCATTAGCATTATTAATAGTGCAATGAAATATATATATGTTTGTTAACTTTAATAGAGCCATAGCATTTAAATAACATAAGATCATATACGGTTTATACATATGTTCCAATAGAATCATAGCATTTGAGATATATATTAATTTATAATCTATAAAGAGCATCAGTATAACCCATGTGTATACGGTTCTACAATATATATATGCACGTATTGAATGTTGTTTTTACATAATTCACTATGTTATGCTTAAAAGAGTTTATCCCTAGTCTTACATTCAATTTATAGACTTCCTAAATATTAAACCTGATTATATCTTGGTAATACTTTGATATTAATCATTATTGCATTGCTAAGATAGACTAGTCTCAGACCTTAATCCTAATATTTATACCATAATAAATTACCAAGATGATAACACTTAAACTATTTATAAGTATGATATAAATTGAATTACCAAGACAACAATACTTGGGATTGTGATTAAGGATTAATATGGCAACACTTTAATTTTTGTCAAGTAGTCATTGAACAAACAAGCAACCATTCAAATATGTAATGACTTAATATAATTACTGACTTAGCGAGGAATAGGGACCATATTACTAAATTTTCAACAATATATGGATGTAACATCAGAACATATATTAAATCAGAATGTAGCGACTTATAAACTTAGATCATTTTGTTATGCATTAATCACTATTTTGTTGCACATATACATATTCCAAATCACCGCGTGAATATCTGCATACCAATCACTGGTATACACTCAATCGATTTATTATATGATCATAATTAGTGGTATCATAAATATGCATTGTCACATAATATATAATTACACTGTATGTTTAGAGTATATCACTGCATAAAATAGTTTTTTCAGCATTTTAATCACTGGATATAATATGTCATTTTAATGTATTAAAATATATAGATGAATCATTGCATAACAATTTGAAGCGTTGCATACATTATATTACGTTGTATAATTGTGTATAAGCTAAAATTCATTTATAGATTGTTGTTCTTATTTCTCAAACTAAAATTCATTTATAGATTGTTGTTCTATTAAAAAATACTACATATGTTTATAAAGTTTGGCATATCACCTTTTTCTCTTCAATATATAAGTATAGTTTAGTATATTTATATATAGTCCTTCATATATACATACAAATCATTATTTGAATACAATAAATAAATAATGTGTATACATATTTAAACACCCAGATTAACAATATAGCACTGGAGTATTAAATTATACCTTGTTTTAACACATTTATCAACAAATAAATAATTCATTTCCTAAGTACATTTGCATATCATTGTATGTCTTAATATACATAAGTCGTTGCATATTAATTTAGTTATATTACTATTAATATATATACCTGTTATATGATATTTATTTAATACAATAACTGCTCAATATATTTTTGATATAAGACACAGGAAACACATTGATGCAACAAATAAAGAGTAGATAAACAATATTGCAAGCATAATCGATCCACAAAAATTGTAATATATAAGGAGGCATCATGAGGTTTGCGGGTGGTAGGGGTATACATAATTATCTAGAATTGGGACTGCTATTGATACTCCCAGATCATGGTTAACTTTAAATTGCCCCTCCTCTACTTTACTTCTATTCTATGTTATCTCTTCTTTTCTTTTTTTTCTTTTTTGCTTTCTCATATTGCGCCCCTTCCCTTTTTAAGTTTTCTTCCTTTTTAAGAATGAGGCGCTACTTTCCTTTTTTTTTAATATTTCTTTTCGTTTTCTTTTTTATTTATTCTTTATTCCTTTCATTTTTATTTTATTCCCTTTTCTCTTTATTTATTATTGTTTTTTATTTTCTTTTTTTGGTTTCTTATTTCTTTTCCTCTTAAAATATAAATTATCATGTTTTACTCATTTATCTCTAATTATAATAATTAATAAAAATTTAAATTAAATTAGCACCTTAAATGTCAAAATAGTTTAATGATAAATCCATTAATCAATAACTTCAAATTTGTACTAATTATGTAAATCACATTTAAAAAAATATATTTAATGGTTATACACACAAATCGCGCAAGATAAAATCTATAAAAACACTAAATCATGCAATCAAACTATGTGTAACTAGCTATTTAAATGTAAACATCATCAAAACACACTATACTAGCCAATCCATATTATGCATCTAACATGTATTACTAAGGTGGTGTGTGTAAGGTTTTAGCCAGTTTCTCTGTCATCCCTCAACAGCTCCATCTACATCACTCTCTCTGATGATGCTCTCCCTTTGTCACGCTCTGAGGGATGAGTTAACCTGCATCAAACTCACCACAAGTGGATAATTAGATCAAAGTATCATGATATATGTTCATCATAAAATATAGCTAAAATAATAAATCAACATGATCATAATGTAAACATATACACTACAACTAACTCATAGCAATATAATCATGCAATCTAAGTAATATCTAACTATTTCATAACAACATATATCTCAAAGCTTAGTTCAAATAATCAAATCAAATTTATCAACTATAAATATCCATAGATAATCAAGTTTGCTTAGCGAAGAATCAGAGTGTAACATCCTTCCCCCCTAAAGCTAGTCATCGCCCTGGATGACTCTTATTCAAACATAAGTTATGAATTAAAAATATTATTCAACAGAGAAACAACATAGTATAAAGTATCAAATCAAGTAAATAAATATGAAATTCACTTTTATAACTCATCATAGTCCTCCCAAATAGTATTATTCTAAAAGTTTTGGTCTCACAAGACCCTGCACTGTGACATCTCCCTATTATGTAAATAAAGTTTGCAAGTATCACTTACATTGATTGGTTATATCATGACCACCCCGAGGTCCAAAATCAATAAGATAATCTTATATACTATAGGACTGACCTCTTTTAAAATCTCAAAAGGTCCCACATATCTTGATGAAAGTTTCATTGACTTCCCAAATTTAGGCTTCAACCAAAAACACATGAAATCATCATAAAATCCAAAAACAAATGGACAAAGAGAGTTCCATAAAACCTCTTGTCCCTATACACATTTCTCTATCCTAGAGAGTGTTTTTCTTATTATATAGAAGTGTTTAGGAAACCTGACAAAAATGATGCATATAAGTTAATAACATCGTTACTCCACATAGCTCCTAACAAGTATATCATGTCAATACTATGGATACTCCACGTAGATATTAACAAGTATAATGATGAATAAGAATTGGAAATACTACATTTCCAATGTATACTAAATCAAGGAATAAACATTCCATCTTATACATGTGTATGGTCATACGATTGAATTTGATAAGTCTCATCTATCAAATATTAGATTCGATAAGCTCCCTTTGTCAAATCTAAACTCAATAACTACTAGGTCAATGTGAGATTAAATAAGATCCACTCCCATTTCTTATTACTCATGTTCCTAATTCACCATTCATCTTTTAGGTCTTCATGACCTGATGATCTTCAAAATATGCACAAGATTCAAAGAATCACAAATCCATACTAACAGATCATAGAAAGTAATGATATATGCTAACGAATTCAAGATGTATCATCATATATCATGAAAAAAATTATACAATCATTCCATTCCATAATTTCATTAAGCTGTCATTTACCAAACATAACTAGTATCATATTTAACAGCTTAACCCATCTCGATTATATTCATAGTTAAGAGAAAATAATATTAAGATTAACATTACATATAAAGGCTAAGGATCATATCGTCTATACAACCTTATAAAGGGAACAAACGAAATAATGGCTCTATGCTTATTCAGCTAGTTACACAACAAGTTATAAGTTTATTTCAACCCTTTAGTCTAACAAGATGTTCTATACATCCTATTTCATACTTGCTCTAGGTAAAGGTACATAAATGACTCATTAACACAACATGTTTTAAGCAAGATGAGAATAATATCAATCTAATCAAGGGTAAATAATATATAACAATCATAATCAACTTATAAATCTTAATCTAGAACCAATATAAATTCAAAGTTTACCACTCCACATGGTCAAATTCATTGAATTAGATAAAGTAGCATTAACAAGTATGAATCTAAAAATTCACTAGTGAAAGTAGAGAACTGACATCTCAACAACACAATTCATAAATACCCTCACATGGTCTAAAGAAAACATTCCAACCCAAGTTGCCAAAATCACTACATATTTACCAATACTGTAAGTGTAGTATCATAACCTATTTTCAAAATTGGAAGAAAGAATTTTAACCACATATGCATCAATCCATTCCATTCCTACAACTCTTCTATCAACAAAAAGTAAAACACACTATCCCATGAACTCCTGGGAATATGGTCAAAACAACATTTTAGAAACAAGTTTTTGTTTAAGGGAACACTAGATCAACATCATGAAAATATGAATCCTCTTAGTGGGCTTATAATGATGTCAAAGGAGGGTGAGAGAGTAACAACTCACCTCTATTCTAGCTATGAGATATGACAATTCTTCCCAAGTCCACATAAATAAATGGGGTGCCAATACATAAACAAACTCCTAACACATATGAATCTTCAAAAAGATAACTACACTTTACTACAAGGAGAATTCCCACCACACTCGGTGGTGCCAATCTAAAATAATCTTTTAAGATTCTCACTCCTAGAATTAGTGTATATAAGACATAAAATTAATGCACATATACTTAAATGAGAAGCATTCCATGCTTTTTAAACACTCACAACACAAAACACAAGTGGATAAGGTGACTTGATTACCAAAAAAGGATGTAATCATTCTCGAGGTGCTAATCTAAACGATCATAAAGTACTGTAGGAGTCTCTTGTTCATGACTCAAGAATTGTGCTATGCACTCTCCTTCCCAAACCTTGTATACAACCATCACCATTGAGACACTCGATCAACCAACCCTTTAACAACTTTAAGAAGGTACAAATACTCTTAAGGTACGCACTCAATGTACCACACACATTTCACTATTTTTCTTTCTAATAAATAGAAGGATATGAAAATGCTAGTTGACTCATTAGGTCCTAGAGTTCGAGCCACAAATTTGATACCATATGTAACATCTCCACTGTGATCTACCTAAAAAAACATGATTTTTTAAAATTTAAACACATACTATAAATATATTACACTACGAGAATTTAATCAATGATCATATAAAATACTCTAAGTGTGATAATTGTAAATGAAACATGTTACATCATACATCATTGATCACTATCACCATAAGAAACACATCATAATATGATTATAAAAAATATTTACAATTAACCATCCATGGCTAATACATGCCTACAACCATTGTTATCAATGTACAATAAGTAATTATAATAAATCATGATAATGTTTCAATAATAAAAATAATACAATACAATGTATATATATAAGATACTCAACTCTCTAGAGCATAGTTCTCTGGACTCTAGTATCTATGGCAATTTCAAGTGTCGTATCGAAAGTAATACTATTGTGGGGAGGAAAAGCATCATCCGAGCATTTTTTTACACCAACCATAGATGAATGATCCCTTGCATTGATCCCATCAGAAAATGACCCTCTTTTCATGGATGAGTATATAATGATGGCATGGAAATCTAGAGAGACAAGATAATACCCTTGTGTTGTATGATTTTTAAAACTAATATGTGGTGTATCATTAAAACTTGTTCTACTCAAGATATCACACAAACATGTAAATCATACTCATAAAATGACACTATCTCGCTAAACATTAATTTGACCAAAATTTTTAATAATAAATAATGATCTAAGGATCAATCAATTTCATACACACCAATTGATTGGATTACCTTCATCTAACATTGTGATGCTAGTAAGCTAGTGAAGTGTATCTCACTACTTACTCGATACCGACAATGCAAAATTTGATTAAAATATATATAACCAATAGTTTTAAATAGATTAATCTCTAATAGTAATCACAAAACATGCTAAACACAAGAATAATGAAATACATACATTAAGTCTAACAAATATATAAATGAATCTCACAATATTATCTATCACATAAATAATATAAATGGTAACTACAGTTTATACCATTCAAGTAAAATATACATCTAACTACAGTTTCTAATTATTATAAGTAGTTTCCAAATATAATGCACCCTATGATAAACCTTACTATCATAGTCTAGTGTTCTTCAACACAACTACTAAATACCACAACTAATCATAATAAAATAGTTATGAATCAATAAAAATATAAATTTATGTTCAAACAACTAAATATAACAAGAATTTCTCAATTCTCACAAGTATATAATATTCCATTCTAGCATTTATTATATTTTCATGGGGGAGGGGGCTAGGTTTGTATGCACGCATAAATAAAGTTTTAATAAATGTCTTAAAACATGTTATTCATAAAAATAACCAATATGCATACATTTAGTTCATCAAACGTATGAATGTATCTAAACATAACAATTACAACTTATACCACTCGAGTATAACATACATTTAGACTATAGTTTTCAATTGAAATATTCTCTATGACATCTCATAATATCATAGTTTATTACTTGTGATCATAGCTACATAGTTATGAACAACCATGCTTATAATTTTGAGAACCAAATGTCTCATAATCATAGATAATAATCAAGCAAGTATGGGTTATACCACCCAGGTATACCTTATGTTTAAACTAAATACTAGCAAAACATAACATATAGGCGCACATCACGATGAATTATTATATGTTATATACGTCTAAACATTTGTACATATTAATATACTCATAATATATACTATACACAAAATTTTAATTACATATATATATATATATATATATATATATATATATATATATATATATATATATATATATATATATATATACACACATTTACTAACAATCATTTATAACACAAGTCAAGGTTTTTATAATATTTTCACAATCATTATAACTATAAATCATCAAGATATAAATTAAGTACTACAATCAATAGACGTTTCTATATCAATATTTCGTTCACATTATTTACTGTTAGTTCTCAAGATATAAGAAAACAACCTCTAATTTGAATCCACTGTATAAGGCATTTCCAAGGTTCCCTTATGTATTTATACTTTACAATATAATAGTGTATGTATTTCATCTATATATGATGCTATAGGTTTGACTCCATTGACTTGTTTATATAAAACTATTATGCTTCAGACACCCCACTTAGTCTCTACAATGAGTTTAAAACAAATACCTCATCCGAAACATAGCCAAAATGTGGACTTAGGCTCTGCATAGTTTATATATATATATATCACCTCCTAACAGTATATTTGGACAATGGATATAACACATAATCCCTTATAAGATATTGCTATTGCCTATACCATTATTAGTGATATCATCATTACTCATACAACATAGTCATGCATCTACATCATTATAATCTAATACAAGAGTCAATATCTTATTTTTTTCCAACTATTATCATAGTCTCACAACTTGCTAATTAGAGTCTCTGAATTTTCTATTTTAGCCTCATAGTTAGTTATATGATTCGCTACTCATACTTGTATATGAATATACATCTATTAATTTAGTAACATGTGGAATACATTACTCAATCTATTAATCCATTAATAGATAATATCCTATATATAATAGCATAACAATTAATATTACAAATAGTACAATGAAATATATAACTTCAATAGAACCATAGTGTTTAAATAACATAGAATCATATACAATTCATACACATGTATATGAACATGATCCATTATAATCCTCAATAGAACCATAGCATTTGAGATATATCTTAATTTACAATCTATGAGAACCATCAGTATAACCCACATGTATATGGTTCTACAATATATATATGCACGTATTGAATGTTGTTTTTACCTAATTCACTATCTTATGCTTAAAAGAGTTTATACCTAGTCTTACATTCAGTTTATAGACTTCCTAAATATTAATCCTGATTATATCTTGGTAATACCATGATATTAATCAATATTGCATTACCAAGATAGACTAGTCTCAAAACTTAATCCCAATATTTATATCGTAATAAATTACCAAGATGACAATACTTAAACTATTTATAAGTATGATATAAATTGAATCACCAAGATAACAATACTTTGGATTGTGATTAAGGATTAAGATGGTAATATTCCAATTTCTATCAAGTAGTCATTGAGCATACAAGAAACCATTTAAATTTGTACTAACTTAATATAATTATTGACTTAGCAAGGAATAAGGATCAAATCACTAGATTTTCAATAATATATGGATGTAACATCAGAGCATATATTAAATCAGAATGTAGTGACTTATAAACTTACACTATTTTGTTATGCATTAATGACTATTTCATTGCACACATACATATTCCAAATCACCATATAAATATCTACATTCTAATCACTGGGTATACACTCAATCGATTTATTATATGATTATAATTAGTGGTATCATATATATGAATTATCACATAATATATAAGTACAACATATGTTTAGAGTATATCACTGCATAAAATAGTTTTCTTAGCATTTTAATCGCTGGATATAATATATCATTTTAATGCATTAAAATATATAGATGAATTGCTACATACCAATTTGAAGTGCTACATGATATTGTATTGTATAGCTATGTATAAGTTAAAATTCATTTATAGATCATTATTCTTATTTTTCAGACTAAAATTTATTAATAGTTTATTGCTCTATTTAAAGATACTATGTATGTTTATAAAGTTTGGCATATCGCCCTTTTCTTGTGAATGTATAAGTATAAATATAGTTTAGTATATTTATATATAGTCCTTTCTATATACATACAAATCATTATTTGAATATAGAAAATAAATAACGTGTATACATATTCAAACACCCAGATTAACAATATAACATTGGAATATAAAATTTATACCTTGTTTTAACACATTTATCAGCAAATAAATAAATTATTGCATAAGTGCATTTGCAGATTATTGTATGTCTTAATATACATAAGTCATTGCATAATAACTCAGTTATATTACTATTAATATATTTACTTGTTATATGATATTTATTTAATACATCAACCGCTCAATATATTTTTGATACAAGACACAATAAACACATTATTGCAACAAGTAAAGAGTAGATAAACAATATTACAAATATGATCGATCCACATAATTTAGAATATATAAGGAGGTAGTGTGGGGTTTACGGGTGGTAGAGGCGTACCTGATTATCCAGAATAGGGACTGCTATTAATACTCCCAAATCATAGTTATTTTTAAATCACCCTACCTCTACTTCACTTTTATCCTTTGTTATATTTTCTTCTTTTTTCTTTTCTGCTTTCCCATATTGTGCCCCTTCCCTTTTTAACTTTTTTTTCCTTTTTAAGCATAAGGTGTCGCTTTCCCCTTTTTTTTTAAAGATTTTCTTTTCTTTTCTTTTTGATTTATTCTTTATTCCTTTCTTTTTTATTTTATTCCCTTTTCTCTTTATTTATTATTATTATTATTTTATTTTCTTTTATTTTTCCTATTTTTTCCTCTTAACATAAAAATTATCATATTTTACTCATTTATCTCTAATTACACTAATTCATTAATTAAATTAGCACCTTAAATGTCAAAATGATTTAATGATAAATCTATTTATCAATAACCTTGAATTTGCATTAATTATGCAAATCATATTTTTAAAAGCATTTAATTGTATCACATGTAAATCATGCGAAATAAAATATATAAAACCATTAAACTATGTTATCAAACCATGTGTAACCAACTATTTAAATGTAAATAGCATCAAAACACACTATACTAGCCAATCCACTATCCATCTAATATGTATTACTAAGGTGGTGTGTGCAGGGTTCTAGATGATTTCTCTGTCATCCCCCAACAACTCCATCTACGTCACCCTCTCTGATGATGCTCTCCCTCCATCATGCTCTGAGATATGAGTTCACCTGTGTCAAACTCATAACAAATGGGTATTTAGATAATAACGTCATGATATATGTTCATCATAAAATATAGTTAAAATAACAAAACAACATGATCATAATGTAAACATATACACTACAACTAACTCATAACAATGTAATCATGTAACCTAAGTAATATCCAACTGTCCCATAACAACATATATCTCAAAGCTTCATCAAAATAATCAAATAAAATTTATCAACTATAAATATCCATGGATAATCAAGTAAGTTTGCTTAGCAAAGAAACAGAATGTAATAATGAATGTTTCATGCTAGATTATATGCCAATAGAGAGCTAATTTGAATGAAAATCATTTCTAGGTACACAAGCACCCTAGCTTATTCAAGCTTATAAGAAATTCTAGAAAAATCAATTGAAAGCTACATATTTCATTTATTGTTCATAGAAATCTATTAAGTATTTACAAACATTTACAGAAATCAATCAATCATTAAAGCATTCATTGGAGTAATGAAGTTCATGTTAGTGACATAATGCATTGAATTGGTTTACCTAGCTAATAAATCACTATAATTATTAGATTGTTGTTTTTGATATTGTACAAACATTTAAGGCCCTGAAAAAAATCAAGTTAAGTGTAAAACATGCCCAAAAAAAAAATTTATTTTCCACACGATTTTTAAATCTAGCTACCCAATTAGGGCAATGAGAAAAAGCTGATTTTCCTAGCCATATGATCATACGAACAAAACTATCATAACAAAATTTAATTTCCTAAATTTTGCTTATAATGAAATTTTATGGTCTAGACATTACAAGGAATAAAACTTAATGATTTTTACATCTCTTTTTAATTTGTCATGAGTATTCTTGGACATATTTTGATCATTTTTGAACATTGTTTTTCATTATTAGATTATGATGATTGTCACATGATCTCATGATATTCAAGATACATCTCTAAACCTTGTATGTTTCTATTTCTTTTGATTTAGAGTAATTGGTAAAGTATGATTTAATTTTTACATATATCTTAGGCTAAGTTTTGCATATATAGGTATTTGATGGTGTAAAATTTAAAAGATGAAATGTGCTCTATTAGGGTTATGAAGTCGTGATAACGTGACAAGAGGTGGAGCTATAAAGAATGATTGATTCTTCATGTGTGTTTATAGATACAAATATCAAAGGATGAGTAAAGTAAAGGGGGATCCTTGCCCCCTCCCAATAAAATAACCTTTAAGAAAATGGTGGTTGGATCAAAATAAATTATCTTAGGGAAAGAGATAGATGCAATAATGATTTTTGCTAGATATTAAAAAATGATCTAGAAAACATAACCAAAACACCATGCATACCAATCATGGAAGAGAATTTGGTCATCTTATTAGATGTCATAAATATCAAAATGAACACCTCTACCCTGCATAAAATAAGCATGATTTTTAAAATTTTATGTGTGTAACTCTTCTTGGAAGAATTATATGCTTTGACTCAAAGGGTTTCGAAAAAAAAGATCAATTTGAGTTGAGAATATGTATCAAAAGCTACTTCATATGCATGTTTACAAATGAATATAATATAGACAATTTTTTTGGAGGAAAACCCTATATTTTCAAAATGATGGGAGTATTCATGAAACATTGATATACTTCTTTCAATCCAATAGAAGAGACGCCTACCACAACTCCAATCTGGATCAGAATATACATGTTCCCTCAAGAATTTTGGTCCAAATATGTGTTTGGTATGGTATCCAATACCATAGGAAAAGAAATCAAAACTTCAAGGCCAAATCATGGCAAAGGACTTTCAAGATATGCAAGAATATGTGTGGATGTGGATCTTACCAAGACAATACTCAATAATATGATGTTAAAATAAGGAGAAATGACTTAGTTACAAGATATGGATTATGAAAGCATCCCCTTTAGATGCATAAGTTGTCTCAAATAGGGTCCCCTAATTAGAGAATGCCCTTCTCTCCAAAATTAAAAAATACCCAATAGAAATAACAAGAGGTCATAAAAAATGATAACAAGGGATTAATAAATCCCAAATGATACCATATTATAAAAACCAAATCTATTAACACATATCATAATGCACAAAAATGAAAACAAGGAATCAATAATAGAAACAAAAATAATACAAGAAGAGATGGAAACAATGCTAGAAACATAATTTCATTACAAAAATCTAGGATTTGATGTCTCACTGAAGTTAACAACAAAACAAATTACTTTCATCAAACCTTTAAAATGAGAAGGCACACATTAAAATACTATAAACCAAGGAAGGCAACAATCTTGAAACTCTAGAAAAAATAAAAGATCGTCTTTTAAACCACTGGGAAAGCATTTTGAAGGAGGAAGATCATGACAATAAAGAGGATCAAGATTTATTTCTTAATCACATTCTTAAAATAATTTCTAGCAAGGACAATGAATGAATCATGGATAATATCTCTCAAAGAAGAAGTCAAAGAAGCTCTTTTCAGTATGTTTGTATTGGGTTTTAGGTCTAGATGAGTACTTAGATCTCTTCTTTCAACACTTTTGGGATATTCTATGTGATGAAGTCAAGGAAGTGGTTTAGGAGTGTAGATACTAAAATATAGTATTAAGTACTTGACAATGATAAGTTTGATACACATTTACCACACATGACTTGAGCATAAAATCATTGTCTTAATATAACATTCTCTCACACCTACATGTTTCTTTATGAGTTTAACCCTTTCGTTCTATTGTTACACATATACATGAACCTCACTATCTATTTTAAACTTGTTTAATATCTTTCATAGACATATCCAGACATTAAATTTAGTCCACATATACATAAGTTGATAACATCAGGGTCAATATGTATCACTTGTCAATACTGACCTAATCTAGTCGATACTAAATCTCCCCAAGAAATGGCTACATTTAAAAATAAAACCTTTCCTTAGGGTCAGCGCATCTGCCTAGCATGTTAGTGACATGAGAAATTACCCAATTGGACTCATATATATATAGATTAAGCCCTCACTTTAAAGGAGACTTGGCACTTATCTGGTACACATATATGCACTATTGCACATTAAGAAAATATTGTCAAGAATATGAAACACCAGAAGCACACAATTGATTACCAAACCAAGCAACTTAAATATGTGGAAATTAACCAGAATCACAAGTAACTAGAATTCAGAATAACACAGAATATGAGAGACAATACGCAACTTGTATTAATACTCATACAGAAAAGAATACAATAAAGAAGATGCCACTTCTTCTCCACCACCTCTTCAGAGGCTTCCCACACCTCAAGTGAACTGTAATTCTCTCCTCAAAGCTCTCTCTCAGGTCCCAACACCTAACTCAAACACAGAGTTGGTGTTCACCTTATACCCGTGCTCCACGCACACTACAAGTGCTCCATGCACTCCACAAGTGCTCCACGCACTCCACAAGTACTCAAGGTACTTCAAGTAGATCTCCCATGAACCTGCAACAACCTGCAATTCAACAGACCATACTTATGGAAGGAACTCCCTTGCCTTCCTCTTTTCCCTATTTGAGTACACACCTGTACTCCAAGTAGATCCTGCCTGATTCTGCTCCCTGTTGTGTTGCTGTCCTATCTGATCTTGCACACCTACAAATCAACCTGGTTCTGCACACCTGTGAACCTTGACCTTGCACACACATACACCTACATATCAACGATCTTACTTACCATGCAGATCTCCTATAAAGGCCATGCTCACCTGATGACCAAGATCATACATACATGAAGAACCCTGCTGATTCTCCAATCCAACACCCACACACCTGGTACTGTGGCACTAGGAGGAATGCACCATTGCTCTACCTCTCTCTGAAGGAGTTGTTTGCTCTCTTACTCCCTAGCACTAGTTTCCAATACAACCATGAGTCTATTATATAGATCTCATCCAAACAATAATTAGACATCTAATTACAATAATTAGATCCGCAGTTATGAGTCTAAAATTGGCTCTCATCATGCAAACACTTGGTTCATTAGCTAACTGCTCGTAACATCTGCAGTCCGAACCACACAGGTGACCGATGTCGGTCCCTATCTACCTGGGGGGTGCTGAGTCGGCTGACTACTGATCGACGCCGGTTGCCTTCTTGTCTAATCCTGCCGATGTCAGTTGGCCTGACCGACGCCGGTGTCTGTGACACTCCGCAACCCTCTGCAACCTCCTCCATGTTTGCATCAGTGAAGTTTTTAGCTCCACAACCTAACAATCTCCCACTTGGAGATAAACAGCTACACTGTACCTGTACCTATACCCTGTCTAATCTATTTCCTAGTTTGTATCCCTCTTCAAGCTCAATCCTGAAGACAACCCACCACACATCCCGTGGTGTACCTCCTATCATCCGAGTACCCTGCCACATCTGAACCTACAAACCCATGTAGTGAAGTCCTGACCCTGCATAACATGAATCCCTACTGCTGGTCCCTCTCAAATACCTAAGAACACACTTCCTCGAATTGGCTCCTAACTCTCTGACAGCTCCCACTGCATGGGAATACTCAGGTCTATACCAGACCTCATGTGATTTTGGACACTGTACCTGTCTAGCCCTTAGTGTGCTCCGGCTTTGCATCCTGAACCTCGCCAACACCTGATTCACATCAGCTCCCACTGGAGACAAAATCAACCTGTGATCTTCATGTCTCCCATGTCAAAGAATTTTGCTGCTCCAAACTCCTCATGACATGCCACTGAACTAACCTTACCCTTATCTCAGCAAAACCCTGTATGTCTGAACCTGTACCAAGTTCATCCTCCACATACAACAACATGATAATGTTGCGACCATCATCCCCCTGGTAAGACAAACACAATGGTTATACTGACATTGACTAAAGCCATGCTTTGTCATCCACCTGGTACCACCTATCAGTCCTGTCCCACTGTCCTACAGCTCCCTCAAGACCATATGCCTGGTCTTCCGTCTCACGTGTCCATTCACTCTATTCTTCAACTAAGGAATCCATTCATCTCTGTGCTTTCGCACCGGCTGGCAACCCTACCAAAACTCCCGTTTGGTTCTGCATCATATACCTGCCATGCTCCCACCTATTTCTTGGATCCTTCCTGCTCTACGATCAGCAACGAGTATAAAGAAGAGGAACAACAAATTTGAGGGCCTACTTACGTCTTCAATCCTCCGTATGGGTGTTTGAGACTCCTTGACAGTGTGCTGTCCACCCAAAATCTGTTACAGTGACCGACCTCGGTCATTCCACAGTCTGCATCTGACCGATGTCGGTTCCCATGCGTTTGTCCCTGATTATCGACCCTACCGACATCGGTGTCCCTGTTGCCGACGTCGGTCCTCCTGACCGACATCGGTCTTACCTACTATTGATGTCGGTCTTACCCTGCCCGACATCACCGGCTTCGGTCTACACATGACCGACATCGGCACCTGTCTGTTCGACGCCGGTTCCTACTGACTGATGCCGGTACCTGTGTTCGCCTGTGAGTGATGACTTTTTACCTGTGAGCTCCTTTGAATCAAAACCCATGTCCAAACTACTCTGCGTAGAAGTATCCAGCACCATCCACTGGTTTCCGTCTGCCATCTCCTCCATAAACACCAAGGCTTTCCAGTTCTTAAGCCTGTCAAATATATCTGTCTTCCGCTTAAGAACATGCATCTCCTCCCTGCTCATGTGACCAAGCCTACGAAGCCACGTCTCTGGAATAAAAGAAGAATTAGTAATATAAAAAAGTAGATAAAGAGTACCTGTTTTCTTACCACCAGCTAATTCAAGTGCATCTGCTGTGAGAGTTCTTGTGCATCTCTCATCACCCAATATTTCTAAAGAAATTAGCCATATCTCCAAACCTGGGACCTGCATGACCTTCATCAACACCTGTGTGTTGGCCGCCTGCAATTTCAGCTTCACTTCCCCTTTGCCAAATCTTTGGCAAGGCTCACCAGCTCCTCTACCTGGGGCTGCATGGAAAGAGGCAACTGAATCTTTTATCCAAGATTCAACTTTATCCAAGAAACCTCCCAAAGAATCCTGTGCAACAACACCTGCAACATCTGCATCTTCAGTTCCTTCATGCTGATCTGCTACCAACCAACAATATTCTTTTACCTGCTCTTTCTTTCCAAGGGACCGTAAGTGACCATTTGTGCTTTTTAACTCCTCCATTCTTAGCTTACTTTCATCTGCCATTGCTCTTCTCCCACTCAATCAGAAACCCCTGAGAGTGACCTGTAACCAAACACAAAACCTGCTTCCTGCAACCTTAGCTCTGATACCACTTGTCAGGAATATGAAACACCAGAAGCACACAATTGATTACCAAACCAAGCAACTTAAATATGCGGAAATTAACCAGAATCACAAGTAACTAGAATTCAGAATAACACAAAATATGAGAGACAATACACAACTTGTATTAATACTCATACAGAAAAGAATACAATAAAGAAGATGCCACTTCTTCTCCACCACCTCTTCAGAGGCTTCCCACACCTCAAGTGAATAGTAATTCTCTCCTCAAAGCTCTCTCTCAGGTCCCAACACCCAACTCAAACACAGAGTTGGTGTTCACCTTATACCCGTGCTCCACGCACACCACAAGTGCTCCATGCACTCCACAAGTGCTCCACGCACTCCACAAGTACTCAAGGTACTTCAAGTAGATCTCCCATGAACCTGCAACAACCTGCAATTCAACAGACCATACTTATGGAAGGAACTCCCTTGCCTTCCTCTTTGCCCTATCTGAGTACACACCTGTACTCCAAGTAGATCCTGCCTGATTTTGCTCCCTGTTGTGTTGCTATCCTATCTGATCTTGCACACCTATAAATCAACCTGGTTCTGCACACCTGTGAACCTTGACCTTGCACACACATACACCTACATATCAACGATCTTACTTACCATGCAGATCTCCTATAAAGGCCATGCTCACCTGATGACCAAGATCATACATACATGAAGAACCCTGCTGATTCTCCAATCCAGCACCCACACACCTGGTATTGTGGCACTAAGAGGAACGCACCATTGCTCTACCTCTCTCTGAAGGAGCTGTTTGCTCTCTTACTCCCTAGCACTAGTTTCCAATACAACCATGAGTCTATTATATAGATCTCATCCAAACAATAATTAGACATCTAATTACAATAATTAGATCTGTAGGTATGAGTCTAAAATTGGCTCTCATCATGCAAACACTTGGTTCGTTAGCTAACTACCCGTAACATCCGCAGTCTGAACCACACAGGTGACCGACGTCGGTCCCTGTCTACCTGGGGGGTGCCGACGTCGGCTGACTACTGATCGACGTTGGTTGCCTTCTTGTCTAATCCTACTGACGTCGGTTGGCCTGACCGACGCCGGTGTCTGTGACACTCCGCAACCCTCTGCAACCTCCTCCATGTCTACATCAGTGAAGCTTTTAGCTCCACAGCCTAACAAATATGTCTTATTTTTCCCAAATTGTGAATATATCAGTAGGAGTAGTCACAAGACAAATCTAAAGCATATCAAATCCAAGTCAAAGTAAACATTGTCAAGTAACAAATTTAAATAATTATCTACATACATATAGTGAAGGAACACCATTACACAATCACACTAGGTGGGAGAACTACGTGTGGATTTATTTCCCTCCTTAGAGTATCGATACATGAGTATTAATAAATCATCAAATGAGGGTGAATAGGGTTAGCTCATCCCATTACACTTATATAGATTTTTTAATGTTCCTATCCCTCATAAGCACACATAGGCTTTCAAGGTGAAGGAGGATATTTTTTGGAGTTACATGCATTATTAGAGTTTGACATCTTACATACAAAGCTTTCATAGACAGGTGAAGGTGATCATACAATCACATACCCTCTTTCCAATATAGGTCACTATTGACCATCATAGACCAATATTGACAGTTGATACTAAACCAGATCTAATGAAACTAATCCTACGTAGACATAAACATAGTCCCCAAAACAAAAGAATCATACGCCTACTTCAATATGTTTTCCACTTCTAGAACATAGTCACAGTTAACCAAAAAAGTTAAGTACTAATCCCTTTGTTTCATTTATTATATTTAACACATGCCACTTGTCAAATCATGTAATCAATTTTAGTATTTTACATTAAGATATATGCTTGAATGACATATCTATCAATTTAAATTGTTATACTAGTTTCTATCCTATTAGGATTGTAAAAACAAATTAGGGCAAGGAGTCCAAATATTTTAAATCTATGCTCAAATCTCTTAATACTACATTTTTTGTCTTCATTTCTAAGAATTTAGATACCAATACCCCTAAATATTTTTCTCCTATCTCTCTTTGTAAATAAGATTATAAAATCATTTCCAAAGTCATTGCCAATAGACTTTAAAATATCCTTCCAAATGTCATTTATGAGGAATAAGGGGTTATGTGTAGGGAAGACCAAAAAATTATGACATAATAATAGCTTAAGAGATCATCCACACACTCCCTCCTTGTTTTAGATCATAAAATATGATTTATAGAGCATCTCAGTCTTGTATACTTGACAAATACCTATCAAAGCTCTACTTTTTAATTTTATATCTCTTTGTTGTTGAAAGGCTCATGTTCACCATCTCATTATGCCCAACTATTTATCTTATGGTTTGACCCTATCATTTCTAATGACCTAGATCTCCTGCACTATAAAAAAACATAAAACCTGATATATATCCTTCACTATCAAATTCATATTCTCAACAACTTCTTAGTATGCTAAACACTTGCATCCCACATAGGGACACTTGTGTTGGTGCAAGTGTCCAGATTCTTATCAAGTGTCCAATCTCCAAAAGTCATCCAAATTTCAAATTTTTTGAAACATATGGGTCAACCTATTTTTATTATTGAACCCTACCCTGAGATATTTTCAAAAGGTGTGGTATAAATGTAAATTTAAGTCTACTCATTATCCATCTAACAAATACCAAACAAACACTACTCAAGAGCATTCAATCGATTACACAACTGATCTTTACTACATTATTCTTCCCTATTTTCATATTATTCATAGGAACAATCATATTACATGTTTGAAGTATTTAAAGAGTAGCCCACGAGCAGTATTTGTTAATTTAGAAGCTAGATCATTGCATGCCCTTGCATTTAACATATTGCACCCTTATGCACACACAAACCAACACTTATGAGATAACCACATATGTCTAAAACCCTCTTTGAAGTATTGGCTATGTAGGTAGTGCTCATTGATAGAGGGGTCTTTGAGGTCATCTTGACACTATGAGCCCACAAACCTATTTTTGGTAAGGTACAAAGACACAAGGTGAAGATATAGGGTTTACTTCATAAATAATCATCTACAAATTGTGTGCACAAATAAAATACATTAAAAAGGTGATAGAAAACCTAAAAGGCTACAAGTGTTCACTCTATAATATAGTGAGTATTTCATACTAGACAAATATATTGACATCGGGAAACCTATATCGACATAAGTGTCACAAGGTTTACACAAGTATCTAAGCCTCCATAAATAATATTTTTGGAATCTAATGACTATATCTTAATCCTGTCCCTACCAATTTCAACCTCTATACTTATTAGATTTGTCTACACATTTGCAGATAAGTTAAGTATTATCTATTATTTGTGTTTATGCAATCAAATTTATACTTTAACTATACTTTCTATATTTAGCATACTTAACATTTTTATTCATAATATTCCTTTATTTGAGTTTTCAATTAATTGTATTACTCTAGAATAGTTTTATTCATCCTTTTGTATAGGTTATTCTACCTTTTAACCCTCATCTAACATAAATGAAAAAAAGGTTAAACATTTGGTGAACATGACCCTTATGTATTCTCATGCAAATCCTAGCTTATTATAGGGTTTTCAACCTCCTAAGGTTTATACTTATTACACTTATTCACATTTATTTTATCGTTTGCATGCAACCTAGGCATATTCCTAGAGTTGTGTAGATGATATTTTGTGATTATGTAGCACCTTAGTCTTGTACATTTGGCAAACTTAGACTTTGGTTATTCCTCTTAGTTCTACATAGGCCTTGATTTTACAAGCCTCATATCTGCTCTTTCTTGTGCCCCTTAGCTTATCTCTTAGCCTATCCAGTCTTATATTGATGACACAAGCGTCCTATCTTACCCAAAATGTTTAAAATGTACTTATCTTACAACTCTACAAGTTTTGATCCTATACCTATTTTGCTACTTCCTAGACATTAACATTCTGAACAGATAGTAGTGTCAATGTTATTATCCTATCTCGATGCAAGTGTCTAGTGCTCTAAAGTCATCTAATTTAAAAATGAAACATATTCCAATAGTTGGCCTAAGTGATTTAATGTGAGTTATCTCCTGATAAGATTGGTATAAATATAATATGAACCCTCATTCATTCCTTACCTAGAAATCAGCCCAAAGAGATGAAGGCACTTATCAAAGGCACTCTATCAAGCTTTTAATTAATCAAAAGGTTCTTTATTTCCACACCAGTCATAGGTATAATACATCTATATGTCTAAAGTACTAAAGGAGTAGTCATAAGGTCTTATTTTCCAAGTTACAAGCTAGGTCATTATTGTACTTATTTTACACACATTACATGATTCACTCAAAAGCCAACACATAGGGGAGAACTACATGAGTTTTAGGCCCTCTGCTAGAGTATTGGCTATGTAAGTAGTGCTATTTGATAATAGGGTCATTGTAGGTTAGCTCGACACTATGTGTCCACTAACCCATTTTCCCCCAATGTCACATTAGAGATGGAAAGCTAGGGCTTTGCCATTTTACAAAGAGCAACAGTCCATGACCCAGATATGAATGCACCAGAGTAAATATGAAGTAAAACCTTTAAGCATCTAGGTGGTTACATCCTATTTTAATATATATTATTTAAAAGACACTAGAATTGAATTTAGATAGTAACATCAATGTAACCATCTTAGGTTGACATAAATGTCTAGAGAGCTAGAGGCATCGGATCCAAAATCTGACAATTGTTCTAAAACTATCTTTCTACCTATTTTCAACCTATTTCATATCTATATATTCATTAACATTACAACTATCTAAGTGCCTTGTTTTGTCATGTATATATTTAACATGTTTATTCTTTCCATTAATATCTTATCTCAGTTTAACAAATTTAGTATATGATGTATTTGAATTTAGCATTTATTGGTCTGTTGTAGATCTAATATTCACCCTTATGCCCTATCATTTCTATATTTGTAATCCTATCTACCTAAAAATATCCACATCTAAATTAGGTTTAAACATTATGTCTTATTAAATATTTTGAGCTACCACTTGGGCCACCTAAAATGTCTCAAGCTAATATCATGTCAAATTATACTAATAATGAGAGTGTCAATAATGACAATGAGAAAAATAATGAACAAATTCTTATAGAATATGAATATGATCATAAGGATAATGAAATACATGAAAACAATGAGCATGATTAAGTAGATCATGAATAAATTATATCTATTACATTATTTTGAGAGGGCATTCTTGAAAATCCTGAAGATCTCCACAAGATCCTTAATACTATATTAGAAACTCAAAAAGTAAAAGTTGTTAGTGAACAACCATTGATCTCTATTGATATAAATATTAAGACTATTGGATATGCCTATGACATCTAGTGGGGGCATGGGATATGTTTTCAAACCATTTTTCCCCTAAAATTTAAACAAGTCTTGTTACATCCTCCATGGGAACAATTAATACTTCAACTCAATTATCGGTTTTAATGCCCATATCAATACATGTGGTGTTTTGATCCCCTTTGGTGGCTTCTCAAATCTAAATCCTAATGGATCTATAATGAAAACTCTTCTCCAATTAATAAAAACTTTGGAAGCCTAGGTTGCCAATATTGAACATAAGACTTTGAAATCAACTCATGATAATGATTCACAAGATGTATTATATAATCGTATAGCCCCTAATATGTCTTTACACCATTTGCCATCTAGTTTTATTGCACCCAAATTTACATTTTATGATGGCAAAGGTTATCCTTAATAATGTCTATGATCTTTCTATATGACATGTCTTGATTATGCTTCAAATGATAAACCTTGGACCAAATTATTTCCATGGTGCCTAAAATACTATGCTTTTAAGATGGTTCCATGACTTACCAATCCAATTAGTGAAAGCATTCAAACCTCTAATAGATCAGTTTCTAGCACATTTCTTTATCAATATCACTGAAATATTTCCTAGATAGAATGTTGGGTTGGATGGGTGTAGTAGCAGATGGTTGTGGGCCTAGAATGATAATCTTTAACTTTCAAGTTGTGATTGCACAATCAGGATTAGAGACAAGACCATTGTTGTTAGCAAATGATAATGGCAAAGGGCTAGATAGGATAAATCTTGGTTACCAGTGCACTTGTATATGGTCATAGGGCAATGATGAGTTATCAGTATAAGGTCCAAAAGTAGTAATCCCTACTTGCTGATATGCCTGTATGTGGTCCTAAATCAAGGAAGGATCACTAGAATATGTTAATTGATTAGAATTGGTTAGTAATGGTCCTTTTCAGTTAGCACTTAATCTTGGATTAATAGTAATGGTGGAAATATGACCTACCATAATATGGCATACAAATTTATTGTAATCATGTGTAAATACATGGTAATTCTATTAGGTATTGGCATCATTCTAGCCTTGGTTCTATGCATTTGGTGGACATTGTTGTTATTGTTACTGGTATTGCTATTGTTGTCTCGACTATTGATATTGTTACTGCTACTATTTCAGCCTTAGTTGTTGTTGTTGGTTGTTATTGTTATGTTATGGAAAAGAGTTTTGATTGGATGTAGAAGCTCTATTATCAAATGTTAATTCCATATTTTCTAACATATTTTGAATAAGATGTTTAATTTACACACAATGATGTAGGTTATGTCCATTAACCCGATGATATTTGAAAAACTCAATCTCCCTATACTAATCCAAATAAGGAATGCCCTTAAGATAGTATTTTGGAATTGACCAATTAATTAGATTAATAATAGGTAACTTGAAAACAATGACTTTAATTGGTTTTCCAAGGTTACTAAAGACATAAAGAATAGGCACATTCATCCTTGGAGGAGGAGTTTACAAAGGCAAAGGTTGTTTCATTTGTTGAGATGGTCTAGACTATTGTGAAGGCTATATTTAATGAATAGGCTATTGGTGAGGAGTGATTTGCATTTGTGACATGGATTAAGTAGATGGTGTTTACATTATTTGGACATATCATGACTCAATTACTCCATTTCTAACAACATTCTTGTTACAGTTAAACTATTTGGAATTTTCATAATTATTGCCCTGGGTTAGTGTCGATGCTTGTGCTTGGACTTGGTTGTGAGTTTGATTTTGGCCATTTCCTTGGTTTTGGGTCTAATTTTGGTTTGAAGATGTAATATTGATAATCCCTTTGTTAATAAGGGCCTTTTTGATCAGTAAACCTTTATTGATGATCTCTTTTAAGGTATATACACATTATAGCTCTAGATGGTAAGATATATTACTATGCAAATTTTTGTTAAACATAACAGTTAATTATTTATCTAGTAAGATATGGGTGAAATGGTTAGTAAGTGTTCTCCATCACTATAGATAACTTTTGAAACTTTTAATGGCCTTCTATTTGGCTTGAGTCAAATCTACCAATGAAATCTCATGTTCAAGATTATAGGAAAAATGTTGCACAAAATTATTTGAAAGGTCATCAATATCAAATACTGAGTTATTTAAAAATTTCAAGAACCAATCTAAAGCTTTTCCTACTAGACTATAAGGAAACAAAATTAGAAGGTATATGTCACTGTAAGCCACTGGTTGGAAAACAATAAAGAATTCAGTTAAATGGGCCTTGGGGTCTCCTTTAACCTTGCATTTGTTAAAAACTTTGGTGATTCATATCTTGGAGGAAATGGTATATGTAGATACTTCATGTTTAAAGGGTAGGAACACACCTCATCTAGCTTAAAATTCTTGGTTTATTTCCTTGCTTGAATGGTGGCAATTGTATCCTTCATTTATTGTAGTTTTTATGCCAAGAAACTTGATGGGACATTGCCCTGAGGTGGAGGCTAGGTGGTCAAAAGTGGATTAATTTGATTAGGGTATAGTGGAGGTAGGGTTTGTTTTAGAATATTAGTTTGGTTGGGGAACTGACCAGGAATTTGTATTCATAGATTATGATGCATTTGCTGAAATTGCACATGTTGTGGTGTGATAATCTAGTTTGGGTTCGATATATAGGCCTAGTTTTGGGGGAATTATGGCTAGGTTGGAAGGATATGGCTCTGAGTGAAGTAATTGAATAGGGACTTGTTTTTAATTAGTCAAACATGGATAAATAATGGGAATTTATTGTGAAATAAGGCCCTGCCATTGAATTTGTGGCACATTTGGAATAAAATGTAATTATTGTTTGATTGGTACTTTTGAAATAATAATAGCTTATTATTGTACAAACACTTGTTATGAAGTAGATGCTTGTTGGATATTCAACATTGGTTCCTAAATAATAGACATAATTATTGATTATACAACATTTGTGAAGGCATACTAGTTTGTAACTATTGAGGTATACTTGTCACTAATTGACAAGGTGGAACATCAATTGCCCCTATTGAAGTGGTAGAATGTTTTGCCTCTGCTGCATTGGCACACTAGACTATGCCTATTGTCATGGAATTTTAGTCATCATTTATTGTGGTAGAGTAACATTCATCACATTTTATTGAGGTAAGGCACTGGTTTGAGCTTGACTACTTAGTCCTTACAGTTGCATGCTTGAAGAAGTAGATGGTTGAGGATTAGAGGTAGCTTATTGTAGTTGGGAGGTAGAATTTCCTACCCCTATTGATGTGAGCCACTCATGGTGTTTACTAAAGGCACTTATTTTGGAATAGTTATTTATGCATTTAAATCACTTTGGTTTGATTGGATGACACTTGTGTATTATCCACCATATTTGGCACATTCATCTATGTAGAAGTAGTAGACACTTCTTTGATAAATAGGACATTATACATGTCTCCAACTAAAGTGATTTGTGTGAATGGGTCTATACCCAAATTTTCTTGGCTTGTTAATTTGATTAAAACTCCTATTGAAGGAACTAGCTCGATAAGTGTAGTATTTGACATGGTTATATTATTAAAATTGTATGTTAAGTTTAAATACATTTGGTATGTTTTCTAAATTTATATAAAATGGTCCTCCATGAGGCCCTTTATTATGAAAATCATATGAAAATCTTGGTATGAAATTGACATGAGTGCTTGAGGTTTACTAGAAGAGGCATGTTCATTGGTTTGGTTATAAGACATGTTGTAAGGCACTCAAAATAGACTTGGTAAATTTTCATGGGATAAATCTACTAAAAACATGACCCCTACCTCTATAGCTCTGATTAGAACTTCATCCTTATTTTAAAGAAAGTGATGATCAAATAAATAGGGATTATATGCCAATAGAATCATAATGTAGTATAATTATTGTTGAACTTGGTTTATAAATGATGGTATACTAACTAGGTACTATACTATTTACTCTTGGTCCTGTTCCAAGTACGGAGATGTGTTAACCAAATAGTGGGATAAAGGATCTTGGCTTTATTACCCTGATTGGGTGTTATAAGGAGGATAGAGATATGTCTCAAAAAATACATCATCACCATAGGGGTCTTGAATAAAGTCATCTTGTGCGACCACATTATCATATCCTGGATTGCACATGGCTCCACTATGAGTATAGTGAGACATATTCAAATAAATGATACATTTTTTGTGAAAAAGGCTTAGAGTTATAAAAAAATCTTAAAAACAATGTCTAAAGGACAAATGGTTTGAACTTGGTCTAAAAGTGGAACTGTATCTCCAAATGGTCTATGCTAAAACTTGGTACAAAATTGTCTAACATCAAATGTCTAATGTTAAATGTCTTCCACAAAAGGTCAAGTGGATGAAATAAAACTGGAATGCCAAACTCTAGGTTCAAATTATTTTAAATAAGTGTAACCTAGGAAAATAAAAGTTTATAGGTCTTTCAGAGAAGGCACAAAAACTAGGCTCAAAATAGGCATGTGTTAGGTCTTTTAGAAAAGGCACAAAAGATAGAATTTAAACAAAAAAAGGCATGAGATTTAATCTAACAAATTTGGTACACTTTGGAATAAATTATGCATTCTAATTTAAACATGAAATTGGTTAATTGGCATAAGGCATAAAAAAATAAGTACTTGGAAGATAGGCTATTTATCCCAAATCTAGGCACAAACAATAGTTTTTAAATTGAATAAAGAATTAACCTAAGTTGCACAACCCAAAATAGAAAGATCAATGTCTAGGTAAAATTTACATATGGTACAGGTATAAATCAATCAATGTTTGGATTTGAACTTATCAAGGTTAATTTTGAAATCAACTTAGAAAATTAGGCTTCTTTAAATAATCAACAATATAGATAGGAATGAATGCCATAATGACACGAGGTAAAGATCCCAAAAGACATATGTGGTTTTGGTTTTGAAATTAGAACTTGGACACAAGGAAAAAAAGTCTATGAAATGATTTGAGCAATGTAACATTGTTTTCACGCTCTAGAGATATGATCAAAGGTTTTATTTCAAGACTCAAAGGCACAAAACTTGAAATGAATTGGGTAATATAATGATACCCTTTTCAATCAAATGACACACAAACAAGATTTGTCAAAAGAATAAGGCAAAGATATGGTGTCAAATGGGTGGCATAATTCCTCCTCAAATATTGGAGTGATGTATAAATAAGACTTTTTTTGATGTATTAAAATTAAAAAAATAGATAGTTTGACTCAAAATCATGCAAAAAAGGATAAAATTATACCAACACCTAAGTGTAATGTCCTAAATCCTAAAACTAACAAGGTTGCATAATACTGTTGAATTTTGTCAATATAATCACTCTTAAGAGGATTTTAATTATTAATACAAAAAGTAAAATCACATGAAAAAGTAGGGTTTTTAGGCCCCCTCTTCTCTCAAGAGTTTGTACTGTAACATGGAACTCCAATCTACTCTCCATACATCACTAATATGTTTGTGGTAAGTAAGGTTGTTCTAAACTATTAATTTTCATGCATTTTTATATGGTCCCAAGTATGGAAAACACTAAAAATGTAATCACGTCAATTGGATCCATGTTAAACATCTTGTTGTGAAAAGGTCTTGTCCTTTTCATAACCACTACATCTGTTTCGTGCTTAGTATAGTGTGATGTCCACGTTGATCATAAATTCTAAGGGCAATAATCACTAATGGAGGTAGTTTAACTACTCAACTACCATCCCAACAATTCACCATCTCAATTTATATACCTCACCATGGAGTGGGGTTAAAATAATTCTAGGAGATGAATTATTGGGTCAACACTTCCTTAAAAGAACTCATGAAGAGTTGATGAACTCCAGCTCACAAGCCAAAATACATGAAAAATAAAGACAAATGAAAAGATTTGATAGTTATTTTGGGGTCACCCAAATGATATATATTTAGGGAGGACCTTAGTGAATTTATTTTCACACTTTTGGACTAAAGTGATAAAAGGTAAAGATTGAGCAATTTTGGTCACTAGAGTTCCCTAAAAGGGATAGAGGGAGAGCATTCATGCATCACTTGTTTTTATCAAAACAAATAAATTTCAACAAAGAAATATGCAACAAATAACTCTTAGGAGTATGTAATTGTTGTTACTTATATTTTCACCCTTTGAGGAGATGTCTCAGCTCTCCTCATCCAAGTAGCACAATTGAAACACCTCTAGGATGTGGGTAGTCTAAGGATGAGGTGAATCTCTAGGTGGGGATATCTCCCTTGAATGTACCACTTTTGGGTCACTAATACACCTATGCTTGAAAGGAAAAGAGAGAGAAAAATGAAAGTAAACTATCCTAAAAGAAGTGATACACTTAGTTTATTGATGACTACCAACCAACTGCATGTCACACATGAAACCAAGAGATTAACTAAGCATACACTTCTCTAATCTAAATCTTCTCAAATCAGTATTTCATTATGAGGTTGTGACAAATGTTTAGGCTAGGAAGACTAGACAAGAGGCCTATAATTTTGCTATTTGAATATACTAACTCACTCAACCTTAACACTTCATAGAACACTTCACATGACCTATAAGAAAAAGCTTTCAAGCTACAAATACGTGAGAGAATGAGACAATAATGCTAAGGAAACAATAATAATCACTAAACAAGATCAATCAATCAAGTGAAAAAACTATAAAAAAGTCATATAATAGGTAAAAATTAGTAATATTTATTGATCCATGGTATGAAAATGAGTAGGGCTTTGCCATACTCAAGTGGAGCATATTTTACAAAGGCCAAAATGGCTAGTTCTTATAGAACTTGAGAGAGAAGTGATAAAAGAGAAGTCCAAAGGTCACAAGGACACTTGTCAATCTGAGAAAATGAGTTACATGTACATGAGAATGGAATGTGAAACTGATCATGCAAAGTTATGAAGCACAAGTGTCACCCCATGTCATGAAACTCTTAAAATGTGGCATAGGAGTTCTCATTTTGCACAAGAAAAATGCCTTTATTATTCAACCTTGTTTAAACATCCTAAAAATAATTAGAGATAGGTATAATGATTATAAAGAGAGGGAAGGGTTGAAAACATGATTCTCCATGCTTTGGTTTCATTTCTAATCATCTAAAATCTTCCTAAAATGAGTTATCACCATCTACAGTCAAAATAACTCTCTTTTACACTCCCTATACACTTGTCCTCAAATTTGGCTTCAATTTACCGTGAAAATACATATAAGGGAGTGGATGACACTTTTCAAGACCATCCATGGCCTTGGAGGCATCAATAACACCTTAAAATTAGCTACTTGAGGTTTTTCACCCTTCTCACTATCATGTTCACTATGCCAGTTTTGATTGGCTGAGATGAGGTCTCTAGTAGGCACACTTAGGAGTTTTTATGAAGTATTAAATGGACATGGGGAGTTAAATTAAGTCTCTATATTCCTCCCAAATTTTATTTCATCTCTTGAAACCTCCTAGAACTTGAACAATGCATAAAATAGTAAATTAAAGTAATTATGTACTCTCTCCATATAGGTATGAAACACCTCAAGTGGATGGGAATGGTAATTTGAGAGTCTCTTTCAGGTTTAAATAATTTTCATGCCCATTCCATCTTATCTAGATATCCCTCAAACCTTGTTTTCTTAGTTGGGTCATTAACCAAGGTTTATGAGGGTTTTAAGTGCTTTAGACTCTTAAGCTTTGTTCATGAAGATGGGACATTAGAATCACAAAAAAATTTCAAAAGATAAATGATAAGGATGATATTTAACATCTCAAAACTTCTTATATCTCCATGCATAGCTTCAGAGAAGATGCGAGTGCTCAAAGTTGCCATATCGATCTTTTTTATCCATTTCCTGCAGGCTTGGACTATCTTTGAGCCAAAAGTGGATTTATATATGACTTCCTTGGATTAAAATATCTTGGAAACATATAATATGCACCCATATACATTATCAAATCCATTATAATGTTCACCTCATGATAGAAGTGAAAATGACTCTCCATTTGGCTTCTAGGCCTAACCATGCCTAATAGGCCTGATTGAAACCTTAAGGGCCCAAACCATCTTGTTGAGTTTATTACTTATATGATAGGTTTATCATGTTTAATTATATTTAATTCAACATTATACACCTCTTTTCAAGTTTCAAACAGCCCCTAACTCACTTGATCATTGCCATTCTAAAAAACTGTAGGGTTTGTGTATAAGGGGAGTGCCCTCTATCTGAGATAAAACAAAGGGAACTTACCCTAATCTATAAAATAAATTGAATGTTTTATGGGATTATTCAAGTCATATATATTATATATACCAAATTTTAGTCCTTGATCAGGTCATTTGACCCCTCAACTCCTCAAAATCCAAGATAGACTGTGTATGTAGGGTTTTTATATGCACTATGTATTACATCATGGGGTCCTCTCTCTATTTTATATCACATGGTAATATATTATTTAAATGGATTACATAATTTTGGTTGTACTTAAACACATTTATCATATCACACCCTTCCAATACTTCTCATTGCATACCTCTGAGTTTGATTGTCTCGAACTGCAGACTATATTCCTATTTGGGAAGGACCCCTGTAGGTGGTCTTACATAGTTGGAACCTAAACATGATGTTAAATTTTTTTATTGAGACATCAAAATACTATTTATAAATTATTTGGATCAATTTTCCTCATGTTCATGCCATTTCCACACCAAGAGCACTACTTCCCTATTCAATGTCTACAATAGTCAACTATAGTTGACTTTTTGAGGCAAAAGGCCTATAGATAGACATCATCCTTTGAAAGTTATCCTACATGTTCCTTAGGAGTATTATATATCTTTGGAAGTAAATTTATATTAATAAAATTTAAATCCTCATTCCTAAGTCTTTTTTATGGATGATGTGGATGCTGAGAGTCAGTTGTAGATTAATGGTCTGTAGGTAAGGCACCTCTAGGTGTATTTTGAGGATAAAACCTTGCATATCAATTTATTTTAATGACATATAGAACAAAAATGTTATTTTAAACCATATATAACCATTAAAACATGAATAAATTGTCTAATATTTCCAACTTGGGTGACGATTCTCTTCGAGGTTCAAACCTATAGATTATATTGACTGAGTTTAGTGCATAAAAGTGTAATTTTGGGTTTCTCAACAACCATCCTCCATCAATAATATGAAATTAAAACGTTTAAAAGTCCCTCTCCTATATATAGGATATAATTTAAAATCATTAGGGTACACCAAGAGCTTTGACAACTTTGTTATATGATCTTCACCAAATGGCCCAGACCTCTATTTTAACATTTTAGGGATTTGATCCCTGAATTCCATAGTCATTGCTTTTGGGAGGTTTCTCATGGTTTGCATACCAAATTATCAATCCTAATAAGTTTTAAATGATGTATTTAACATATTAGGATCCCAAGAAGAGTTACAACTCATGTTTCAACACTTTAGCATGACACCATAGTTCTTTGTTAGGGCCACCTGTAGGTAGACATTCCGCTATGCAGGCAATAAGTAGAATTATGAGTCATACTCATGATGTATTGGCATACAAAAAACATTATACCTCCTTAAAATGTAAAAAATTATCCCCTTAAACTTATGAATACTTATATAAATTCAATATAGCTCCATTTCAATGTGATACTCTCTCTCCATGGCACCTATAGATGAGTATATTCATGACAGACTGTGTGAAAGTGTTGTCACTGTCCCTATTATACCAAGTGAAATAATTTTTATTGATTTATCCTAATATGAGAGTGTGTTAAAATTTTTAGGACCTCCATTAAAACTCCATGGATGTGTCTCAGAGCCTTGCACAACTCAACTAATTGACTATATATGGCAGTCATATAACAAATTGACTGTATGATAGTTATGATTGCAAAATCATGAAATTTTGATTTGGAGAAAGAGATAAAAAATAAATGGGACAAATATGAAATTATAAAAATGATAATTAACCTATCGAAACCCATTTAAGTCACCATCAAATAATGAAGATTCTAAAAATGATGAAAATCTACCTACAACACATAATGGTGCCTTCACTTGCAACCTAAGCTACTTGGATTATCCAAACACCTTAAAACATGAAACAAAGCATGGGGTGAATTAGAGGAGGGATTAAAAATCATCTATAATCAATCTCAATAGCTATATTGTACAAACTTCTCCAAATCAAAGAAAAACCTATAGGGTGCATAAATTAGCAAGAAAATTATATAGGTCAACTTCTTAGGAATGGTTCATAAAGCACAAGTCACCATTATTATGAAAAAAACATAAAATGGAATTTGAATGATTTTAATTTCACAACCTAAAGGTGTTTTACCTAGAACTTCTCTAACTAGCCATACCATGCATAAACCTTCTAACTGGTTCTATGTGTCTAGAAGGGTGAAGAAGGTGTAGAATGGTTTTAGCTCAATTTTGGAAATTCAAAAGTATTTAAAGCATGGAAATGAGTCAAAGGAATCTAGAGATTCATCTCACAACCTTATCCCATGTGTCACACTCCCTTATTCGTCGTACAAGTGCTAAACTCTTCCTTTTTCCAAGAAAACTACTCTTTCTTCTGAACAACCTACCACTTCTTAGTTATAAATAGTTGATTAAGGTATAATAGGACACATGACATGTGAAATAACCTTTTGAAACCTTAAATTTACCAAAGGAGGCCATACAAGTGATTAAATGCTCTTTTTATGACCTTTAAATGGCTAAAAAAGACAAGGATTGAAAAAGACTAAGACCAAGGCTAATATGTCATGAAATGACATCAAAATAATTATAATACACCATATGACAAAATATTAGACCCCTATAAACATAAAAAGATCAATTTTTAACCTATAGGGGGCCCAATTTGACCTGTAGGGTCAAATTTGGTCAACAATAACTAAATGTGAAAGTTTGTTTTAGTGCACCAAAATAAAGTATGTTAGGAAATTTGAGCCCCTTGGAATTAGTTTGAAAAAAAAGAAAAAACCTCAAGAACAACTAAGACATGAAAATAAATAAGTTTTTTTTAAGCACTCAAAATAAATTGTGTAAGATTTAACCATGTTCAAGTTTGGCTTTTTCCACTTTAGGACTTGTAATTTATTAAAGGGTTTGAAAACTTAGAAGCCCCAAAAGTGAATGAGAAAACAATATTTAGGATTTTTATCTCGAGTCTCTTATTTTTATATCTTAGAGAGATCAACATTGATCTACATAAAGATCGATGTCAATTCATAGAGATCAATATCGATCAATCCAATAGGGATCGATATCAGTTGACAGAGATCAACTTCGGTTTCCTGTAAAACACAAAAAAACATAATATGGTTTTCACAAAAAGACTATTATTAAAACGAGCTTAAAAATCAAATATCCCTCTAGATCTTGTAAGGAAATTATAAAACAAACAATACTTAGGATCTTAGATGTAGAATAAAAACAAAATAATCAAGAAAACCCTTGTTAATCATGTTTCTATCATGCTCTATTCTTCATAAAGGGATCAATGTCGGTCTGGGAGAATCAAAGTCAGTCTTTTAGAGTTGATGTCAATCTCTGTGTAATCTGTGTGTTGCTAAAAAAAATAATTATGTGAAAAATGAAGTTTAAACTTGAATTTTGAAGATTCTTAAGCATCCATTAGAACAACTAAAAGCCACATATTAGTCTCCTTGGTTGTATGGGATGCTTGAGGTCCCACTAGGCATGCCAACATGTGAACTAGGAATTTAACATAAAAGGGAGGTTAATATTGTGTTAGTCTCATAAATCAAATGAAATGAACACACTAAGATCCTAACACCTCTAGCCTAGACACTAGGGAGAGCTTATTAACATAAACTAAATAAAAAGATAATAAAAACATAAAAGACACAACTCTTTTACCTTCATTGGGAGTTCCAAATGGCTTGCTTAGCTTTTGTATCAAGAAGTATTTGATAATGGAGTTTTCTTGGCTCCTTCTTTCCTTGGCACCTTCACTTGTGATTTCTTGGCTTAAGATTTGAGCATGGTAACACCACTTACTAAGCATTTAGGAATTATAACACTACATAAAAGATCTTGTTGAAGATATTTGAGAATAATAACTTTGCACCAAAATAACTTATGGTTTAATAGGTAAGGCCTTATAATTATATCCTTAGGAATTAAATCTCACTCAAGGTGAGTTAAGGTTGAGTTTAGGTTTGGAATGGGTTCAAACTAAACCTAGGTGAATCAAATATAACTCCAGTTAAGTTAATAGTTGTCAAGTAATCATGATTTACAATTAAGAGGCATGGCTCTCAAAATTAAATATTTTGGGATATTTTCAAATAGATTGACAACTCATAAAGGAAATGATGAAAGACTAGGATATTTTGAATTTTTGAATTTTCTTTTTTAGACATTCATTAGTTTTAAATGGATAATTCAACTAGGCATTTAATCTGGTTCAACTTGTTAATATATTTAGATTATCCTTTTAGCTCTTTCAAGATTTATTCAAGTGTGCAAGTGCCCTACTTAATAGTTACATGGGTCAAATTGATAATTGTGATGCCACAAGGTGATTAGGGATGAATCTATGAGAGATTATTATTACATATATTAGGATACCCCAATTAGGTATGTCTCCACATGATTATGAGCTTTGATGAATGATGTGCAATAAATTTGGGATGTTTAGTGTTTCCTAGACTTAATTTGCAATGGTTGGTAGGAATCGGTAGGAATTGATGAAGATTTTAATAATAATAAGAAGAGTGCCTTCTATGGCTCCCATATAATGATTGATAGGATGTGTTACATTAATATTAAACACTTTTGGGAGGCTGATAGATTTAAAGAATACTACTCATTGGCCACCCTGCCACATAAAGACTGGGACCCTTATGACAAAGTTTAAAATCATATTCAAGGCCTTGGTATTCCATACCAACATAAGTCTTACGACCATAAATTCTTATTTATTAATGCCAAGAGTGATGCCCATGTCTTGGAGAGGGCACAAATAGATGGATTGGGCAAGGAACTATTTAAAAATATCCAAGGGGGGCCATCCATTTCAATTATGGATACACATCAGGATCTCACCCTCAAGTGGATGGGCTTCCACAATTTTTTAGATTAATAGTCCTTCCCAACCATCAATGGAGTAGGGGGAACCTTGTTGAGGTATATTGCTCACATTATTAATTGTAAATAACGTAATTATGGCTATTATGTTATTAGAGTCTTGTTAGTATATTATTGTTATACCTAATAATAATATATAGAGTTGATTTGTTTAGTTAGGTGGTTGATATCTCATACTATTATATGAGATTTTGATGGAGATTTGATCTCCCATATTATAGGAAATAAATTTCCTATATAAGTTGTATTTCTCATATGGTTTTGAAATAGAAGAAATAATACAATGAGTAAAATCTTATTGTGTTTTAAATTATCTCTATGATCAACTCTTTTTCCTTATGCAAATCTGAACCAGCTCTATCATTTGGTATTAGAGCAAGGGGGATTTGTTTGATGGAAATATTATATTTTTAATAATTTTATGGGGCACATTAGTATGTTATTGCCCCATTGATGAATATCTTATATTAAATTTATGTATAGTTTCAATGTAGCTTCGTAGAAATTATAGTGCTATACACCCTTGCACATACGTTCTTTTACAAGTCATCAACATCAATGCTTTGTGTACATATCAAGTAATCTAACAATTGTTTTCCTATCATCTGTTTAATCTAATTTTAAAGGTAGTTTTGAAGCAAGTCAGATATGTTTGGTAGAGGTTGAAAGTGAATATGCAAACAATTTTTCTACATATATTAAATATATCTATCTATAATCATATTTGAGTTCTTGAGTATCTCCATCTTCACTATGAGCTGTTAGATCTTTGTGTGTTTCCCAAGCAGATGTGAATTAATTTTGAAAGCTTCTCTTTTTTTTTTTGGGCCACTCTTTTATTCGTGTCTGAGCATCTAATCTAACCAATGATTTCAACTATTTAAATGTGTTTGCATTAGATCAAATTCAAGATTTGAACCAATATTGAGATCTTTGTGACACCCGTGCTAGCTATTTTTTGAACTGTGAGCCATATTCAAGATTCACCATCAATTTCCTTGCATCTAATTCATGCATGCCACTGTACCAAGCCCAAAAACTAGTGATTTTATGTGATCTCTTTGCTCAACTCACTTGAAGTTAAGACCACATTTTTCTTTATGAGATTAGTCAAAATTTGATTAGCATCTAGATTGGTATTTAGTTTTAGTCTATTACTTAGCTATGAAGTTGAGAGTCGTGTCTATATTTTTTTGATTCATAATTTCATTATAAAGTTTGCTTTTATTAAGTTTAGATTTTGCATTTATGCCAAAGTATGTCCTTTTTCAATATTTATTTAACTATCTATTTTTCAAGCCATGTGGTTTGTGTCAAGTTTATAAATTTATAGTTAAAAATAGTTATTATGTGGCATTAAGATAAGTAGTCCATATTTATCTTTTAGTATGTAAGTCCTCCATGTCTTATAATTATAAATTTGTTTTATTGTCTTTTTTGAGTCAATTAGTAAGTTTGACAAAATTTCTAGTCATTTTAATAATATGTATGTATTTAATTATAATAGCGTCATGGCGTGCTGGGCTTGACGAATGCGGTCCCCTTGAAGAGTCTTGCTAAACCTGTGGGACTTCTAATTGGTGGTATCTCAACCCGACCTGTGGGAAACTGGTTGGTGGTAGTGGTTCCTGCGGTGGTAAACACTGTCATGCTACTTGTCAATGTCAATGTCTCGGTAGGAGAGGAAGGAGTCAATGTCTAAGATTCCCGCCTCTGTTTTTCTCCTCTAAGACACCTCACCTACCTATTGATTGGCCAGATGGCTGTACTAGGGCAACTCCTTTCCCTTTCCATTACTCAGATGGATAAGTGGTTTCCATGACTCAGATGGATCATTTCCGTGACTCTAGTTATAGTTATGCTCATATTATTTTATCAAAATAAAATGTCTTGTATGTTATAAAATAGTGTCATCATTTGTAAATTTTTTTTTCCAGTGTTGTGTCTTTGTTAAGAGTCAAAAGTATCAAAAACAAAAAATTGTAAAAATAATTTTTTTTGCCTCACAGACGTATTTTCACTTTTACTTGATGTCCAAATTAAGGAGGGGATTTCTCCTTGAAAAAATAATGCATCTAAGCTACATCAACATATCAACTGAGTGAGTAACTTCATCAACTAGAAGGAGGAAATGGAGGCTAGAGGTTCCAAAGTCTCTCATCAATCACCAATGATGGGGCCCATAATGTTTGGTGACATTTTGTGGGGTGTGTTATTTTTAGCATGGTGTGTTTTTCTCTTTTTTCAGTGTGATGTGCTCTACACCAAATTGACTACTGCCAAGGATAGTTCTTCAGTGGTAGTAAAAATCATCCATGCTATTTTTGTTTGGGTGGCAATAAACATTAACATAGGATATACAAGATGACAATGAGGATTTCTTCTTCATGATATTTTCATTTTTTGAGTTGTTTGTGTTTTTCATTCCCCTACTTGTTTGGAACACCTCTGATATTTGGAGAAAAGGGAGAGTAGATATAATGGAATAGGATAATAGTTGTATAGGAGGGTAGCTAACTACAAAAATCCTCTGATTGTAGAGATTATTTGACTACCTTATTTATGGAGATAATCAGCTAGTGACACATCTATTGTGGTCACATGGAGTAAATGTAGGATGCATTCCTTCACATAGTAATGGTCATGTGCAACAAGATGCAAACAACAAGATTTAGATAGTAGTATGTAGAATTAAAGTATACGTTGGCATATGATCCTATTTGGGCCAATTCTTAAAGATATATATTCTCCCCATGCTCACATTAAGGGGGTGTAGATATGATTAATAATGTTCACAAGGGGTGAATGTTGAGGTATATTGCTCACATTATTAATTGTAAATAAAATAATTATGGATATATGTTATTAGAGTCTTGTTAGTATATTATTGTTATGCCTAAAGATAATATATAGAGTTGATTTGTTTAATTAGGTGGTTGATATCTCATACTATTCTATGAGATTTCAGTGGAGATTTGATCTCCTCTATTATACAAAATATATTTCCTAAATAAGTTGTATTTCTTGTATGGTTTTGTAGTAAAATAAATAATATAATGAGCAAAAGTTTATTGTGTTTTAAAATTGTCTCTATGTTCATCTCTTTTTCCTTATGTAGATCTAAACCAACATTATCAAACCTTCCCAAACATTCCCCATGGTAATGAAAATTGTAAATCAAGATCTTGGGGTGGCTAAAGATCCCAACATTTTAACTTCACCTAGGAGAGCTGAAGATGAGCCAATTTGCATTGAATCTTCATATTCAACAGGCCATGCTCATCTTGTTGCTACTTCAGCCTAAGAGACTATGAGTGTATAAGTCTTAACTAAACCCACTCAAGAGGTTTACCACACAACATAAAAGGTCACTATTTGTTATAAGAGGAAGCCAATACCACAAATCCCTCCAATGAGTCTACCTATTGGAGCAACATCTATAGAAGGACCATCAAGGGAGAAATAATATATACAAGGTGAGTCTACATATGAAGAGGAGGAGATATAAAGAGCCAAAGTCTTAAGCCTCCAAGATACCAAAGGCAAGGAACCACTACATGGAGATCAATCAAGAGAGGGTGTAACCCTGACTGTCATTGCAACTCCTTCAATTCCTACAACTCTAGTTGTGTCTTTTATCTCCCCTATGTCTATTAGTTCTTTTGATCCCATTTCTTTCAATCCCAATCTTTCCCCTTCCTTGGTTGTGCCTAAGGTAGAAGTTATTTCCTTTGAGCCTAGTCTCCAACCCTCCTTACTTATTCCAAAAGTAGAAGATGTTTCCTCTACCCCTGCTATCTCCACTTCTTCAATAGTTTATAATTTTTTAATTATCTCCTCACATTCCATTCCCCCCACTTATATAGTGGTTACCTCCACCACTACTTCAACAAACCCTAAGACCAAAAGGACATCATCCAAGAAAGCCAGGGGAACATTGGCAAGTCCACAACTACATATGCCATCAACCCAGTTAGGCTTCCCAATGCCTTCTTCTTGTTCTTCCCAAGCTACCATTATAATATCATCAAAAAAGGTGAGGAAGAAGAAGCAAGTGTATATAGTCCACCTATTACCAAAATATGGTGGTGTGCACTAGTCCAAGATAATTGGGCCTTCCCTTCTTGACCAATTACTTGAAGAGGCCCTGAAGCCATATTCAAGGGATCTATTGGATGAGACTATAACCCAAAACACTCAACCAATTGACTCAACCCAATTGGTCATCCCACAATGGGTAGAAGATTTGAAATCATATGCTTATTAAATTCCAAACCTTATAATCATAGAGCTACCCATGGTAAGCTCCCTTTTTGACAAATCCATAGGGAGTATCTAGAGGGTGAAGAAAAGAAAGATTGAAGATGATAATATAAGGGGGATAATTTTGGAGGATAGACAAGATGTTTTATCCTTGTCAAAGAGGAAGAACAAGAAATTGGGGTAGTCCCCCTATATTGAGGATTTTAAATCCTATTTTGAAACACACAAAGATGCCATGTTCAAGCTCCATAAAAGAACAAAACTAGCAAGGAAAGAGATGGAGAAAGAGTTAGAGTAGGTTAGGGAACAAAAACAAACCATCTATGCTTTTATATAAATTACAAAAAATGTACAAAGTGTAGATTCAAGACTATACAACATTTTGGAGGCCATTGCTTCAATGAGGGCTAAATTATCCCATTAAATCATTCTTTAGAGGAATATGAGAATAAGTTAAAATTCCTTATTATTTACATAATGAATAAGGCATATAACCACCTCAATTTAATGACACCATTGGAGGCTTAAAATGCCCTCAACTTAGTGGTTATTAGGACACAAAAAGCAAGGGAATGGGTCATAATAGTAGAAGCAATAATGTCCAACTACGTGGAACATGAGAGCCTCAGTTTGAAAATTTTAGAGGAGTTGAATCTCTTAGAGGCAAGGAACTCTATAGGAAAGCTAATAAGTAGAGACAAATTTGACTAACTTCTCTAATAGGCCTTAACCACTTTTAAGTAGAATATTAGGGATTAACATTAGAGAATATTAAAGCCGAGTTAAATTTTGCATGGAAGAAAGTCACATAAGTAGAGATATTTTAGATCAACTTCAAGGGCACTAAAGTTAAACATACAAGCCTAATGTAACAAATAAGTAGGGTACATAGACCCATAATTTTGAACATGGACATCATAAAATATCAACATGATATCAAATTTAGGTATTTTTAAGAATTAGAGGCCAAGAATAAAGCTAACACTCTAACCACCAATTCAATTCCAATTGCTAGTTCAGTAATGCTAACCACTTCAGTACCTACCATGATGACAAGCATTGCCATGTAGTCACCAAGTGTAAACAAGCCTTAGTTTTTAAAATATAATTTTATATGTATTCATGCATATAAGATTATTCTATGTGATTATAGTTTACTTACATTTGATGTATGAATGTATAAGTCAGTCTGGACAATCTATAAACATGCAAACATTGTATGGCATCAAGTAGGCAAACTTATTTTTGACACAGTTGTAATTAACTATATGTATGCATGTAATTTTGACATTAAAATTAGAAATGAAGTTATAATTGCTAGATGTAACATTGAGTTTGCATGGACTTAGAGGTTGAGGTTATCCATCCCCAAGTCTATATATACAAGTAATCCCTCATTTCAAAGATCTAAAATTTATCAATATAAGAATAAATCATTTTGATTGTCATGTAATTATGTGGATGTACTTTCCTTTCATTTCTATGTAATTAAGGTTTTATTTCCCTTGGTTATTTTAATTTAGTAATTTGAAGTGTGTAAAAGCTATGGAAAATTCCCTTTGTTATCATTGATGTTTGTTGATTTTATGTGTATAAGCTATTGAATAGTTAACAAGTATTATTGATTTTAAGCAATCAGTTGACTATCTTAATTTATAAGTGTACATGATTGTTTCCTTTTGATATAGTCTTCTAGGTGTGAGCCATAACTTCCCTAGATACCTTTTTGGTCTGAGTTATAATATCTTGAGTGAGAGTGTGCAATAACTACTCTAAAAGGAAAAACCTTTACTTGAGACCCTTAAGTTTCCTATACCATTTCATCCTAGAATAACTAACTATGTTTGTCTGTGATTGTGCAACAACTATAAAGAACAAGCATTAGTTGTGGAAATATTTGTCCACAAAAGAACCAACCCAAGAAATGATCCCTTGAAACCATAGAGCCTTATTCTATGCTTTACCCTTCCCTCTTTTTGAAGTTTATTTGGATAAGATCTACCCACTTTAGAATTATTTCATCCATCCATCCAACCCAATGAGGTTTTGATTTATTTACTAGGATTAATTTCACTAGAAGTACACCTAGTTAATAACCTACATGATTAGCCTATTATTCTACCTCCAGGTTGTTTAATCCACACTTACAACTCCTATGCTAGAGTGGAGTTTACCTCCATTGATATCCTAAAATGTTAGAGGCCACCTTTTTAAATCTAGGGATGTGCACAAGACCCACATCAACAAGAAAAAAAAGCTAATGCTATAAGGGGGGACACTTATGTGCCTTCCCTAGTAAGAAGTTATCCCCTATGTTTGAGTTGCACTAGAGACACCTAAGAGAGTTACTAGGTCTAGGGCCCAAACTAGTCTTTTGGTTTCCCCTTTATCATCACATCGAAGGTTTAAATCTGTACCAACTATTCCCAATATACCTCAAGCCAAGACACATTCTCCAATAAGAAATATCCATCTTATTAATCATCCTATGGTGAAACCACATTGGTTAGTTGGATATGCTATTGTTATCCCATGAGATGCACATAATTCACCAAAGAATCTAGATAAGTATCTACATTATTTCTCTCCATTAGGAGGAATAACCATAGAGGAACATATCAAGTATTTCAATATAGTTTTAAGGTTAATGAATGTTACTGATGAAGATGTTCCATACATGCTTTTCCCATTGACATTGCAGGATGTTACTTATTATTGGTACCTCAATCTTCAAGATAACTCAATTATTTCTTGGAATGCATGTCAAAACACTTTTCTTTCCCAATTTGGATAAGTTACTAGCTTTATCTTGGTGTATCAACATTTCACCAAATGACGAGGGAACGTAATGAGCCAATTCAATCTTTTAATCCAAGATTTCAAAAGATGTATACCTGGATGAGCCCAACATATAAACCAAATGCAATTTTGGAATTATATATGTATAAGAATGCCTTGGATCCAATCACTACAGTGTTCCTACAAGGAGCTACTATTACCAACACTTTGGCCTTAGTATATGAAAAAGCCATATATATTGATAAACAACTAAATCCTCAAGTGCAAGGCACCCCCAATATTAATGTTGGTTTTCTAACCCTGAATCAAGTGCCTCATGTTAATCAAAATGTTCTTATATTCAACTAGAATCAATTATATACACTACCTGTTCTGATGTAATAGACATTAAATCAAAATAATGGTTATATAAACAATCAAGTACAAGTGAATAGTCATAAAAAAATCTAACATTCAATTCCATCCAATATTGCAGTTGAATAAGGTGTTGATTCTACCAAAGAAAACTGTATTCTATATAAAGAATGGTGTAAAATTTTAGTAAATAATTCTTGAACATGCAAAGGAAGATGGGTAATGCTACTAGCCAAAATAATAACCAAAATTTTGAGTTCTAAAGATATAAAAAACCTTTCATTTGGTCTACAAACAACACAACACAATAGTAGCCCAACAAGTTACTAGAAATCAATATAGTCAAAACATTTTTACCCAATTGGTGTAGAGTCTATAATACATTAGAACATGGTAAAATTTAATGTGTGGAATTTTTTGGTGTAGGATATTACTTTCCTACTCTGTAGCTTACTTAGAATTTATTTTATGGATATTATATGATATTGCCTTTGTCTTTACATATCATCTTTGTAACTCTTACAACTCTTCTTGTGATGATTTTACTGTTAATGCTTTAGATCTTGGGCTTGGAATGATCTTGTTGATGTTACTTTGATGGTGTCAGATTTGTCTTCAACTACCATTTTTCACATTATTTTTTTATTCCTTAGATAAATTGTACGGTTCCTTTTCAAATCTAATTTTTTTTATTCATATTCAAAAAACCTATATTATGGAGAGTTTTTACTTTTGAGTATGCTTAGATCTATTATGTATAGATATAATTATTCATAATGATTTTCATGTGAGTTGCTTAGATCTATTGTGTTGGCTAGACATTTTTTTAGAGAAATTATAAAGTATATTTTTAGAAACTCACGACTATATTGCAGATCAATTTTCTCTTCACACAGGTGTCTAATTCAGAAAATTATTTCACTAATGGAAAGAGGACTTCAAGAGGTTTCTAGAAAGTAGTCATAATAAATATTATGATCAATATAAAAGGAGATACGAGGCTCTTAATTTGACCCTATGATTGTTTTATGCGTGATCAAGAAAAAAAATCAATTCTTGTATTAAAAATTAAAAATTAACATGAAAGATTGATCTATGTGGAAGATTGTTCTTTTCCTTTGCTATAAATTTCCTTAAAATTTAATTTTTATAGATATGGTAAAAATAATTTAATTTTCTCTTAGTATTTAATAGTTTTTGGTGCAACGTTTTATTTTTGACCCATATATGATGGGATAACCTTGTAAAAACTATATCTTTTGGTCAGTAACTCAAAATTGAGTGCTATTTTTTCAAAATTGTACGTTTTTTTATGCTCAATCCATTGGTATGATTTATTTTGTAAAAATTCACTAAAATGTAAAGTGCCAAATTTGAGTGGGGGGGGATATACAATAGCCATGGGGAATTTTCTCTCACATTAAAATTTTGGATGCATTTTTAGCTACGATTAATGTCCTATTTTCTATAGCTTTGGCTCACATTACTCTTTATTAGTCCACATTACATTGCTTATCGCACTCTTATAATTTGCACTATTTCAGATGCATTTTTAGCTGAGTTTAATGTCATTTACATGTACTTTATAGGTTGTCATGTTTGGTAGTTGATCATATTAGGTGTGTTTTTGCATATATGATAGCTTTTTTCTCCATTTACCACACTCTTTAATCAGCCCATGACATGCTCTATTCTAGTTTGTGCATTGACACTTTGACACACTTGTAGTTTGTGTCATGTCTCTATTAAGGCCCCTTTCTTAGTGCCTTGCCTTCTTCTATGGAGACACTTTTTCACTCACTTATTTTTTAGAGCATTTTTTATGATACTTAATGGTTTTTTTGATAGGGAGACAGTCTCCTTGTTTGGTGTTATTTTGATGAAGTCCAGTGTCTTTCTTATTTTCATTTGGTGTTTAATGGGATATATTATACTCATACTAAGTTATGAAATGCCATGGAGGGTTATGTTGATTCAGCCTTGTCTACCTTCATGTATTTGTGTGCTCTATTTTGGGCACCTTTTCACTTCTTCAGTTACTTGTCTCTCTCATCACCACTTGGGTCTTCCTTCTTTGAGATATTATATCTATATTTTTCACACCACTTTTTTGGCATTTGATAGTCTTCCATAGCTTGAAGTGTATATATTCTAGTGAATCACAATGTCATATTGGCTTTTTTGGTAGCTTGATAGTCTTTTTTAGTATGATATGGAGTTATTCTGGTCCATAAAGTGTTAGCTTGTTCGATGTTTGAGTAGTGGATTCATCACTCTTATAAACCTTTTTTCTTCTGCTCCACAAATTTATTATTATGGGGGGTGTGCATACAGACCTTTTTTTCATCACTCCAATCACTCAGTAGTATGGGGGGGGGGTTGTGGTGTACATTATACTTCTTAGGTGTTGAGCATTCCTTGAACATATAATACTCTTTTGTACTTTCATCACCACTAATAGTTTTCTTAATTAAAGCTATTCTGGTGAAGCCCAATGTCAGTTGTTTTTGTGATTGAGTAGTAGATTTATACCACTCATGTATATTGAGTTCCTTTTTGACTTTTGAGTACTTGGAGTGCAAACTACTTCAACATCATCTTTGGGAGGTTTCTAGCTCTCTCTTTTTCTTTTCTCTCTTTTGAGGGGGAAGTTTTCCTATGGGTTTTTTCTTTTTTCTCCACTTTATGAGAGTTATATATATGTTGCACTTTTTGAGTGTTTTATGGATTACTCCTTTGTACATAGGCATCTTATTCAAATGCTTTGTTTACCAGAACCAATATGAGGAGTTTTACTTGACTCCATGGCCTTCTTGGTGATTCTTATAGTGACACTAATGTGGTATCCCCACCAATGATACCAGTGTCGGAACCCCACCAGTCTTTGTGCTCACTTATCACCATCTTATTGGAGGGTGTTCAAGTAATACTTCTTTAATTTCATCATTTTACTCAGTATTTTTTAGTGTAGTGTTCATGTTTAGTGATCCTCATATTCAGTACCATTCCTACTTTCACTTGGTGGTTACAATGACTCAATATCCATGTAATTTGGTAATATGGATTGGCATCTATAAGGACACGTGGTTTCAAAATACATCCTTTATTACATCCACCTAAGCTACACATAAGGGGAGGTGTTAGTGTAGGATATTAATTTCCTATTCTTTAGCTTATGTAAAAGTTATTTTATGGATATTATATGATATTGCATTTGTCTTTGCATGTCATATTTGCAACTCTTATAACTCTTCTTATGATGACTTGGCTGTTAATGTTTCAGATATTGGGATTATAATGATCTTGTTGAAATTCCTTTCATAATTTTGTGTAGCATTTGAAATCTTTCAAAAGGAGATGGTGAGGCAAGATTTGATGAAAAACCCACTAGAGTTTCACCTTGAAGTTGGTTCCTCAAACACCACCATGGTATTTGAAACACATGAGTCTTATTTCCCAAATGAGGATGATAATGAACTAAAGGATAAATTTGATGAAATACATGCCTTATTTAATATTAAAATGGAAATTACAATATGAGGAACATGCATCCCTTCACAACATCTACTCCTCCAAACAATACCACTATTCCACCAAAGATAAGGGCTGACAATAATCCACCTCCCCCAAAAGAGAATGAATAACCCAAGAATAAGGAGGAATAAAGTAAAGGAAGATATAATATTATTGAAGTCATGAAGAAGATTAAAGACAACATCACTATTCATGAATTGGCACAGATCATTGAATAAAAGGAACTCTTGTGGAGGACTATTACATGAAAGCCACTGTAAAAAATATAAAGGCTTCTCATACCAATGTTATATATAAGAGTAAACCATAAGTTCCTCTTTTATTATTTATTATTAGATCATTTAGAAAGAACATTCATAGTTATTTAGTTGATTCTAAAGCTTCAACCACAATGATGCCAACTTACATTTGCCAAAATATTAGGTTGAATCCAAGCCCATCAAAGAGGATTGTCTCACATCTAGATAAGATAGTGGTTCTTATGGTAGGGGAATTGAATGATGTACACATCCAAGTAGCATCTTATCCATGTATACACATGGCTATCATATACTTGTAGTAGATATCCTAGAAGGATATAGACTCATCCTCAACAGAGACTGGTCTAAGACATTGAATGGGTATGTAGCAATAGACTTCTCTCATATTTGGTTGCCATAGAGGGGTGTTGTAAACTAGATTTTAATTGATTGGGAACCAAGAATGAAATAACCCATTACTAAATACAATTGCAGAAACTAAAATTTTGCATGATAATAATTGTGATACCTTAGGTCTTAGGTCCCCCCTTTATTATATATATTTTACCCTATTTACTATTTACTTTGTGTAATTCCCATTTTATTAATTAATTTTGACTCACATAAAAGGAATTTAATTAATTACCTAGGTAATATCTAAATGAATCTCGCAAAATAGAATGGAAGGTAGGTTGTTTAAACCACTTTTAACCTCCTCAAAATCATGAAATCTCCAAAACAACTTAGATCCCAAATTTACTCCTTAGATTAGAACCTTTCCAATAACCCGAACAAGTTTGGCCAAGAATCATTGACAATACTCATGATCCACATCAATTATCTTGAATCAACATCAATTTAAACACCACCTTCCCTGGACCAAAGGATCAAATTCTTGCATGTGTGACCACACTAAAATGTTGAAGAAATTTATTTGAAACACTAGTTGAAGAATTGTTTGTAATCAAGAAGCTCATGGTATTGACATCAACTCATATATCTCATCAAAATAACTACAATCATCATCTCAAGCTTGCAGATTGAAACATGTTAGAATCTTTTAAAAGGTTAGTTTTATTATTAATTTATCAATTATTTTAGTAATTCATTTCTTCTATGTTATTTTACATTCAGTATTTCATGTAATCCATTCCTATAATCTATCCTAGAGTGTTGTAGTTAACCTTAGGTATTTCAGAAACCATCTTAAATTATCTTAAATCCACCTTATAAAACTCTATCTCGAGACCTTTATCTTAATTTATAGAATCGACATTGATTCCTTAAATCGACATTGATTCCTTAAATCGACATTAATTCTATAGATAGACATTGATATTTATTAGAGATCCATCCTTACTACACTTGAGTATCTTTTAGTCTACAGACTAATTTATATCTTGTACCCCTATTTATTAAAAAGTGATGGATTTGTTGTAGATGACTATTCCTTGAACCATGCATGAAGTGGTCACTATCCATGATTTACCTATAGTTTGACATCCCATATTTACTGATTAAAGAGACATCATATTTGAGCTAGACCTTTATGCTATCATGTTTGCCCCTACCCTAGACTCAGTTACAAATCAATTAGAGGCAATCCAAGCTGAAGAAGATGATGTTGAGGAATATTGGAATGCATGATTCAAAAATATCTATCTCATGAAAGTTAACTAGATCTTAAATTATTTTATCATCTTATCTATCTTATTGAATGCATTATTGTAATTTTAGTTATATTTATCTGCTTAATTACTAGATAGTGGGTTGAAATCCTTGTAAGGAAATGTACCACTTCTTGGGATTGGTATTACACCAGGTAGCCCACTTGTTTATCCTATTAATCCATTTTTTATTTGAGTTGTTTATCTTATGCAGGTAATCCTTCCAAGATAAAAAGGAGTTCCTACATCACCAAACAATCTATTTTTCATCATAAGTATCCTATAAAACCCTGTATCTCATTTTAAGTTTTTGAGTAGTTTAATTTTTATATAAAATGAATAAAAATACCTTAAACATTCTAGCATGCTTGATGGGATTGTAAAACATCTCACTATTCTTGTTTTTATTTTTTTTGATTTTGAGTGTTATTTAGTGAAATTTATTTTTCATTAGAAAGCATAAAAATTTGAAAAAAGGCCAAAAACTTAGATTACTTTTCTTTTTCTTATAAAAAAATTGTTTTTTTGTTTGCTTGATCTAGAAAAAATATAGTTTAATTAAAAATATCAAATTATTTTTTAGTTTCACTTTATTCACACACAAACCAAACCAAAATCACAAAAAAAAAATTGCAATTAAAACAACTCCCACCTAGGTAGATCCACTTGGATTTCACCACCAAGGGGAAAGCCAACTCAATGTTCTAGCAAAGTATAAATAATTCACTGATAGCATATGGGATAAGTACCCACTACCCTTATCATTGTGGGGTCATGAAGTGAGAGTGTAGGCCCCAATACCAAGCCATGTGCTGCCACTAACACAAAAGTAGGCCTCATTATACCTTTAGGTATATCGAGGTTCCCAACCTTAAACCAAACCTAAAACCAACCATAGATTGCCATTTATTAGTACCCTCATTAAATTATCTCCCCTTCACATATTAAAAGTTTGTTTCTTAAAAATTAAAAAAATGTTTAAGCTCATTTAATTAGAGTTTGTATTTTCCTACACTTAAGTGAGATTATCCAAAAAAATAATTATGTGTTTATTCTTTGTCTTTGTTTCCTTAATACTACATGGTTTTGATGTGACAACATTTACTCAAATAAAAAGAGTCACATAATTCATCTTCCTCTTTGATGGAATAATTACCAAGCCCCCTACTTCTCCTAATTCTTATGGAGAGGGCATTCCCTAGTTCTACCCTCAAGATGATCCAAAATTTTCTAACATATTAGACAATAATTTGATTGCCTTAAATCACTATCTTACCGTGTGATCCATATGGATGCCCATTTACACCCATGGTTAGAATTCCCATTCCTTCTATGGTATGCCCCTAGAAAACCTTGAAGGATATGCCTTAGCCATGTCATCTTCATCCACTGATCCACTACCTCTATTGGGTTCAAATAATGGTACCACCCAACTATTAGATACACTACCACCTTTAGTAACTAGTGGTCTAACTACCACCGTTATTACAACACCAAATGTTACTACACCACCACCAATATGTAACCCACAACCCTCCACCACACTTCAAAACCTAGTGGTATCTATTATGTCAACTCTCCCACCTATCCAAACCCACACATCTAGTTATACTATACAAACTCCACCACCTATTCATCCAATCCCTATAAGTCAAAACCCTCAAACTACACAATATCAAATCTCCACACAACCTCTTATGGGTAGCTATTGTAACCCATCCTAACAATAAAGTTTACCTTTACTCTTCCATCAATATGTGGTGTTATCTCAGTTGATAATCACCACGTCCATACAATACCCCCTTTCATAACCCCTTCCAATGTCAGTCCCTTTATATCAACATTTACAATAGAATGTTTGAGGAGGAATCCCTCAACATAGTGCTCAACTAGATCTCATGAGAATCCTCATGGAAAGAATGATGAACTTATAATCTTCTACCTTAGTATAGAAGAATATGCTTACCTATGAACATATTTTTAATGAGCCAACTAACCTTGTTGTCCCTATCTAGTTGTATCTTGTGTAATGGGAAATTCTTAAATTCATGAAATTTTAAAATAAGGAAGATCCCCAATAACACATTAGAGAATTTTGACATGCATGTTACCTCATTAGTCATGATGATGCCCTTTTTCTAAGGATGTTTCCTATGTCACTCGTAGGACCAGCTCTAGAGTGGTACAATTATATCCCCTAGCACTCATTATTCTCTTTTGAAAAGCTAGCTAAAACCTTCTTAAAACACTTCTCAATAAATATTTCTAGGATGGTAACTATTACAGACCTTTATGCCATCAAAAAATTCAAAGATGAGTTTATTATGGACTTTATAGCTAGGTGGTGGGGTCTTATAAACTAGCTAACCTTTTCCTTACCTCAACTAGAGCTGATAGAACTATTTTTGAGATCATGTGTGAAACATATATCATCTACTATGCAAGTTCAGTTGTTTAATACTTTCTATGAGGCTTTTACTATGTCTCAAAAATTATAAATCTAAGCCTTAGAAGATGGAAAAGTGAAGTTATGAAATAATAACTTCAAACTAGACCCTTCTAAAGGGAATAATAATTCAAAACTAAAGGGTATAGTAAATGTAATTATCCTTAAATTAGCTCCCTCATCTACAAATATCCAATCGAGTTCCTCTCAAGCACAACCACAAAGAAAACTAATAAGATTCCTACCTAGAAAATACACACCTCTAGGGGTATCTTATGTTAGTATTTTAGAAAAACTATTACAGGTGGTAGTAATTGAACTTCCCCTTATTAAACCTACAGATGAATCTAGACCAAAACTAGGATGGTATAAAGAAAGATTTTTTTGTACGTATCATTGTGTGCCTAGACATGAAATTAATAAAAGTTGATATTTTAAAAGCTTAGTGAAAAACCTTATGGATTAAGGAGAACTATAATTAGATAACCATAAACCCCAAAACCAATCTAAAGACATATTTAGATAACCCTTCCCAAACCATCCCTCCTTGTCTAACTTTGCACAAGCAAATATGGGGGGCTTATTAGATCAAAACACCCATGTCATAAAAAGCATCCATGATTAACACTTGCTAAAAGAGATTGATAGTATGACTGAACTACCTTCTACCTCAGCCCAAATACCAAACTTTCTTACAAGAGATGCCTTTGACTCATCTAAATTAACTAAGCATATTATACCATTCACTCAATTCTACCAAACCTCATTTCATGGGATCCCCCAGAGGAAGGTTCATCTAAACCTACTAAAAATTCCCCAAAAAATGTGGAGAATAAAAGGGACTTTTGTTATCCCCATACATGGAATAAATGCTTAAGTATACCAAAGGGTAACATATTGCAACACCCTCCTATAAGACTCAAACTTCCCATAATGAGGATCATTGTAGGGACACTTCAATGACCTATAGCCACACTCAAAAAGGGAAGATGGCCATGACCTAAGAACAAAATAAACCATCCATACTAGGACCACATCCTTCCTTGAAATTGAATATTTATATTATAGAATCTTTTTTCAAAGAGTCTAAATCAATTCAAAAGTTTCCTCTGATACTATCTACATCAAAACCTCAATTTAACCTAATAGACTTTGGCTATCCCCAAGACTTAGTTAAATCACCCTTACCACCCATTAAAACCACACGTACCTTCTATACAAATAAATAAAGTACCAAGGTAAGTACGATTCAAAAACTAATGCCATGAAAAGTAATAAAACTCAACCAAGATCCTTTATGAGGATCTTATGATACTATCCTTAACCAACTCTAGAAAACCTCTTTGGTCACCTTGCCTCCCATCAAACCAAGTAATCCCCATGTTCAAAAACCCATGTGGTATAGGGAGAATAAATTATGTGCCTACCATAGAATACATGGGCATGATACTAAGAGTTGTAATGCTCTAAAAGTCATGGTTTAAAGACTTTTGGATGAGGATGATCTGTTAATTGAACAACATGATTCCCTCTTTGATCTTAAAACTACATATATTCTTGAGACCAACATAGTAAACCCTTTAAAAGGTAAATTGAAACAAGAATAAAAAAGTGTGGCTAATGATGTTGACTTGATTCCTATTCCACCTTTGGGATCCTCAAAAATGAATAAATTGGGGACTTTAACAAATCCCCCATTATTTAAGATAAACATAATAAATATAACAACCTAGTCTCAAGTGCAAGCCACTAAAACCCAAAAATCAAACAAAACTAAAGTATCCATATCTAAAGTTCCTAACCCAACTAAAACAAGTTTAAAATCATCCCTTGTGCTAAACCTAAAGTTTCAATTTTAGGGACAACTCAAAAGAAAATATCTTTAGAACTTGTACAAATATTGGTTCTAAAGTAACTTCACCAAATTCCTTTCAAAATTTCCCTTTATGAACTAATTGAAAACTCCCCTCAACATCATCAGGTGATGATAGAGGCCCTTCAAGCCATATAAATACAACCTGATAAACCTCAACCAATGTCATCATTCATTAGAGTATTATAGATGATTTCATCTATTAGTTTCAATGATTATGATATTATGCCCTTACCATCTGAAGACCACGATCCACCCCTATTTATCATAACACAAGTTAATCAAACTTGAATAAGGAGAGTAATGATTGACAATAGGGACAATATTAATATTATTTCCTCATATGCATTCAAACAATTGTAACTTTTGAAAATGGTTGTAGCTCAATCTCCTATAATATTACGTGCTTTTAATGACAAGTAGGCTTTTGTGTTCTTCATCAGTGATTTTATGTCATAAAATGGAAATTATAATACAATGTCTTCCTAGGGTACCCTTAGATCCATGCTATGTGGTGTGTTCTATCTAATTTATATCAATATATTAAATATGAACATGAAGGTCAGGTCCACATTATCCCTAATGATCCCCATCCATTTAAAATCTATAATCTCACATTCAAACCCAATGATGTGTTACTCCCTCTAAAAAGTGTGACCCCATCACCATATTATAATGAGGCATCAAATATACAATTATCCCTTCATCACATCTCTCTGATAAGGCTCCCTTATATTCCATAATAGGAGAGTACCAACTACTAATGCTTAATACCCTTCCCACTCCTCAGGAGTATAGGCACCTTGATAAATAATGTGATTACTCTCCCAACCTTAGGGATATTACTAATTTTGTTCCCCCTTTCTTACAAACTAATTTGTTATATGAAGGGATGTATTTACCTTCTTTGTAAATTGATAGCCAATCCCCCACACAACCATTCTTCTCAAACTTCTCATTTATATACAGACCATAGTTTGCTCACATGTATCTACAATGATGTGCATGGAAGGGCTTTGACATGGGATGATACAAATAGGGACTACATGATGTTACTTTAGTTGATTTTAGAAAACCACATGAAAAACATGGTCTAGGATTTAACAAAACTCCTAAGACTATTCCCGAGGTTACCATTGCATTCGAACCTAAAAATAATGTGATAGTGTCATCCTCTACCACTCTCCCTAAAATAGATGATGTCATATCTATCCCTTCAAACATTTTTCTAGTCAATATAATAACATTATATCCTTTCACCTATCATAGAAATGGAAAAACTAAGTCCATCCCCCTTATCTATCCTAATATGGTAGAAGAATACTCTCCTACCATCCCAGTTATTCAGTGTTAAGATGATAAGTCTATTTTGACTTACTTAGGCACCAAGAACTTGCATCTACGCAATTACTTGCTAGCTAAAACATCTAGTTTGCTAAATGAAGTTACCCTTGACATTAATATAGGGTCTTAAAATGTATTGTATATTGTTAAGGCTAGAAAATCCCTAGACCATCAGGAGAATCATGACTTCAATACCTTCTTATCCAACCATAGTGAGGCTTTCACTTGGTCTTATAGTGACATGCTAATTATTAATCCTAAAATTATTGTTCATAATATTATCACCATCTAGGAAGCTAAGCTAGTAAAGTAAAATCTATGAAAGATTCATCCTCACATCGCACTATTAGTTAAGGAGGAATTACATCACCTCTTATCTATCAATTTTATTTAGCTGATCAATTAACCTTAATGGGTGTTTAAAATTGTGCCTATCATAAAACCCATGGGGGGGTCTCTATCTTTATATAATTTTTTGAGACCTAAACCTTGCCTATCCTAAAGATGACTTTTCTCTTCCTAACATTGATCATTTAGTGGACCTAATGGTAGGCCATGAAATATTATCGCTCATGGATGGATTTTCTAGCTATAATAAAATCCTTATCACCCTAAAGGATGAAATATTTATCCAAGAAACATTGATAAATTTGATAAAGAAGTGTAGAAATTAAATAAACAAGTTACTTCTCTAATGTAAGCCAAGATTGAGACAAAGACTTTTGAAGTGGAAAAAAATAAGGAATCAGTGAAAAAACCCACGTGATAATTTTAAGAGAATTGCTAAAAACTTCTTTACATGAAAGCACAAAATAGAATAATTAGAGAGAGGGTAAGTTTCATAGATGAAAAAAAGAAGAGAGGAAAAGATCTTTTATAGAGCTAGAGGAATAATGAGAGTTACAAAAGACCCCATTAATGACCTTACAAGTCTCCTAAATATGTGTGCCACTTATGGACTAATCCCTTAAAAAATAGGGAGGGTGTGTGCCAAGTATAGGAAGGAGGTTACATGTAAGTAACTCCTCCTAAATCCTAGGTTGACCAAAGATGTGAGTGCCACCTCATGGAATCTGAATTTATGAGAATTTATAATTCTCATAAATACAAATTTCTCACAAATAAAAAAATAACTTAGGATAAATAAAATTATCCTAAATAAAGGATAATCCTAATACTCCCCCTTAAACTTTATTTAGGGGTTTACAAACAAATAATAAGGGAGGAAACATTACTAATTCTCCTCCTTGATGAGAACTTCCTTCAATCCTAACCTATTACAAAAGAAGACAAACTTGTCTTTACATAGAGGCTTAGTGAATATATCAGCCATTTATTCTTTAGTAGGATAGAAAGAGAGAATAATTTGATAATCTTCAAGAAGTTTGCATTGAAAGTGATGTTGAATCTCAATGTGCTTGGACCTTGCATGGAAAACTAGATTTTTTGGTAAGGTAATTGCACTTTGATTATCACCATAAATTGGAGTAGCCAAATGTTGTGGGTGGCCCAAATCCGTAAGAAGTCTTCTAAGCCAAATGGCTTCCTTGGTAGCATGATCACAAGCTTTGTATTCAGCTTTATGGAAAATAGAGATACAATTTGTTACTTTTTAGTATCCCATGAACTAGTGTCAGAACTCAAGGAGAAGTAATAACCACTAGTGGATCCATGATCATTTGGATCACTAGCCCAATCAAAATCTAAATAACCTATCAAATAAAAATTTCTATTTAAGGTATAATCGATGCCATAGGTTAGATTAACTTTAATATAATAAATAATTCTTTTAACAAATTTAAAATGAGTAACTTGAGGTTTAGACATGAAATGAGAAACCAAACCAACAAAAAAATCAATATCAAGATGAGTATGAGTAAGATAATTTAGACTTCCAACTAATTGTCTATATAAATTTGGATCAACATTTTTAATTTCCATGTCATTAAGAAGTTTAACACCAAGTTCACAAAGAGTAGCAATAGGTTTGCAATCTAGCATATTAAATCTAGATAATAAATCATATACATATTCAGATTGAAAAATAGAGATGCTATCATTTTATTTCCAAACTTGAATGGCTAAAAAATAATGTAAGAGACCCAAATCATTCATTTCAAAGGTATTCTTTAAAACATCTTTAGTGAAAGAAACCATTGAACTATTACTACCAGTTATGATTAAGTCATCAATATAACAAATAATGATAACTATGTCATTTGGAGTATTTTTGACAAAGAGATTAGGATCATTAGAGCTATGAGTAAAGCCTTAATCTATAAAGAATTGATAAATTTTAGAGTACCATTCTCTAAGAGATTTTTTTAAACCATAAATATCTTTGTTTAACTTGCATGCAAGATGTTTATTACCTTTTTTATAAAACCAAGAGGTTGAGACATGTAAATTTTTTCATGCAAGTCACCATTTAAGAAATCACTTTTAACATCTATTTGATAAACATGCCAATGCATATGAGTAGCTAAAGATAAAACAACTTTAATAGTGGGCATTTTAGCAATAGGAGAAAATTTTTCATTATAATAAATTCTTTCAATTTGATAAAAACCTCTAGAAAGAAGTCTAGCTTTGCGTTTTTTAATTTGATTGTCAGAATTGAACTTAGTTTTAAACAACCATTTATAACTTACTAGATTATGCCCTTTAGATAAAGGAACTAAGTCCCAAGTGTTATTATAAATCAAAGAGTTGTATTCGTTAAACATATATTTTTCCCATTGAGGGTGACCTTGAGCTTGTTTTAAAGTTTGAGGATCATTATTTTTGCATAAGTTTAGACATCAAAGCATAATTGCAAAATTGTTGTCTAGTTCTATGAGTATCATTAAGATCAACATTAATTCTTGAATCTTTTATAGTAGTCTTGGCCCATTTAAGCATAGATTTAGGAGGAAAAAGACTAGAAGAAGGAGAAAGAATTGGAGTAACAACATCATTATACAACACATCATTATGATCATAATTAGATTCAAAAATAAAATAAGGAAAAACAATATCAAGAGAATCTGAATTGGAAGCATAATCAAGCACACCAATTTCATCAATATTAACATCCATTTTAATATTTATTTTATTAGTTTGAGGATCATAGACCCTATAGGTTTTAGATGATTCATCATAACCAACAAATATAAAAGTGTCTGATTTAGAATCTAACTTTTGATTCTTTTCAATTGGAATATGAACAAATGCATCACAACCAAAAATACGTAAATATTTTAAATTAAGTTTTCTATCACTCCAAGTTTATTCAGGTGTAATATTTAAAATAGCTTTAGTAAAAGTCCTATTAATGAGATAAAAAACATAATATATGGTTTAAATCTCAAATTTATTATGCATATTTTTAGCATGCAACACACACCTAGTCATTTCAGTGATAGTCCTATGTTTACGTTCAACAACACTATTTTGCTCAGGTGTGTAGGAAATAGTTTTCTCATATTTTATTATATGTTGCTTAAAATATGAAATAAAATCATTGTTAACATATTCTATACCATTTTCAGTGCATAATATGCATAAATAATAATGAGATTATTTTTCAACAAAAGTATGAAAGTCAATAAAAGTATCTAAGACTTGATCTTTAGTTTTCAAAAAATAAATCCAAACTTGCCTAGTGCAATCATCAACAAATGTTAAAACATACTTATCACCATTAATATAAGGAGTTTTCATAGGGTCTAAAAGATCACTATGAACTAAATGAAGCTTTTTAGTAGCACGCTGAGAGTGATTTTTAAGAAAAGATTCTATATGAATTTTACTAACCATATAACTCTTGTAAGTAGAAGTAATGGGAGAAATGTTAGGTGAACCTTGCACCATATTGAGTTTGGTCATGAGAGAAATACTTTGGTGACTGATATTCCCTAATATTTCATACCACAATTTAGCATCATTAGAAACAAACAAAGCATGAGAAGATGAGGGAGAAGAGAATCCAATAAATTTGAACAAATTATCATTATCTAGAAAAGTAGTAGCAACTAATTGAAAATCTTGCTTTGTATATTTAACATAATAAGTATCATGAATAAATTCAATTTTATAGTCCTATTTTCATGATTGAGGTATGGAAATTAAATTCAATTTCAAATAAGGAACAAGCAAGACATCATGTAATTCACCATTAAGAATTTTAACATTTCCTATGGCTTCAAAATTGAAAGAAGCATGATCTGAAAGACTTAAATTATTAAAAATATCTGGTTTTAAAGAAATAAACAATTGAGTATTAGATGTCATATGTTGAGTAGCACCAAAATCAACAATCCATTCAACAAGAGAAACATTCAAAGTACAATAAAAGTAGCTCTAGTATTAGACTTCTATTTTGCTTGAGTCTTATTATTACTAGTGTTAGCATTGTCTTTAAATTTAAGATTTTTATTTTTTATTTCATGTTTCTTTTTGAAGAAGTGATCTTCATCACGAGTGTTTTTGTCACAATAATTACACTCTAAGTTTTTCTTAGGTTTAGAGTTAGATTTTTATCTTTTTTATCATGTGTATTATTGGAATTAGCATGTTATTTATCATTCTTATGTTGGTGTTTAGAAATAGAAGAATGTTCATTAGTCTTAAGCCTACCAAATTAAATCAAAATTTGCTCTTATTGATGCAATAAAGTATAAAATAATTCAAAAGTCAACATAGTAGAAAGAGTAGGGAAAGCTAGTTGAGAATGACTATTAGTAATAAATTGTTGAAAAGGTCAAGGCAAACATTTCTTCATAAGAATATGAATCAAATTTTAATAAAAAAATTTAATTCTTAAACCAACAAGTTGAGAATGTAAAGAATGAACTTTAATCAAGAAATCATCCATAGATTTGAAATCATTGTATTTTAAATCAGAAAATTGATCTTGAATCTGAATTTTACAAGATTTATTCATAACATCATAAATAGATTTAAGTTTAGACCAAGCAGTGAAGGCAAGAGAATAATGATCAATATGGATATGAAATTTAGAGGTCATGGTCATGCCAATCAATCCTAAAGCCTCATTATTTTTTGTTTGCCATTTCTCTTGTATTTCGGTAGAGGCAATCTTAGAGTTCGGTTGAGGATCTGTGCCATCTAATATGCATACCAAACGTTTAAAAGTGAACATGTATTACATATGTTATTTCTATAGATGGTAATTAGTGGATATAAGTTTAAATTTATGCAAAAATTGAGTCATTGTGCCTCAAAAGCTCACCCAAGAATCGAAAAGTGAATAGGCAAAAAAATCATTTAAGCAAGAAGGGTGTAGGAGGGACATAGAACCAGAAAGATGACTTGTCAGAATGCAAAAAACAATTTTAGCAAAGAAAATTTTAAAATGAATTATGAATCAAAAGGTTAATTTTCCTAAGAGGTCTAAAGAAAAATAAATGAAATATTTCCACTTTATTTTGAAACTTTAAAAAAATTAAAAGAACTTTTTTTTTAAAGTGGAGAACGCATTTTTTTAAAAACTTTAACCAAATTTTAAAAAAAAATTAAACTTTAATCAAATTATATTAATTTTTTTAAAATCTTAAACCAATAAAAAAAAATTTGTAAAAAAAATATTGATAATGTCTTTTAAAAAACAAATTGAAATTTGTCTTTTTGAAAGAACAAGCTTTGGAAAAAAAATTGAAATGTTGTCCCTTTTTTTGAAAGGAAAAAAAGTTTATATAAATATTTGTTTTTAAACTTAGAGATGATAGCCTATCATGAATACAAAAAACTAAGCTTGAATTTATTTTAAAAAGGACTTAAATGTTTTTAAAAAAAATCAAAATGCCTTAAATTAGATAGATGAAAATTGGAGAAAGAAAAGGCTTAATTTTTTTTTAAGACAAAAAAGTTGAATGCATGCCTAAAAGAAATAGATTAAAATTGTTAGAAAAAGAAAATGTATCTGCATAAAATAAATGCCTAGCACTAAAAATGGACAGATCCAATCAAAAGTATTGCATAAACATGAAAGAATGTAGAAGTGCCCAACAAAGGAGAGGGCCAAAAAAAAATTCTCAAAGAATAGACGCTGCACAATATCAGAGGGCCATACAACTTGGTACAATCATTGTACAAATTCATATGATTGACCATATAATTGGATAGAAGAGTGAGTTAAAAAACATTGCAGGGGGTGGTGACACCTCAGCAAGGAGAGCCAAGGAAAAAACCTGCACAAAAGATTTCCTTCTAGGCAAAAAGTTAGCTAGATATGAATATTTTTTTGAGATTATTTTAAATATTTTTATGAAAAAAAATTAAACAAGGTACAAAAATCTGAGAGAAATATATATAATCCATTGGATTTTAAATGGAAAAAAAAAATCCTGCAACTGCCAAAATGAAATAAGAATTAGAAGAGTGATGTTTTTTAAAAAAATATACCAACAAAAAAAACTCAGAGATAATTAATATTTGAATAGTAATAAGAGAGAAAATATATAAAATAAATAAAAAACTTGTTATTCCCTACAAAAAAAATAGCAGAAAAAACATGAAGAAAATAGATATGTTTTTTTTATTAAAAAAAAAATGAGCAAAAAAAAATTTCTTCTTACTCTCCCTTTGCAAAAAACACAAAGTTAAAGGAATGGGCATAAATAAATAATACAAATATATTGATAGTGCTCAAGTTTTTTTTAAAAAAATGAGCAATTTTTTTTTTTTTTTTTTTCTAAAAGAAAAAAATTACTTGTAAAATAACGTGGCTTAAAAACTTCTTGCAAAAAAAGGAGTTGAGAGCCACACTTAAAAAAAAAAAAAACCGAGAAAGGAAACGGATTTAGATGAAAGTACAAGGGTGGAGCCCTTGCAAAAAAAATCTGAAATCCTTTCTACAACCTGCACACTTTTAAAAAATGTCAATAAAAAAATGAACTTGGCTTAGATACCATGAAAGATTTATCCAAAAAATATTCATAAATTTGACAAAAAAGTGCAAAAATTAAATAAACAAGTTACCTCTCCAATGCAAGCCAAGATTGAGACAACAATTTTTTAAGTGGGAAAGCTAAACGAATCAGTGAAAAAAGCCATGTGATAATATCAAGAGACTTGCCAAAAACTTCTTTACATGAGAGCACAAAATAAAAGAATTAGAGAGAGCATAATTTTTTTAAATGAAGAAAATAAGAGAGGAGAAGCTCTTTTATAGAGCTAGAGGAATAATAAGAGTTACAAAAGACCCCATTAATGACCTTACAAGTCTCTAAATGTGTGTGCCACTTGTGGCCTAATCCCTTATAAAATAGAGAGGGTGTGTGTCAAGTGTAAGAAGGGAGGTTACATGTAAGTAACTCCTCCTAAATCCTAGGTTGACCAAAGAGGTGAGTGCCACCTCATAGAATATGAATTTATGAGAATTTATAATTCCCATAAATACATATTCTTCACAAATAAAATATGAACTTAAGGTAAATAAATTATCCTAAATAAAGGGTAATTATAACAATCAACATCCCTAGGAGACTTTTTGCTATAAGATTATGCCTTTTGGCTTAAAGAATGCATGAGCCACTTACAAAAGAGATGCAACTTATATATTTCATGATGTAATACATAATATTGTTGAAGATTATGTGGATGACCTTCTTAGTAAATTGAAGCTCTAAAAATACCATCTCTTCATTCTCAAAATAATCTTTGATCAACTAATTTGATTTTATGTCCACCTCAACTCTAAAAAGAGTGTTTTTGGAGTTTTAACAGGTAATCTTTTAGGTTTTATCATCTCTATCCATGGCAGAGAAGTCAACCCCACTAATATTAAAAATATTATAGATATGCCACCTCCATTTAACTTTAAGCAATTGCATATCCTATAAGGAAAATTATAGTCCATTCAATGTTTTATCTCCCAACTATTTGATCATTATCAACCATTCCATCACCTCTTGATGAAGGATACCCATTTGATCTAGGATTCTAATTGTCAAGAAGATTTTGAATCCCTCAAAAAATATCTCCTATCCCCACCAATTTTTATTCCTCCTAACTAAGGGAGAGCTTTCTTCTTGTATATTTCAGCCATAGATCATGCTCTAGGGGCTATGTTGGCCCATCATGATGAGCAACACATAGAACATGCAGTGTATTAAATAATTTGTACTCTCATTGGATATGAAACATGCTATACACATCCAAAAAAAATCTACTTGGATTTGGTTTTTTTAGCTTCTAAGCTCTGACACTATCTGCTTAATCATAAGACCTTCATAATTATGAATACTAACCCCCTCAAATTTATGCATTCAAAGCCTTACCAAAATTAGTGTATGGCCAGATAGATCATGCTTCTATCAAAATTTGATCTAGAGTTTCTCCACCAAAAGTCAATAAAAGGCTAAATCATTGCTGATTAGTTAGTTGAGGCCCCTCTTACATGTGGTCAAATATCTAATTTTGAGTTCCCAAATGAATCCATTGATTTCACCTCCTAGGTAGATCCTAACTATCAAATGACCTTGTTATTTGATGGATTAAAATGTGAGCATAGATGGGGTGTTAGAATTATATTGATACCTCTTAAAGGTGCTCTTATGCCTTTATCCTTTAAGCTAGATTTCAATTTCACTAATAATATGACTGAGTATGAAGCCCTGATTATTGGTCTCCAAATTGCCTTAACCCTTAGCATAAGGTCATTGTGTATTTATGGAGATTCTCAATTAGTTATTAATTAGATCAATGTTATGTATTAGTATAAGAATGAAATTCTATAAAAATACAAAGTTTTCATAGACCAACTATTATCTTCTATTGATCATTATGTCATTTGAGCCACTCCTCGATCAATTAATAAGTTTGCAAATACCATGGCCTCTTTAGCTTATTTTATCCCATCATCCCCTCAAGAATTTAAGATTTTTGTGTTAATTCACAAAATCAACCAAGCATCCTATACTAGAATAGATTTGCCTTTTATCCATAATATGGAAGAAAATCATTTAGATCTATGGTACACACAAACATTTGAGTACCTATCTAAAGGAATCATCCCTTCTGATCTATGTAAGAATGCTAAGTGTGATTTTCAATAGCGAACCTCTCATTACATCATACTAGGGGGTGTTATTTATAAGAAAGGATTTTAATATCTTATCCTTTAATGTCTTTAGAATTCTAAGACTACTCATGCAATTTAGGAAATACATGATGGATTGTGTGAGGGACACTTTAGTGGCCTTTCTACTACTAAGAAGATTCTCTGAATAGGTTATTATTGGCCTAGTCTAAATTAAAATTATTATGAATATGTCATAAAATGCATAAAGTGTCAACAACATGCTAATATTTCACATGTCCTTAGTAAATCATTGAAAGTGGCCCATGAATTTTATCCATTTTCTCATTCGTGGTTAGATTTTATACGACAAATTAATCCCAAATCCTCCCAATGACATAGTTTTATCATTACTACTATTGAATGCTTCACCAAGTGGATGGATGTAGCTCCAATTATTTCAACTAAGGTAGATAATATTGTTGATTTTATTCATCATCATATTATCTATCACTTTGGTATTTCTCATAAGATAATCACAGATAATGGAAAATATTTTAAAAATAAGCAAGTCTAGAGACTCTATGACTCTTTTAACATTAAGTTTAGATTTTATTCATCATATTACCTGCAAGATAATGGGCAAGTTGAGGCATCTAATAAAACCTTAATTAAAATTCTAACTAAGGTAGTCAGTGAGGCCAGAAAAAATTGGCATCTCCATATTCCCTTTACCTTATGGGCTTATTATACTAGTTTTTGAACATTTACTGACTCTAAGCCTTTTTCTTTGGTATATAAAACCAAAAATATCCTCCCTCTAGAAATATAAATTCCTTCTCTATGAAATTATCTTAGACATCATTTTTGAAGAGGACTATCATCAGGAGCATTTAACATAGCTTGAAATTTTATATAAGCATCGATCTACAACCCTCAATCACCTCCACATATATTAAGAAAGAATAAAACATGCATATAATCAACATCTAAAATAATGATCATTTAATATTATTGACCTTATCCTTAAATAAAATTAGCATGTAAAAAATATGGAAAAAATCAAAAGAGGGAAATTCGATCCGAATTGGCCTGGACCATATATTATCACCCATAAGTACATATATGGGGCATATCATTTGGATTATCTTGAGGGAAAACCATAACATGAACCTCTTAACACTTTACATCTACATCCTTTTTATTATGAATAAAATCAAAACAAACTATAGTTAGTGGGAGTTATCCTCTATTTAATTTTAGAACATAGTTACATCTCCCATCATTTTCAAAATATAAGATAATGATAAAATAATCATGTGAGAATATGATAGCATGCCTATCCTCATATTAAATATGAACACCGCATATATGTTCATATCATGTTCTAAATGAATAAGTTCCACCTATAATAGGAAGCACCCCCAAATCATTATTTCTTGAATATCTCTCACCTAGAAAAGTTTATCTTTTAGGATAAAAGTATCAGCTTATTCAAGAAGCTAAAAGTTAACCTTAGTCACCTCAAAATACAAATTAGTAATTTGAGATAAGAAAAATAATAGACCTAAAAAATACAGGGTGAAAATATAGACTTCTCCCTTGAATATAACTATCATTAAAAAAAGGCATAAAATCATAGACTATTCCCTCAAAAGATAACTATGCGAGCTCGTATCATAAAATATAGACTACTCCCTTGAAGGATGACTATATTAAAATAAAAATTATAATGGAAATTTTTTTGTATTGATAAATTTTATAAAAATATGCCTCTAGACAACCAAAATCCCTAAATAAAAAATTAAAGATATCCCAAGAATGCTTCTCGTATTGATCAACTTTCTACAAAATTATATACTTCTTGCATTGATCAGTTTATGTGAAAGGTTTTATGGTTATCTTTATGGATCCAAATACATGAGATAAGACTTATATTACTCAAAATATAAGCTTTTAATTATGTCTTATCCATATTAAACCCCTTTTAAAAAGGTCTAGAACTTAATTAACATAAGATTATTTTAGGTCATTATTAATAGTAAATAAATGATGCACATGAAAATGCAACAAGTTGTTTATCTCTAGTTAAAATCCAAGCCAATAAGGAGTCATGTATACCTCTATTTTTTTCATAATCAGTAAAAAAATATAAATCTAAGCACATCCCATAATATCAAAAAGTTGTAAAACATAATCACTAAATATCTCTTTGTTACCACCAATACATAAACATTAAAACAACATCATCCATAATCATGATAAATGTGTCACATAATATAAAATCTAAAATCACATCACATTAAGCATAAATCCAACACTAAGTCATGATCAAAATATGAATCTATATAATATATGTCTCAAAATAATAAAATAAAATGTGGCTCTCTAGCCAATAATAGTATAATAATAGGCTCTATGGCTGATACAATGAAGGTAAAATAGCTAATTTGTAAAATGGATCCAACTCAAGTGAATGTTAGGCCCTCCTTTTCTAACTCCTCCATCTCCACCCCTATCTCCATCTCTACCACCTCTCCCTCACACCACACTCCCCAAACTTGGTATACCACCCTATGACCATTAAGATGGTGTCACCTATGTTAAAATATAGGTCACATACTAGGGATCATATGGTAACTACTCCTATATAATCCTCTCATAATATCGTATCTCGGTAATGACATCCTAATACCTGTTTAGGCTCATTGTGCCTCCCTGACCTATACTAGGTCCATCCCCTCTTATCCCCTTCTGATTGACCACCACCATAGATCCATCCTATAAGTTATCTCTCTCTACCCTGTACCTATCATGATCTTGCACTACTTGATCATGACTCCCCTATAACACCTACAACTAAACCTATAATGCATCTGAGCCCTTATGTGCCTTTGCCAAATATGCCTATAATATAGTAACTTCTCTCTATAGAGCATCATACTCTACCGTTAGTGCATAAGAATATACTATCAACCCCCAAATATCTATCTCCACCTCTTCCTCTCCTAGCCTCTCCTCCCCCACCTTCATATCTACACCCTTCCCAACCTATTGAGGTTGCACTACCCTTTCCTACCTCACCTATCACTGATCTGATAACCATAATGTATAAGCCAATGTAGTCCCTACATCATCCACATCTATTCCCACTACCTCCTCCTCTAGTCCTACCTATGGATAATTATAATAGGCCTATGAAATCCTAGTCTCTAAATTATCCCACCTATATAACATAGGTCCCTCTTGGATACCCTAAATCAATCCAAATTTGCACTACACCCTGTCAAACTAGAAGTACTCTAGGTGCTCCATTTGCTTCCCCCATAACCACCTATCTAGATACCTCCTAGATAGTTCCATCTCCATCCTTGGCTATGATGGAAACCCTAGATAAGGCCTCCAAATAACATCCCCCTCTTGAAAACCCTCTAACACTCCCTGATAGTATGCTAAATATTGCACCATTCCATCTATATGTGGTCAAACAAGGTCTTCCTTCCACCAAAGGAAGCCCACATTATATACTGTTTGGTGCCATCATACCCAAGGAGTACCAAGTGGGTATACCACCATGATGTGCTCATATTACCAATACTATAGGATAAAAGTGACATCAAGCCCAAATCACCACTATGTCCTCCAACCCCACAACCCATTATATACCTATGCAAGAAGAGTGGGAGACCATAAAAATATAGTCTAATACTCCCATATATCTACTAAAATTCCTATCAAACTCTAAGGAAATTGATTTCCTCTTGAGTCTAGTAGTGCATTGTATGTGATGGCTAACATCATCATGGTCATAACTTACTGCCCCTCCATATCCTCATCATATAAGCTCTCAAAAACATAGATGTAAACAATAAAGGTGATGACTACTACATCATCCCCATATAATCATGTTAGTACCACTACACATCCTCTCTCATCCATTAAACCTATCACTGCACCCTCTACTTGTAGCTACAATATCCAATAAATGTCTTCCATGGTCAAGGTGATCTCCTTGGTAGATAGCCAAAAGGTCATGGTGGCTAAAGCCCATCTCTCCAATAATGCCACTAAAAACCTTGCATCCTATAAAATCAATGATAATAGCATATGAATCCCAAACCAACTACATTTAGATGTCTCTCGTCACCATCATCCATCTAATTGTGTATCCATTCTAAGAGTGATGGGACTTGATCTTGCATAATGATTTATGTCTATGCCTATAAGCATAGGTTTACCTTATTGTTTCTTCTTACCTATCCACCTAAGTTTTCTTAAATTATTTATTATCCAAACTTTAATCATTCTTGATCCTTAGTGATCGATATCGATCATTCAAGATCAATGGCAATTGAGTGTGATCAGTGCTGATCATTGGGTGATCAATGTTAATTTTTAGATATCAACATTGATCCCTGCATAGCTTGAGTTTAAAAATCTAACTAAAATCAACAAAATCTAAAAATAAAAATCTTATACCTTCTTACTTAATCTAATTTATAAAACATTTAAAACTATTTTATAAACTTTTGTAAAAAAAACAAAAAACTAAAAAAATATGTAAAAAAAAAAAAAAAAAAAACCTTAATAAAAAATCTAAGCCTACGTCATCATGATATTATTATCACCTCCTCTGTGCACTCCCACTCACCTCCATCATTCGTATTTCACACTTACATGTGTATGCATGTCAATGTTATGGCTTTGGATTGCACATTCTTGATTGCAAATGAGTAGCTAATATGTTAGGCTTTATATTTATAGCCCTCTAGGATCGACATCAATTATTTTGTGATCAATGTCAATTCTCCAAAATAGATATTGATCTATTATATCAATGTTGATTATGTCCAGTTTGGCTTATTCCTATTACTAGTAATTTTTTCATCCTTACAGTCCTATCCCAAGGCTACTTAAGTTATCTTTTGTTACAACTATCCCATTCCTTGTTACTCGAAATTAATGGATTGTGGACATAAACCCCTTATTTGTCCCATAACCTTTTGAGAGGTCTAAATTCTTGTAAGAGTCTATCCCTTATGGATCCTAAAAGTGTACCTCATCTTGAGAACAAATGTCTCTAGGTAACGCACATGTACCAAGCACACTAGATGATTTGGTCAACCCATCCTAGCCTTTACCCTCTTTACTATATTCGATTGAACTTGCATGTTCATAGTTGTGACAATCCATTACTTGTTTACCTTGGGGCATTCTTTTTTGGATAACCTATATTTTTTTATTACAACATTGTACTTCATGTTTATCCTTACATCTTGGATGCTCATTTACTATCTATCTTATCCATCACTACCTCATTTTCAAACCCATCTCCATCTTGTCATTCTTTGTTGGCTCCTAGTTTGAGGGGGGATACCTCCTCATATAAAATTGGGCATTTTCACTCTCTTAGTTTTTATCTCATTGCAAGTTATTACAAACTACTCAATAAAAGGGGGCAAATGTAGACACTAAGATTTCACATAATAATTATGCTACTTTACATCTTAGGTACCCCTTGATTATATCTATTTTACCCTATTTACTGTTTACCTTGTATAATTACCCTTTTATTAATTAATTTTGACTCATGTAAAAGTAATTTAATTAATTACCTAAGTAAAATATAAATGAATTTCCTAAAATAGAATGGAAGGTAGGTTGTTTAAACCACCTTTAACCTCCTCAAAATAATAAAATATCCACAAAAAATTAGAGCCTAAATTTAATCCTCATATTAGACCTTTCTAATAACCTAGACAAGTTTGGCCAGGAATCATTGGTGATCCCCATGATCGACATCAATTTTGTTGAATCGACATCAATTTAAACACTACCTTCCCTAGACCAAAGGACCAAATTTTTGCATTTGTGAATCTACTGAAAGGCTGAAGAAATTTGTCTGAAACACCAGTTGAGGAATTGTTCATAATCAATAATCTCATGTTACTGACATCAACTCATCCATCTCATTATAAGAGATACAATCATCATCTCAAGCTTGCAGATTATAATAGGTTGGAATCTTTTAAAAGGTTAGTTTTATTATTAATTTATCAATTATTTATGAAATTCATTTTCTCTATGTGTTATTTTACATTTAGTATTTCATGTAATCCATTTTTATAATCTATCTTAGAGTGTTTTAGTTAAACTCAAGTATTTCATAGACTATCCTAGATTCCCTTGAATCCACCTTATAAAACTCTATCTTGAGACCTTTGCATTGATTTACAGAATCAACCATGATTCTATGAATTAAAATTGATCCTATAGGTTGACATTGATATTTATTAGAGATTCATCCTACCTGCACCCAAGTATGTTTTAGTTTATAGACTAATTCATATATTGTATCCCTATTTCTTAAAAAGTTATACATTTATTATAGATTACTATTCTTAGAACCATGCATGAAGTGGTCACTATCCATGATTTACCCATAGTTTTACATCCTATATTTTTTTTTATCAAAACAACATCTCATTTGAGTTAGGACTTTGTGCTATTGTGTTTGCCCCTACCCTAGACTTGGTTTCAGACCAATTAGAGGTGATCCAAGTTGAGGAGGATGTTATCGAGGAATATTAGAATGCATGATTTACAAATATATATCCCATGAATATTGACTAAATCTTAATTTTTTTATCATCTTATCTATCTTATTGAATGCATTATTGTAATTTTAGTTGTATTTATCTACTTAATTGCTAGATAGTGGGATGACATCCTTGCAAGGAAGTGTACCACGTCTTGGGACTGGTCTCTCACCAAACATCCCACTTATTTATAATATTAATCCATCTTTTGTTTGAGTTGTTTATCTCATGAAATTAATCCTTCCAAGATAAAAAGGAGTTCTTAAATCATTGGATATAGTGCACAATCTATTTTTCATCACATGTATCCTATAAAACCCTTTATCTCATTTTAAGTTTTGAGGAGTTTACTTTTTATATGAAATAAACAAAAACACATTTAAAAAAAACACTAACAATGAAGAGGTAAGATACAAATATTCTAACCTTGGGATTTATACCTTTACCATAGAGCATGAGGTGTAGGAACTAGAAGTCTAGGGACCTTCACAATTATGGACTCTCCACTTCGATGGTGTAAGATCCAATTAGGGATATAGCATTGGTGTTTAATTAATGGATCTAAAAGGTAAGAAATACTTGGAAACATACATATTATAGTTTCCTTGCACCAAAAATAGAGTGGAGTATGAGGTATAAATTTTGGGATTATATTTTTCTCTCAAAAATAATGTCAAATAACTACTAATCTATGGAGATTCAGAACTGGTAATCAATCAGGTAAAGAATATATACCAATGTAAGTTATCATACCTAAAGAGGTAAAAACATATAAATTGAGATTTAATTGAGTCCTTTGAGGCCTTAATATAGTATTTGTTCCTAGATAACAAAATAAATTTGCTAACTCACTAGCTACTTTAGCTGCCAGCTTGGCACCACTATAAGAGTCTAAGGTACAAAGATTCTCCATTGAACTAGTACCTTGTCCATCTATTCTTGATCACATGGAAAATTTACAAGTCTTTGATAAAGACCAATATATCATTTAGTTCTTGACTAACTCAAGATAATTTGAGTCTCAGATCATTGATGATAAGGAGATTAGTTACCTTTGCCAAGAGGAATTAGGAGAAGGATTCATTCAATTAAAATAAAATGCCTTCCTTTAGGAATGGCTTATTTTTAAAAAGCATTCAATCTAAAACATCAAGCACAATAGAAAAGATAAACAAAATTAAATGAATCTGAGTTCAAGATGGAGAATGTGAGAGATAAGCATGATCTGCACTATGTTAACATTAGTCTTAGCTGTACTCTAGAAGAAAGACAAAGGGTGAAGGATTTACTGTCCTAATATAAAGATGTGATTGCATGGATATATGAATAATCTAAGGTTTTTAACCCAAGAGTCATCACCCACATAATCCCTCTGAATTCAAACCATAAACCATTTAAACAAAGATAGAGGTTGATAAATCCTATCCTAGAGCTTCTTATTCAGAAAGAAGTGGAAAAGGTGCTAAATGCAAAAATAGTTTTTCCTATAAGAGATTCTACCAAGGTAGTTAACTTAATTCCAATTAGAAATAAAAATGGGCAAATTATGTTGATTTTAGAAACTTGAATAAGGCTTTTGAGAAAGATAACTATCCTTTGCCTTCCTTGGATGAGGTGATGTAAATAGTAAGTGGTTCAAGAATGATGTCCTTCCTAGATGGATTTTAAGGATATAACCAGGTTTTGGTTGAATCATAAGACATAATTAAGATTGAATTCACCATAAAGTGGGGTACATATGCATACAAGAGGATGGCATTTATATTAATTAATGTAGGAACTACCTTTTAGTGAGCCATGGATCATGAATTCTAAAGGGTAATAGGTAAATGCATAATCATCTATATGGATGACCTCAATATTTTCAAAAAGACTAAAACTAATCACATAGGCCACCTATAATAAATATTGGAAATATGCAGAAGGTTTGGCATCTCACTAAACCCCAAGAAGATCATATTTGGTGTCATTAAATGTAATCTCTTCGGTCACATAATCACCAAATAAGGTATTACAATCGACCTAGATATAATTCAAGGGATAACAAAGATTGCATTCCCAAATAACAATAAGGAGCTCAAATATTTCTTTGGGAACATAAATTTTGTGAGAAAGTTTATCTCAAGATTTATAGAAATTGAAATAACTTTGAATGCAATGATCAAGCAAGATGATAAAGTGGAGTGGATAGTAGAGGCCCAAAAGTATTTTTGAGACATCAAAGATGCAATATCTTAGGACCCTATGCTAATAAGTCCAAAATTCACTAAATATTTCTTCTTGTATTCATTTGCTTTAGAACATACAATTGTCATCATGTTTACCCAGAAGAAATATGGAAGTGAACACCCTATTGCATTCATGACCAAAAATTTAAAGGAAGCAAAACTTAGGTATTCCAAGATAGATAAGCAAATCTTTTCCCTTGTCAAAGTGGAAAGAAATTTTGACACTAAATCTTGAGGAATACGACTATCACCATTGTGCTAGATCTTGTTGTCAAGCTCACTTTGGGGAAAAATGAATTGGGATAATATAAATGAAAATGGATAGAAAAATTGTAAGAGTTTGACATATAAATCAATCCTACGAAGATTGTTATAGGTGAGGGAATCATTCAACTTGTGATTGAACTTGACCCATACATCACTATTGAAGAGATTTATGAAACTCAAGTATCTATAAGAGATTGGTATACTAATATTATTTAATACTTACTATAGGTACTTGTTCCCTAAAAATCAATAGATAACTGAGGAGAACTTTGAGGCTCAAAGCTGCTCATTATATGATAAAAAATTATGAAGACATCTACCTAAGATGTGTATCATAAGAGAAAGCTCAATAAATAATTAAAAACTTACACCAAAAGGGATTACATGTAGAATAAATTATGAAGACATCTAATTGAGTTGCGTATCATGAGAAGTTCAATAAATTTTGGAAAACTTACACTAAAAGGTAGGCAGTGGTCATCCCTCCAAAAACACCATAGCCAATAAAATCCTCAGAATGGGTTATTACTGGCCAATCATTTTTAAGGATGCACACATTCACATAAGAACATGCCATAAATTCCAAGTCTTGGTAAAAAGAGAGGTAGACACAATAATGACTTTGTAGCCTATTATTGAAGGAAGACTATTTGCACAATGGGGTTTGGACTTCATTGGTGCCATTGACCCTAATTATTTTGCTGGCCATAATTTCATACTCACTTCCACCAATTATTACACACAATGGACTAAATCATTAGCTACAAGACATTCTAGAGCACAAGATGTAATCAACATTTTGGAATAAAACATCAAAACTAGATTTGGTACCCCCATTACTTTTGTTTGTGATAATTGGCCATCTTTATAATCAACTAAATTCACTAAATGGACCCTTGATAACTAAATCACCATTAGGTCATCTTCCAACCATTACCCATAAATAAATGGATTGGTTTAATTAATAAACAAAAACTTTATTGATACCATTAAAAATCTAGTAGTAGATAAACCTAGATATTGACACAATCTATTGAAATATGCGTTATGGGTTGATCGAACAAGATACAAGTAGGCCCTCAAAGATTCACCTTACTTGTTGGTGTATGGATGAGAATCAATTTTCCCAGTCATGCTTATATTATTAACATATCAATTTATGCAAGAATACATGGAATTAAGTTAAAAAGTGGAGTCTCAATTATTAGACATAATAGAGATGGAAGATTCAAGGACTAAAACCTTACAAAATTTTAATAAACATCATAACATAGTCAAAAGTTGGTTTGACAAGAGAGAAAAATTCAAAGCATTTAGAATTTCTAACTAGGTGTTTCTATGGAATAAATACCTTGAAAAAAAATATCATGACAAGTTTACCCCCCTATGGATGGGACCTTATCAGATTTCATAGATCCTAGGTAACAATGCTTTCCATTTGAGAGATCTCTAAGGTAATGAGTTAATATATCTAATCAATAGATATTTTTTAAAGCACTACTTCATGGTTGTACCATATATAGATGTTCCTAAGTAACAACATGTGTTGTGGTAAAGGTAGGAGTAGAATAGATTTACTACTTTCATAGTTAATTCCCTACTTCCTAGATTAACATTTCTTATTTTCAGAATTTTGATTTTATTAATTTAGTTACCTACTTTCTAGATTAGATGTTTTATTTTTTTTTTGTAAATCTAATTGACTTCACCTAGTATGCTTGAACAAGTATACAATCTATTGGAATTCCTATACATGTTTAGAAGCTAAAAGTTCAGTCTATGGGAAAGACATCAATAAAAACACACAAATTTATTTACTTAAGGTTTTACACCTTTATGTTTAAGATTTTTATAATTTAGATATGCAATAAGAAAACTAATAATGGACATGCTACCATTGAATGCTTCTATCAGGCATATAAAGGTTACTCTCATTATTACATACAAATTTAGAAAGTTTTCTCATTTTCAATAGATCAAATGCACCTCACATGTTAATACTTGTTTGAGGAAATAACTATTGATATAGAGGTAGTTGGTAGGGATAATTTGGTAAAAATTATGATTACCAACTCATTGTGGTTTTTGATCTCCCTCTTCTAACCATATTCTAAAAAAAAAGTAGCAAAATAAGGATCAATGCATTCTAAAAAGAGTGATCCATCAAATCTAGAGAAAACCTAAAGGTGATCAAAGGCTCAAATGATAAAATAAGATCAATGTATCATGAATAATGCAAGAATATAATATGAGGAAATAAAATAAACCAAAGATACCTCTATCAGGGCTATGGATGCTTGTCTAGTAGTAGAGAAATGCCTAAGCTTACCTAGTTTAAAATATGTTTTATCATAAACCATAATGAAACTTATAGTTATCCCAATTCTTTGATAAAATCCTCACAATAAGGATAAAAGGAAATCACTTCCTCACACATAGATTCAAGATATGAGTAAGGCAAGTATGTTATATGTTATTGTTAGGAGTTTCATTTATGTCTTTGATTAAATTATTCTTTTTGTGAAATGGTTCATGTTTGATTTGGAATTGCTAACCAAAGGTTATGGGTTCTCAAATACTCAAGGGTATTCCCCCTATAAATCACCATTTATTTTACCAAACATAACCCCATTATATTTTTTAATAGGGACCACTATATTTTAAAAGGTCTAGGCCTATCTTAGAAGTCTTCTATCAAGGGAGCTTTATATGTTGCACCTAACTTAACTTTTCAACAAACATAAATTAAAATGTTTTAATTATTTAGACTAACCTATTAATACTCTTCAGAAGTTTTGTATTTTCATAGGTTTTCAAAACAAGCACAATTTATGAAGTCTCAGGATTTACAAAAATAGATTTTCATAACTTTTTTCAAAAGTCTATCTTTGGGAATCTTCAGTCCTTCACAACTATATAAACCTTTGTGCAAAATAAATCTTCGGGACTTTTGTTCACATGTTTTATTTGGAAATTTTTTTCACAGGTTGGTCCCTCATAACTTTATTTACCATGTATTAAATTCCTCAACATTTATATCTATCATAAGATCACTCTTCAGAAACTAGGTCTTCAAATAAAATGTTAAGAATTTAATCTTTGATTTACTCTAAAAAAAAATGCACAACAAAACCTTTTAGGATTTTGGTCTTTGAAACTTTTAAATTTTGAAGAAAATGTTTAGAATTTACTCTTTGGAAAAAAATGTGTGGCAAAACCTATCGATATTTTGGTCTTCAGAACTTTTACATTTTAGAGAAAATGTTCATAATTTACTCTTTGACGTTTGATCTCTAGAATTTACTCTTTGTCAAAAATTCTTGGAAAAATTATTTGGCAAAAGTGTTCAGATAATTTTTTTGAAACTTTTGATATTTGGTATTTACATATTTAGCAAAAATGCATAGCAAAACCTTTTGGAAATAGGTATTCAAAAAAATTGTGTTTTAGAAAAAGCATTTGGAAATTTTGTTTGCTTCACAAGAACTTAGGTTAAAACTATTTTAACATAACATCCGACTCCTAACTATTGAAAGCCTCCATGGCATTGGTAAACTAAAATGAAAAGATTGATATAATGACACTTGGAAAAAAAATAATGATGTGGTATTCTCTTGAATGTATACAATGCCTACGTAGCATACCCACCAAAACAAAGTGGTAAAATTTGAATTGAACAAGCAAAACAAGTTCATAGATGTTGGACATTAATGATGCATGAATTAGAATTAATGTAAAAGTTATATCAATGAATTAAAAACAAACATCATACTCATTGATCAAAAATAAACTCTGAACTCATTTGCCTCCTTTAAAACAATCCCTAACTACCTGTATTTTGATCATGAAATGCATCCAGAAGAGCCTAACCACTAAATTTAAGAATCAGAGCTCTATCATCTTAGTGAATTAACTATGGCATCCTCATCCAAGACAGTCAAAGGAGCCTTGACACCATCCATATTCTCTATTGAGAATTCAACTGATTATAAAGACACCATATTTGAACCAACGATATTCAATAATGAATATATCAATTGCTCAACGTTATGAGAAGTAATTCATCAAGTGGATGCACATACTCATGAGGAGAATTTGACACCATCATACATATAATTGAATGTGGACCTTCTCCCTCTCAAGCAACATGGATTTCAATTTTTAGTGGCTAAGATAGAGGTTATGTTATGCATAGACCTCCTATGAAACCTATTATTCACTAGCAAAATGATTAGGGTTGCATTCTTACACCACCTAGAGCATAAAACCATTGTTTCTTATATCTTAGGAGATGCATTCTAGATATATTTATCCCTACCTATTAGGATGCTACATATGAATTACACAGAGTGGTTACATGGAAAAAGGAGAACTCAATTAACAAAACATTGAGCAAATGGATCATTCTTTGGGAAACTATCATCCTCAAAGAGAAGTGATCATTTCCTATAACTAAGTTCCAAATGTGAGTTAGTATTGAGATGGCCCTCTTAAACTGGTTATATGGCTACCCCAACATTGAATTCCTTCACCTCAAATGGGTTCTATTGCTATATTTATACGATGTCATACCTCCTAGATGTCATGTTGGGCACAATGTATATACATAATGGGTCACTCTGGATCCCAAATCCATATTTCATTAAGAACCATATATGTGACTCATGTTATTTTAAAAACATATACACCTATACTAAGAACATAACTCATAGTATATAGGATGTATACCTTTAGGTGTGGAGGGATATTCATGAATCACCTTTACCTAGGGTATTTAAGAGCATTGTTGACATATTAATGGCTAGATGGGAATATTGTCTATATCCTAACTACATCATGATTATGGTTATTATCCAAAAGGTTACACCCCTACATCTCCCCAAGCATGTACTAGAAAAACTAATAGAACATGATATGGCCTACTAGCTATGGTGGAAAATTAATGAAGATTTGAAGAAGAAGAAGAAGATGCATTATTTCCATGGATCCCATATAATGATAGGCATGATGTGTTACATTACCTGTAACCACTTTTGGGAGGCTAGCATATTTAGAGAATACTATTCATTAGCCACCTTACCACAAAGACTAGGACCCTCATGGAAAAATTCAAAATCATATTCAAGGAATTGGTATTTCATACTAACACGAACCTTATGACCATGAATTCCTCTTTATTAATGCTAAGAGTGATGACCACATCTTAGAGAGGGCACAAACAGTTAGATTGGGCAAGGAACTCTTGAAAATCATCCAAGGAGAGCCCTCCATTTCAATTACAGATGCACATATTAGGCTCCCACGCTTAGGTGGATGGGTCACTATAGATTTTTGGATCAATAGACCTTCCCAAACATCAATGGAGTAGGGGGAACCTTCCTAGACATTCCCCATGGTAATAAAAACTTTAAATCAAGAGCCTGGGGTGGCTGAAGCTCCCAATATTTCAACTTCACTTGGGAGAGTTGAGGATGATCTAGTTTGCATTGACTCTTTAGATTTAAAAGGCCATGTTCATCTTATTTATACTTCAACCCAAAAGACTATTAGTGTAAAATTTTCAACTACACCCACTCAAGAGGCTTCCCCAATAACAAAAAATGTCATTATTTGTTATAAGAGGAAGCCAAGAGATCATATCCCTCTAATGAATCCAACTATTAAAATAACATCTACATAAGGACCATTAGGGGATAAATAATATACAGGAGGTGAGTCTACAGATGAAGAGGAGGAGCTACAAAGAGCCAAAGTCTTAATCCTCCAAGACACCAAAGATAAGGCACCACTACATGGAGATCAATCAAGTGAGGGTGTAACCTCGACTATCACTACAAATTTTTAAATTTATATAACTCTAGTTGTATATTTTATCTCCCATATGTATGTTGGTTCTTTTGATCCCATTTCTCTAAATATTAGTGTTTCCCATTCCTTGGTTGTGCCTAAGGCATAAGTTGTTTCCTTTGAGCCTAGTTTCCAACCCTCCTTGTTTATTCTAATAGTATAAGATGTTTACTCTAACCTTGTTGTGTAATGATTAAAAATTTACATCTTAGGCACAAAAAAAACCACACCTTTTTTTGACACTTCACTTAAACACACTACCAATAATAAATACAAAAGAATCAACAATCACATATGGTTACAGAAGGGACATCAATAGGTAAACAACACTTACTACAAAGGGGTTTAAATTCTAAAACACTTTTAATTTGGAACACACTAGAGCTAAAAATCAAAATTTTGTGATAAAGAGGACACACTAAAGGATAATGCACATGTCTAAATATATTGAATAACTACAAGCCAACACTAAGGGTCCACAACTCAGACTTCATAACAAGAATGATTATTTAAACTTGGTGAAACTAGATTTTGCTCTTCACAAGCCCAATTGATAAAAATTGAAACTAATATTACATATTAGATATATTAACAAAAAAAAAAACATATAATGAGATCATATAAATAGAAACAATAAATGGTTAATTAAGTGAATAGTGAAATGCTGAAAACCATGATAACACATGCACACCATAAACTCACCAAATGACTTTGGATAAAATATCTCAAAAATATTAAAAACTAAATCAAAGTTGTAATTTAATTATATAAGCTAATGAAAACTCAAATTATTTATAAAATAGACCTAATATAACACACAAGGTAAAATGAAAAGTCTAAACCAAATTGAAATTAAAAGTTGAAATTCAATTTTTTAGAAAATTACAAATGAACAGGGGTCAAGGAGGACTCACTAAAAATACCAAAGGGGGATAAAAAGTAAATATTAAGAGTGATAAGTGAATATGAAACTGAAACCAAGGGGATATAAATTTTATACTCAATAAATATTAAACTGGGTGATTAATACAACACCCTTTTCGAAGTGACTTCGCATGTTAAAATCAGGAATCAATAGAAATTTATGAGTAAATTTGATTTGGAAAGGGGTCACTAAAAATAAAAAATGGATATAAAATATGAAATTAAAGGCTCCTATATAAATTTAAAGGTAAAAAGAGTCACTGATAAACTCTAGTTTCTATTTAAGACTCCTCTAACTATTTTTGGCAACACAATTTTGAATTGACTTTGTAGGCTGAAAAAAGAAATAAGGTGTAAAAAAATATCAAATGCCTCTAGGACTGAATCCACCAAAAAAGTCAAAACAAGGTAGAAAAATACCAAATATATAAATTGATTCACATATGATAATTCTAGGTATTACAATTTTTTATTTGATAAAAAACTCAAACTTGGCTATTAATTTGATCCTATTTCTGAATTGATTTGGTTGATTTATAAATAGAAAACTCTTAGTGTAAACTTGCACTAGATTTCATAAAGGTGTATGCAATCCTCCAACCAGAAAAATACAATCCCATAGGATGATATATATATTCGTGTGATTTTCAAGATAGTAATTAAGTCTTATATTCATTTACACTCTACTAACAAGATTTTAACGAATTTCTCAAGATTTACCATGATTAACCTATCCAATTTGAGTTTCTATAATGATTAAGCTATGTGAATCATAATGTTTACATCAAGAAACTCAGTAATAATTCATGTTAAAATTTATTAGCCTTACTATTAATTTCAATTATATATATTTTACCCAATACTAATCGTATAACTAATACTTCATATTAAGATTAATCCATAATTTCACAATGCTAAATTAAGTTAAACTCACTATATTTTAAGTCTATCACTACTAATATTTTTTTTTCCATGTTATGTTCTCAACATTACTCTACTGTTCTAATTATGTTTTCATAAAACTAACGTTATCATCCAACTATGAACCTTAGATATTACAACATTTGTTTATCCAAATTATTATTAATTTTCATCTAAATAATATTTAATTGTCATATTCAATGAGGTTCTTAAATTATAGATAAAATAGTTTTCAAATCACTACTCTAAGTAGCTCTATTAGTCAAGAACTAGTTTACATCTATTGTCAATGCATTAAGAGTTATAAATAAATCATTGAAAATTTAGATTAAAGAATATTATTATACATTGATATCTTTAAATAATACAACAACCATTATAATTATCAAGTACATAAGCTCCAACATGGTTCTTTTAAAGGTAAGTCAACTTAGGTTAATGACAATTTCTTATAACAAAGCTTCACAAATGTTTCATTTGAACAATAAATGTATACTGATCATTTATTCAAAACTTAAATCAAACAACATACAATGTGAGACTAATTTCAACATAAAAATATTATATCTCTATACTTTATTTTCCACTGGTAACTCACCAATATGCACTATGAAAATAATCAAATAAAAGGGGCTAGCTTACGCTGAGCAAGAGATTTATACCCTCTAAATACTTCATTTTTCCATTTTTCTAAAATCAATGTACAAATTAAATAAATATTTAATCAATGAAACATAACATATAGTGATAACTTACATGCGACAATTCAAAAAAGCAACCCAACCATTGGAGTAAATATTACACTTCAACATCAAAACAACACTGGGCTTGTTTGTAATTAAGCTCAACACCAATCATTACAAAATTATAATTTTATTTTATGAGCACAAAATATCATTACAAATTACAAAACAATCAATTTTAATCAAAGTGAACAATACAAATGATCCCATCATCATAATATCATTTGATTTCTATGTACCCATCTAGATGTAATATCTATAACAGAATAGATATCTAAGAAGGAACTTAATTTTCCAAATTTGAATTTCACTTCATAATGTCATAAATAAATCCATATAGACAACAATCAAAATAAAAAAGCACAAAGACCTTTCAAATCACGACAAAGAGTATGTTGACTCTCCCTATCTCATATTAGAACTAATCAAAGTTACATGGATAATTTTCCATCCATATATCATAATGACAACAAGATTATTTAACACAATTTATTATGTTGAATGAAGGTGTTATACAAAGAGAAATAGCCCTCAAACAAGATTTATTCACATTAACATTATGTACTTCATGTAAATTTTTGCTTAAGTTGTAAAAAAAGAGAGAAAAGAAAATCAATATGGGTATGGTTGAAAAACTTGTTTGTTGGTGTGCACATTGAATTAGAAGATTGTGAAGAGATCCTATTTGGCTTGGGAGGAAGACCTACAAATAAGAAATCACTAAATCAAATTTGTTTGTTAGATAGATAGTTGGGTGAATTTCCTAGAGATAACTAGATCTTGAAAGTGAGAGCTTCCTTAGGGCTGTCAATCCAAACATTTTAAAAAATCAAATTGATAAAGCTATAAATAAAGTGCTTGCATCAATAATTAAAAGGTATTAAAATCAAATACAAGAAATCTTGCTATAAAAATAGACTAGAAATGATTTAGTTAGTGATAAATTAATTAATAATAGTGCTAACAAGTTAGGATATGCTTCAAAAAATCTAAAAGAGGTCTGTGAGTGGTCAAAAACATAGAAAAGTGGATTTGATTAGGTGTGGTTGGGTGAAATCATATTTTTAGTTTTTCTACCATAAGTGATCATTGTTGGTTGAGGTAACCATCTATGGTTATGCCTGACCATTGGTAGTTGGGGCAACCATCAATGATTGACTGTGTATTTTTAGGTTTGATCAATAGAAGATGATAGGATTCCACAAACAGATTTTAGGAATTAGGCAAGGGATAGATTGTAAAATGGAATAAAAGCACATTAATATTGACAAACAAGAACTTTTCTTACTAGAAGTTAGCTAGGTGGTGGGTGGCATAGTTAGCCTATTGGTGGAATCTAGCTTGATTCCAATAGAATAATGGTACCTAAAAGCTTGGTTGAGAGGTGATGATGAGTTGGATTTCAATAAGATGGCTGATAATGATTGATAACATTGATGATGCTGATTTCCTTGATTGACCTGCAAAATAAAACTCCTAAATGCCTAAGATCCTAATAATTATTACAAATGGATTTGACCTCCCAGACTTCTCTCTCTTATAGGCATAGACAAGAGGTGGAAATGAAGGTGTAACTAGGTCATATAAATGTAATTTGTGCATACAAAGGCTTGCAACACAAATTAGACAAGTTATATTTAGAAAAAGGTTGATAGATCTTACATGATCTTGGTTAGAAGGTAGATCTTGAACATCGATGATTAGGGGTCCCCAAGGCTGATCATCGATGATCACCCTGACCATTAATTGTTAGGGTCCACAAGGATAAGGTCCTAGAGGCTAGGGTTATTCAACTAGGTGTAATTGAGTGAAGATTGGTTAGTTTAGGCTTGATAGGTGTAGGTTAGTCTTAAGATGCTCTAGAGGTACTTCTAGGGCTACTTCAACATTTGAAATTGTAGGTATGCACATTTTTAGTGTCTACATTTTGCACTTTTATATTATGCAGCTTGCATGAATGAGCTATAAAAAAAAATGGAATATGGGTCATAGGTATGGTTATCTTGAGAGTGGGAGGAGGTGTTGCCCCTCAAACTAGGAGTTAGTGAGGTGAAGATAAAGTGGGTATAAGTTTGATAAGTGGTAGATGATGAGTCACTAGGTGGTGATAAGAGGTCATACATTTGAGATGAAAATGTGCATATAAAATATGAAAAAAGGAGTGATAGCCAAGATCATGCATAGATGATGTTGTCAATGGTTATAAATAAGGGTCAGTGCTAAGAAACACAAGTGATGAGTGAACCATGTGACTACCTATAGGCATGGTGGTTGGGAACACTCGTAAATGTAAGTCTTTGAAGCGATCTCTATGTATCCAGTGGGTATCCAAGGTAGGAGGTTCTCTTAAGGAAAACACAAATGGGTCAAGTGTCATGGGTATTTGAGGTAGGAAGTGCTCCTAGTGAGACATAAGTGGGTTAGTATGTATGAGGTGGTGCAAAATGCAAAAGGGTCAACATGGCAATATTGTCACTATGACTAATAGACCATGCAAAAAGTGTCACAAAATTATGTACTAGATGGGCTAAAAGAGACCAATAACAAGGTGATGAGGTGGTTATATTGGTGAGAGAAAGTCATATCCAAAAGGTAAGTAAGAGGTTGAGGTAAATTTATTGAAATGTGGAGGTTATAAGTAAGAGGTGAAATTGGGATTCTAATGTATCCTAATTGTTGATGGTCAGGGTTCCCAGAAGGTGACCATTGATGGTTACCCTGACTATCGATGGTCAGGGGAAACCATAAAATTATAAACGTAAAATTAAAAAACAAAATTTAATTGTAAATTTTACTATTCTATTGTGTTTGACCGAATTCTAGGTGATTTTAGTGCTTTGTGAGGAAGGCTCGTGCTGAGGTGGGTGTTAGTCATTGGCTAGAGGCATGAGGTAGATTTTATGGGTCTAGGATATAAGGAGCATGAGGGCACAACCAAACACCTATATGAGGGATAAAACCATGAAGGAGGTCATGAAATGAAGTAGGGGGTACTCTAAAAATATAGATAGGTTTGATTTTGTTGTTGCTTGTATTTGCATGGGGAGAAGTCTATAAATTGTTGTTTTTTGCCTGTATGTCCTAAGTAGGGTTTTGGGCAAATGGGGTGGGTAGAGCATAAAATTGATGGGGTAGGTAAGGTGATTGGATAGAATTTTAGATGGTTAGGGTGCTTAGGCTAGTGTATTTCACATTTACTTAGTGTTTTGGGCCTTAGGGGTTTCGGGTGTTCCATCCATGGAATGCCCACAAGTAACCATCGACAGTCAGGTCTGATCATTGATGGTTGACACCCTAGGAACTAGGGGTCCCAAACCCTTGATGTTTAGCATGACTACCGATGGTTAGATAGGATAAAGTAGGGTTTTAAAATTATTGAGGGCTTAGGTATGATATTTAGGTTTTAGGGTTAAGATAAATGGTTACACTTAAAGTTTGGTCAGATAGGTTTAGTGCAAGGGGTAAATTGTTTGTGGTTATGGTTAGGTAAAATAGGGTAGGGTTAGGGGTGATTTTAAAATATAGGGTGTGTTAGACCAGTTAGGGTCTAAGCTAAGTAATTTGATTTGGTGTAGGCTTAGGAGTAGATACAGATGTGTGACCATGTGCCATAAATCTTCCATGTACTACTCAAGGGGATGACTGCTAATGATTGGGCACATATGGATGTAGTAGGGCTAGGAGGGATGAGGCACTAATAATATGTGTCTAGGGATGTGTCCATGATAGTAGTGCTCATTGAGAGATAGGATCTTGCTACTAACACCTTCTTACTACCAATTAGGGAGATGATTATTCTCCTAGATGATGTTGATAAAATCACTCAGCTCCTACTACATGGCAAGGTGATCTATTAGATTGAGCAAGAGGAGTGGGATGAGCATGTAAAATATCTATATGGAGATGATAGTGACCAGGTCCACTAGCACTCTAGAGGGTTCAATTATATAAAACTATATGAGAGGGATCCTGAGGAGAGGAGACTTATGATGATGTTGATGATTGCAGTTACTTACTTTAGGGTTATAGATTCTAGTAGTGAGAGATTCTCCTATGTATTACTAGCTATTTTGGTTGAACTATTACTTCAGAGGATAGTATTTGGGCAGGTCCCAATGTTGCTGGTCTAGATTTATAGAGAGTTATAAGGGTTCAGACATCATAGGAAGTATGGCATAAATGTAGGCATGGTTTTGGACTACTAGGCTTATGAGCACATTTGGGTTCTAAGGCCTATGGGATTGCTATGGATGGGGTACATATAGCTGGAGTTCCCTATGGGATTTATGAGGTAGAGGGATGACTATGCTACATTAGGGGTTAAAGGTACAACACATAACATTGAGTGGTTTAGATCTACCATAAGTGGATTGGTAGCTATGGACATTATATGGAGGCCATACCTATAGTTCCCTATTTGGCCAGGATATAAGAGGGAAACCCTCACCATACATAGCTATAGGTGGGTAGTGGTCCATCGAGAGGGTGAGGTGGATTTGATTCTCTTTGACCAACTACAGTGATAGTTTAGCTTGTTATAGGGTATAACAAGTCCACATCTATGATATAAAAGGTAGGACTTAGAGGTTCAGTTACTAATGCCCTGACCTATTTAGACAATTTTAGCTAGTGGCTTTGAGGAGCTTCTTATTATAGCTCCCATAGATGATGCAAGGTATACAAATAGATACATGGCTTGGTATCATCCTATTTATGCAACTATATATGTGGGTGGAGATGATAGAGGGGTAACACTAATGGATATAGATCTGACTGGCCAGGGTGGATAGGTAGGGGTAGTGTTGGCCATGGCCCAAGTTTAGTTACAAGATCTATAGGGGCAAGTGGCCACATTATAAGGCTAGATTTAGGCATTATAGGGTTAACTTACCACCATTATAGGTGAGAGAGATCTACTTAGATATAAGGATAGGGTAGGTACAATAGTAATAGGAGGGCCACTAGACATAATGCCCTAAGCACATTATCTAGCTACCATGGTAGAGCTCAGATATTATGAGGTGATAATATTAGATTAGCTACCCTAGACTATGAGGTATGTAGAGTATAGAGTGAGCTTGGCTAGTGGGCCATTGATAGCTACTCTAGGTTAGTGGGCTTCTGTAGTGGGATAGACAGGGGTCCCAGAGGGACTACCACCAAGTATAGGTGTAGATAGGGCCAATGGTAGTGGTGCAGGCCCATGATTATGATCAGATATGCTATTATGATGTATTATTTTGATACCAACCTATGCATTGATGTAATGAGATATATATTTTCTGAGAGAGTTGATACATTTTTACATGTATGATTTTTTTTTGATGATTTGATGTATATGATGTATATTTTTTGATGTTTATGTATGATGGATGCTTATGGTTTATGATTATGGCTTATGGTTTTAGTTCATGATTATGGTGTTCCATTTAGAAGCTTAGCTATGATGATCTAATTATGCTCATGGTTATGATAAGATATGTTATGGATTTATTTATGGTTATATAGGTGAAATGGGAAATGGTATATGCCCTGATGTTTTGCTCAATGATTTGGTTTATGCTTGTGATGGTGTAATGACATGCTTATGGTTTATGATGTGATTGATGTTCATGGTTTGTTGTGATATGTTTACATTGGCTCAATGATGGATAGATGCTATTTGTTATTGACATACTTCATGATGTGGATGATTTTGATGTGATGTTTATTATTTGTGCATATAGTGATAGGCTTATATAAATTAATAAAAGATAAGAAAATAAACATGATGCCTTTTCATTAGTAAATACTGACATGAAACCCAAAGTTGGATTAACTTAGTGAAAATAAGATTTTATAAAGCTTTGCATTATCATGATTAGGTTGATAGATAGGGATCCTGATTACATTATGTCAAGTAAGCTCATAGTCCCATGCATGTGACATGTGGAGGGAGAATGGGTGAAACTAGGACCTTTAGGGAGATTAGTATGCCTTTTATGTAGGTGTCAAAAGAGGTAGTATAAACAAGCCTATGTTCATATATAAAGTGTAGACTAATCGATGTGGGAAATTTAGTAAGGAGAGCCAATTTCAGATTTCCAAGATTATTACATTTATGAGAGCTGATTATGGCTTTCAAAATTGATTTTTTTCCTGCTTTTAATTTTAATTTTGCTATTTGCTTGAGGGTCAAGGAAGCTAATCGATGTGAGAAACTTACAATAAATTACTATATTTGCCAAATACTTTACTCAGCCATCCTTCATGGGAGTGGTCTAAGTTTATGTGCCTAGTATAAATGCTTTTGATATCTATCCTTCAAGGGAGCAGTCCAACTTACATTTACAAATTTGAATAAGTTTTCAACAACTATCCTTCAAGGGAGCAATCTACAAATTTTAAGAATGACCCATGATTCATTTTTTTATATATTTTTGATATTGCCTTTTGCTTTTGTTTGATTTGGATTGACATAGACTTTCTCATACATGCTCAATGAATTACCTTTATGAAGGCAAAACTAAGCTAAAATGAAGGTTTAACAGGTGAAAAGGAGGTATAGGTGACAATGACCATATGAATTTATCTCAAAGAGATGGGAAGTACTATGATAATCATGCCATGGATAAAGCTATGGTATACATAGTTCAAGATTAGGCTATAATTTTGAAAAATAATCACATGATTTAGTTTTAGTCAATTGCCCCTAAAAAGAGGTGAATGAATTTGGTTGTAAGGGACAAGCTTAAGTTAGACTAATGATGACTATGATCCCTATTTAACAATAAAAGGGATGCAAATTTGAAGCATTGAGAGGCTTAGGTTCTAGTTTGCCATCGAGAGAGGACAAATGATAAGCTTCCAATCCATACTTATAGGTAATGATGTAGGGTCCAAGCTAATTGAAAGAAAATTTGCCCCTTTTGATTTTCTCCATATTAGTTACATGTTGGTTTTCCTTAAGGACAAGATCTCTAATATTGAATTCTTAAACTTTTAGGTGTTTGTTATAGGCACATTTAATTCATTCTTGATAGACACAAAGATGGGAAAGGGCAACCAAATGACACTGATTAAATAGCTCAAGTCGAGCTAAGTGTTCTTGATGATAATCATCTTCTGAGATAAGATCATGCAAAGATATGCAAAGAGAAGGTATTTGGACTTCAAGAGGCAATACAGCCTCAGATCTAAACATGAGAGAAAAAGGTGTAGCACTTGTAGGGTTTCAAATGCTAGTACGATATGCCCATAAGGTTAAAGGGATATGTAAGTGCCAATCCTGACTTGAGGCATTAACCATTTTTGTAAGCATGTTGTTAAGGGTTTTGTTAGAGGATTTGACGTATACATTTACTTGTGGGAAATAAGGTGATAAAAAGCTAAGTTTAATACCAAATACATCACAAAAGCCTTGAAATTGTTTGTTTTTGAAGGATTTACCATTATCGGTGATGATCTTATGGGGAACACTAAAATGATAGATGATGTGATGGGTAATAAATTCAACAATTTTTTTAGCTTTTGTCGAGACAAGGGGAATAACTTCTACCCATTTGGTGAAATATTCTATCATGGTAATGATAAAATGATTTCATTTTGAAGAGTGGGGGTTGATTTCATTGATAAGGTCTAGACCCCTTTGTGATAAGGGCCAAAAGTCTACAAAAACATGAAGACTATTGCTAGGTGAGTGATGCAAATTAACATGTTATTGATACTTGACGCACTTTTTCACATATCATAAAAATATTGGTTAAGGGTGGGATAGTAATAGCCTAGGTGGAAGATGCACTTAGCCATAGTGAGTCCACTAAAGTGCCCCCATAGATACCCTCATGTGTCTCCTTGATAGTGTGAGAGGCCTCTGGACCACAAAGGTAATGTAATTGGAGGCCATCAAAACCACATTTGTAAATAATTCCTCCCATATTGGTGTAATGGGAGGTGCTCTAAATAAATGCCTGGTGGGCATTCCTAGAGAGGATAAAGGGAACTATGCCAAGGTGAAGGTAGTTGAAGGTTTACTAATACTAAAGGGTAGGTATAATCTCTTCCACACTAAAGATGGTTGGCATGTCTGATTTGGTGTAGGAAGGTTTGGTGAGGTGACGGACAATGAATGATAGTTTGGAGTTTGAGGATGCTGATGGGATCTGAGAGGCAAGAGAAGCCATGGTATTAGTATCATGGGTTGGTTTGAATATGGTAGTGTTTGAATCAGGCTAGGAGTTCTATGACTAGTTGTCTATATATTTGCATCATTTCATTCTTATAGTGGTAAATGCCATTGACTTAGTTGACCACAAGTTGGGAGCCACTAAAGATATTGATTGTTCTGACTCCTAAGGCTAAGGTAGTCTAGAGACCTATTACTATGGATTCATACTTAGCCACATTATTGGTGCATTTGAATTAGAGTTTAAATGATAAAGGATGTGGTTCACCAATAAGGGGAATAAGGATGATGCCAACCCTTCCACCATGATGACATTTGAAACCATAAAAAAACATGGTTACATGATTGGTAAAATCTAATTGAGATAGAATTACAATTGAATCATCTATAAATTTAAGAAGGGGAGGTTGGGTGTTTGTTAGGGGTGCATCAACCAATTGGTCAGAAATGACTTGCCCCTTGATTGATTTATGCTAGAGGAACTCAAGGTCAAACTCAGATAAAAGCATGAGCCACTTACCCATATGCTGGTTTTGGTACGGTTTGGAGTGCATATAGTTGAGGGGGTTAATATTAGTTATGAAAAAAACTTTATGGTTAAGAAGGTAGTGGAAAATTTTAGTGGCCATGAAGACTAGATCTGAACATAGTTTTTTAGTATGTGTATACCGAGTCTTGTATTTGACAAGTGTGTGGCTAATATAATAGATGGCTTGTCCCTTATGTTGTTCATCTTGATGGGCAAAAATCACACATAAAGAATGGTATATGATAGAGATATAGAGTTAGAAAGGTTGGTCATCCTTAGGAGGTATAAGGATAGGTGGAGATAGTAGGTACACTTTGAGTGCATCAAAGGCCTTTTGATAATAAACATTCCACTTGAAAGAGACATCTTTTTTCAAGAGGTGGTGGAAGGGTTGACACCAATCAGAGAGATAGGAGATGAAGCAATGATTGGATTAAAGCTTCCCTTGTAAGTTGTGGAGTTTTTAAAAATTGGTTAGAGGTAGCATCTTAAGGATGGCTTTGATTTTGTCTAGATCAACCTCAATTCCTTGAAGGGAAATGATGAAACCAAGAAGTTTTCCTGAGAAGACCCCAAAAATACATTTCTTGGGATTAATATGGATGTGATAGTGGATAAGTCACTCAAAGATAATCTTGAGAATGGATAAATGGTCTTTGAGAAGCTTAGACTTCCTGACAAGGTCATCCACATAGTCTTTGATGATTGTATGGATAAGGTCATGGAAAATATAGGTCATGGCACGTTGGTAGGTTGCACCAGAATTCTTAAGACCAAAGGGCATACTCTATAATAGAAAGTCCCACATGGGGTGATAAAGGTAGATTTATGCTAATCTTTAGGGGAAATAAAAATATGATTATAACTCGAGAATCTATCCATGAGAGACAACATCTCGTGGCTTGCTATAAGATCAACAAATTGGTCAATGTTAGGTAGAGAAAAGTCATCCTTTGGGTAGGCAAGGTTGAGGTCATGAAAGTCCACATAGATATGTAGTCCCCTTATGGATTTAATGATAGGCATGATGTTTAAAACCCATTAGGGATAATCAATGGGTTGAATAAAGTTGATAGAAAGGATGCATTGAAGCTCTTCTTTGATAAGGAGGGCTATGCGAGGATGCATTATATGAAGTTTATATCTAACAAGTTTGTCATCATGATTGGTTATGATTTTGTGAGTGGTAATGGTTAGGTCAATACCAGGAATATTGGTATATGACCAAGTGAATGCAATACTATAGTCTTGGAGGAAGGTAGAGAAGTCCTATAGTTCTAGGGTTTGGCTAAGTTTGATGACATGGGGGTTGTCTAGATTTCACAAGTTGATATATATGGTAGATTAATTTAACATGGTTGAGGTTTTTAGAGGTAAGGATTTATGGATGGAGGAATCTAGTGCACCAAGGTAGGTGAGAATAACATCATCATCTTGACATTGAATAATGTTAATGGTAAGAGAGTCTTCTTTGATGAGTTTGAGATGGGTCAAAGGGATGGATATGGGTGACCCTTCATTTTTATATGTTAGGGGGTTGAGGGTTATCATGTTGATGGGAAAAGAAAAGTTAGGTGGGATGATGTCCTCATAATCACCCATAGGTGCAGGGGGTGTTGGTGAGGAAGGGGTCTCTTCTTCAACAATGGTAGGGGTAGTTTATTTGGATTTCTTCTTATTGGATAGAATGAAGTCAAGGCCATGCTTCTTATGAGGATTTCAAGTCTCAATCAAGGTCAACATATGTGGTATGTGCTCATATCATCCCAAACCAAATCCCTTCTAGGTACACCTATGAAGGTATAGTTTGGCAAAGTCTGGGTTATCCAAATAAGAGAAGGTAGAGGTGAATGGTTGAGGTGGAGAGGGAGTCACAGTTGCACTAAGTGGCTTATCAATTCCACCATAGATAAAGTGGGTTTGACATCTTAGAGGCCCTAAGGGTGTAATGGCTCTAATGTTGGGGTCATAACCTGGTTAGTGGTTGAGTTTCCCATATTCTTGGGGAGTAAAGAGGGCATCAAGGGTGAGAAGATAACATTCTCCAAGGGTAAGGCATTGAAAGGTAGGTTATAAAATATTAGCGATAGGTATCTAGTCCATGGGGATAAATGAACTGGTAAAATCCTTAGTGGAAGGGGAGGAAGTAATGGCTTTAGCTTCTATGGGTGAGGGCTTGGTGGTGGTTATTTGTAGTGATTTGGATGGAGGTAGGAGAACACCATTAGGCCAGTAGGTCATATTGCATGCTGAAAAAGGGATAGGGCCAACTTTTATGGTAAAAAATTGACCTTCATGTTCAAAATTAACATAATGATGGAGGGTGGAAGGAACACAACCCATGGCCCAGATCCAAGGTCTCCCTAACAAAACATTATACTAGAATTTACCTTTAACCACATAGAATAGTTTGGGAAGTGTGTGAGGTCCTAGCCAAATATAGAGGACAATGGTTCCCAAGGTAGTGGTCATGGTATTGTTAAAGGATATATGGATGACTAAAGTTTTAGACATGACATTGTCTGGTATCTTGAGTTGCTCATAGGCATGGGAAGAGATGATGTTGATATTGGCTCCCCCATTGATCATAACCCATTTGATGTGGGTTTGGTTGATGTGGGATATAATAAAGAGAGGTGGGTCTAGGTCTTTGAGGTAGATAGAAGGTATCTCTAAGTCCTTGAAAGTAACAAGGGTGGAGTTCTAGAGAGCACTGATGAATGCCTCTATAGGCTATAAGTTTCTTGGTCTAACGTTAATGGCTTACACAGCCTCAATCATGCCCTAATGATGGTGAGGTCAGGTGGAAATGAGCTCATAGAGGATCATTTTAGTTGGTGTCTAGTGAAGTTGTTCAAGGATGACCCTCTTGATGGATTCAGATGGGTTAGCCTTTGAAATGCCTAAGATGGTGACTTTGGGCTTAGCTACAGACATGAAGGTTTAGATCTAGTTTGGTTTAAGGTTAGTTGGTGGGTATGTCCATAGAATGGACACTTTGGCCTTCCCTTTATTCTTTTTTTATGATCGTGTGACCACATTAATGGTATAGATATAGGGGGAAGGTGTGATGGGGGGTTCAGTAGATTGTACGTCACTCTAAGGTGAGAGTGGGGGATTAGGGATGTGTTGGTGGCTAGCTATTGTGTGTAGTGGTGGAGGAATAGATGGAAGGTCATCTACCAAAATATCATCCTCATCATAGATTTGATGGATAATGTCTTGGAGATCTTTTAAATTCTTTGTGTCATGCCCAGGTGTCTTATGATAGAAGTAGATTTTATAGTTATTATACAAGGTTGGCTTCAAACTAAGAGGATTGAAAGGTCTAACAGGAGGTAATGTGAGGTTGAAGGTCTATAGTAATATTTGAAGAATGGTCATATAGGATTCTACTAGAGGTAAGAAAGTTTTAGGGCTCATGGTTTAGGTTGGTAATATGGGCATGTTGGTGTAAATTGGTTTGGTGAGAGATGGTTTAGGTAGGGTGGTGTTTCTAGTTGATGATTTTGGTCTGGGTATGTTGGTAGTTGGGGTGGCTGAGTTTGGTGGTTTGACTAATTATAATCTGGGAAGGACCGACGCATTGGAAAATAAATGTGCTAGTGTAATCAATGGTAGTGGGTGATATATGTTGAAGGGGGGTTGTTTTTTAAGCAAAGTGGAAGGGTGAGGCCCTAAGATATATGGCAAGGTAAAGGGAGGTAGAGTCTTAGTCATACAGCCCTTTGATGTTTTTATCCTCTTGGTTGGTGTGGGTTGAGACCTAGGTATAGGCTTGGGTGAAGTTAAGTCTAATTTCAAGGATGGGTGAACCAAACTCTGAGTAGGGAAGGCACCAAGAGTTTGAAAGGTTTGGTTTGTGAGGTGATAATTGTTTTGGTTGACTGAAAAGGTGAGGGGTTTTTAGAAGTTTGGATTGGTTTAAGAGGTGATGGAGAGATGATGGATTTGTTGGTTAGAGGCATGCTAGAAGGTTTAGGTGTGTTGATGGAGGGAATCCATAATTGTTACCAAAAAGTGGTTCAATCCATGTCTATTTTTAAGAAAAATTCTAATTTTTGTACTAATGTGGAAAAATGTTTGTGTATTGGTCCTGATCCATGGGTAGTGGATGCAAAAAATAGACTTGTAGGTTGGGGAGGATGGTTGGTAGGTTGGTTGATTTCCTAAGGTGAGGAAGTTAGGGTTGGGATAGATATCTCCTCCATTAGAGGTGATGGTGGAACCACTTCTCCTCTAGGGATGATGTACATAGGTGTGGTAGTTTGTTCGGTAGTTGGTAGAGGTGGTGGATCAGGAATGTTTGTTTATTCAGATGCACTAGTTGAGGTAATATGTGATGATTCCAATGCTTATATGATTTTATCTAAGGATAAATGATACTCCATGGTTTGGGTCTCTGAAGGAGGGTAAGGTGACCCCATCACTTTGATAGGTGGGGTGGGGAAAGAGTAGGTAGATGGGATGATTGGGTCCTCATGGGTAGGTGTATTATGAGCCATATTGATCATGTGGGCATCATGAGATCATTCAGTTGGTATGTCCTCATTTTTGATAGGGGCATAGTTGGGGAAAAGTTTCTTGAAGATGTAAAGAGCTTAATTTTAAGGGGTATTGGGATTATCCAACATGAGTTCCCCTTTATTGATAAGACTCTGAATAATATTCTTGAAAGTATTACAATAGTCAATGTCATGTCCATCTACCTGATGAAAAGCACATAGGTCATTCTCATTGTACTAAGTAGGTGTTGGATGGGAAGAATCAAACTATTGGGGAGGTTTGATGGGTGGAATTTGTATCATATTAGTAGTATCTTCTCCAGAATCAAGGTGTAAGATTCACTAACTAGAGTGAATTGTTTTTGGTTGCCTCAGTTTGGGTTCCTTATATTTTGGCTAGAGGTAATGGGAGAATGTTGTTGATTGACATTGGGTAGAGGGGTGGTTTTAAGGATGATAAAATTCATGGTTCCCTTGGTCTTGGTTCTAGTATTAGTTTGGTTACCTGGTTTGGAGGAAGAGGTTTCATTGGTATTGAAGGTATAGTTCTTATTTTGTAACTTCAATTTACCCTCATTTATGGCCTAGTTTTCTAGCTTATGTGCCATGGTAAAAGCCTCATCAAATGTTCTAAATCTTTGGACACACAATGTAGAAGATATATGTTTGGCACATGCTCAAGTGAAAATTTCTATAAGTTCAAGTTGAGGCAAGGAAGATGAAATTTGATTCATCAAACTTCTCTAATGGGTGATAAAATTGGAAATGTACTCATCATAAAATTGCCTAATGGAATAGAGGTCCATGATAGAGACCTTCTTGGAAATGTTAATGGAAAAGTGATCTAAGAATATTTGTGCTAGTTAGGAGAAAGAAAAGATGGAATGCTTGGTGAGGGAACTATACCAGTCAAGTGTTGTGTTAGATAAAAACATGGGGAAGGTTCGAAGGAGAAGGTCATAATCATAAGAAATCATGTAACATGCATTCTTGAAAGCCCTAAGGTGTTTCTAGGGTTCCTCCTTGCTTTGAAATTTGGTAAATTTTAGAAGCTCCCATTGAGGAGGGTAAGGTTTGATGGGGATAAAAGGATGAATAAGTTCATATAAAATATGATCATAGGATAAGATGTTATGAGCCTTTGAAATGGATGACTCAAGGTTTGTCATCTTGTCCATGATCATTATCATTAGGTTGGTTTGAGGTGGTGCACCAAAAGGATTATAAGAATGATATTATGGTTGAGGTTGGGCAACATATTGGTAATTATTTGGCAGTTGAGAGGCTACCATGTATTGGAATTTGGATGCTAGAAGTTGGGTAGGGAAGGTGGATGATGGTGGTTGGGTGGTGGGTATATACATTTCAAGTTAGGGATGTATATTAGATTGGGTGCAATGAGTAATTTTTGAGGAGTCCCTATGGATTGGGCATGGGTGGTAGTTGGGTTGGTGACAAGAGGTGAGGTAGTGACCTTTGTGCTAATGGGTGGTGAAGTAGAAGGGATAGATGCCCCTAAGCTTGGTAAAGGGGTATTGATTGATGGGATAAGTTTGACAGAGTGGAGGTTGGTGGTGGGTAATCTAGATAAAAGTGGAGCATGATGGGTTAATGGTCAGGTTGTCTCCAAGGTAGAGGAGTCATTAGTAGGGGTAGAAGGTGTAAGGGTAATGATTGGTTAGATAGGTTGGTTTTCAGCCATAACATTAAATGGTTAGTAGATGAGGATGCTTGGTGGTCAAAGGTTGGGTGGTGATCATGGAAATAGGGATACCATTCATAAAGTGAGATGTCATGCCATAAGGAGGATATTAAAGTGGGGTTGAAACTGGGATATGGTGAGGAGAGGTGTTAAGATACTGCTAAAGGGCAACTAGGTTATTATCTAGAAAAGTGGTAAAATCCATGTCTCTTTAGGGAAATACCCAAGGTAAAGTAGGGATTCCAAGTGGATGAGGTGAATCTTCTACCTTAAAGACATACTCCATAGATGAGGAGGTAGAAGAGGTTGGTTTAAGTGATGGGTTTTGTTTTACTGGGTCTCTTCGCTACTGATGAGTGAGAACTGTACAAGAAAAATAGGAGAGAAAACAAGAACAAACTCACCACTCAAATAAGAAGAAGAGAATAAAATGATCAAGGCAATCAAGACACACACTATGAAGCATGTTAAGCTTAGAGGTTAGTTTTAATCTCACTTCTAGCTTATGTTTTAGTTTATGAGAATGTGTGATAGAAGTTGGCTTGTAGATGAAGTATTATAAAAGTAGTATATGGTTGGTTTTGAGTTGTTTAAATGCTCAAAATAATCTATGTTGGAATTAATACATGGCTTGGTATTGGGGCTTACCCCCTCACTTCACAGTCCCACAGTGATCAGGGTGTCAGGTGCTTAGCTAATATATATTGATGTCTAGAGTTTATACTCAACTAGAGAGCTGATTTGATTCTCCCCTTGGTAATGACCTCTAAGTAGGATTATTAAGAATGGATAAGGTGACTGATAGGTGATGAAATCCCAATCGAGCCTTGTCTCAAATTGTTTTGATGTTTGATTGATGAAAGTGGTCTGGCTAGTGTGTGAAACAAAGGTGATGTTATGATAAGATTATTGTGCTTTAATTTAAAGTGAACTAATGTTAAAAGCAAGCAATGGATGTAGTTAATTTTAATCCCAAAATAAATTTTAGTTTCAATTATGAGCACATATAGAGAGGAAAGCATACAAATGGAAAAAAAAATGTGAGTAAAAACTCTAGGTCCCATTAGGCATGCCAAAATGTTTCATGTAAATTTTTTCTTAAGTTGTAAAAAAAGAGAGAAAAAAATTGATACGGGTATGGTTGAAAAATCTAGTTGTTTGTGTGCACATTGAATCAAAATATTGTGAAGATCTCCTCTTTGGCTTGGGAAGAAGACTTGTAGATAAGAAATCACTAAAGAAAACTTGTTTGTTAGATAGATAGTTGGGTGGATTGCCTAGCGATAGCTAGATCCCATAATCGAGAGCTTCCTTAGGTGCTATCAATCCACATGTTTTAAATAATCAAGTTGATAAAGCTATAAAAAAGGTGCTTGCATCAATAATCAAAAGGTACTAAAATTGAATACAAGAAAGCTTGCTAGAAGAATAGACTAGAAATGATATAATTAGTGATAAACTAATTAATAATAGGACTAATAGGTTGGGGTATGCTTCAAAAAATCTGAAAGGGGTCTGTGAGTGGTCAAAAATATATAAAAGTGGATTTGATTGGGTGTGGGTGGGTGAAATCAGATTGCTAGTTTTTCTACCACAAGTGACCATTGATAGTTAGGGTAACCATCAGTGATTATGCTTGACTGTCAGTGGTGGGGGAAACCATTAGTGGTTGATTGTGTAATTTTAGATTTGATCAATAGAAGATTATGGGATTTCATAAATAGATTCCAAGAATTGGGAAAGGGCTAGATTGATTATGAAATGTAATAAAAGCATGTGAATATTGATAAATAAGTACTTGTCTTACCAAAAGTTGGTTGGGTGGTGGGTGGCGTAGTTAGCCTATTGGTAGAATCTAGCTTGATTCTAGCAAAATAATAGTACCTAAAAGCTTGGTTGAGATGTGATGATGAGTTGGCTCTCAATAAGATGGCTGATAATGCTTGACAACATTGATGATGTTGATTGAACTACAAAAGAGAACTCTTGAATGCATAAGATTTTGATAATTATTGCAAATGGATTTGACCTCCCAGGCCTCCCTCTCTTATAGCCATAACCAAGAGGTGGAAGTGAAGGTGTAACTAGGTCATCTAAATATAATTTGTGCATGTAAAGGATTGCAATAGAAATTAGACAAATTATATTTAGAAAAGGGTCGACAGAGCTTGTATGCTCTTGGTGAGAAGGTGGTCTTGACCATCAATGGTCAGGGGTCCCCAAGGTTGACCATCAATGGTCACCCTGACTGTCGATGGTCAAGGTCCATAGGGATAGGGTCCTGAAGGCTAGGGTTATTTAGCCAGGTGCAACTGAGTATAGATTGGTTAGTTTAGGCTTAATAGGTGTAGGTTGGTCCTAAGAAGGTTTAGGGGTACTTCTAGGGCTACTTTGACATTTGAAATCATAGGTGTGTGGATTTTCAGTGTCTACATTATGCAAGTAAAATATAAACAATAATCCACTATCCAATTTTTAACTAAGGATATGATATATTTTATTTTTATTCACAAAAATATCATGGCTATATCGATATCAAAATACCACATATATAAACTTATCCATCCACCTAATAATATATTTGATCTTAATTTTTTTCAATATTCATCCAAGTGCAACTGAGTGTAGATTGGTTGGTTTAGGCATGATAGGTGTAGGTTAGTCCTAAGAGGGTCTAGGGGTACTTCCAGGGCTACTTCGACATTCAAAATCATGAGTGTGTGGATTTTTTGTGTCTAAATTATGCAAGTAAAATATAAACAATAATCCACTATCCAATTTTTAACTAAGGAAATGGTATATTTTATTTCTATTCACCAAAAACTCATGGCTATAATTTATGTTTTAAAGCCTTAACTCGATATCAAAATACCACATATATAAACTTATCCATCCACCTAATAATATATTTGATCTTAATTTTATTCAATATTTAGCTAGATGCAATTGAGTGTAGATTGGTTATTTTAAGCCTGATAAATGTAGGTTGGTCCTAAGAGGGTCTAGGGGTACTTCCAGGGCTACTTCGACATTCAAAATCACAAGTGTGTGGATTTTTGGTGTCTACATTATGCAAGTAAAATATAAACAATAATCCACTATCTAATTTTTAACTAAGGATATGATATATTTTATTTGTATTCACCAAAAAATCATGGCTATAATTTATTTTTTAAAGCCTTAACTCTATATCAAAATACCACATATATAAACTTATCCATCCACCTAATAATATATTTGATCTTAAATTTTTTCAAATGATATATATGTACTCATATATATTATATATTCTAAGATATACATATATTTATATCTATATGTATATCCAATCATTGCTAATGATACCCATGTGACTTCTATCAATAATAATATTTAAAAAGATATTTATAAATATAAGTGTATGCATACTTATAATTGATAAAACATACCCTCTTTCATGAATAAATACACATATTTGTATACATGCACGTGTGCACACATGCGTGCACATGCGCGCGTGCACACACACACACACACACACACACACACACACACACACACACACACACACACACACACACACACACACACACACACACACACACACACACACACACACACACACACACACACACACACACACACACACTTCAATTCCTAAAATATCGTATTTATATGTTAACACACACACACACACAATTATATAAAATAACACAACACCCCTACACACATATATATTCATATATATATTTGAAAAATAATGGTGTTTCTCACGTAAATGAAAAAAAAAAATTAATTATTAAAATAATAAAATAAAGGAGATAAAGACAAAGTAACCTTTATTTTATTAAATTATTTATGTCATTTGTTTATTTATATATAAAATTTCTTTTAAAAAAATAAATAATGAAAAAATGACTTCATTTGCCCTAATGTAGGGCTCGACAGTTGGTGGCCCATGGCTAGTGGCTGGGATTGGGAGCCTTGGCTATAGCCATGGCCATTGGCCAGGCCCTTGTAGGGCTGGGGGGTGGGTCTGCTGGTCGCCCCCCTCCCCTCCCTATTATTGGAGAGGGCTATGATGGCACAACCATTGCTCTCCCCCAAATTCCATAAAGAAATATAAATTATTGTATGTTTTTATTTTATTTATTTATCTATTTATAAAAATAAACAAGCATGGTTTGCATATATATATATATATATATTTCTTATTTTATTTTAAAATAAATAAAATTTCAAAACTAGAAACCTTGATACATTTTGAAACACACACACACACACATATACATATACATATATATTTTATTTTGTATTTTTTTGGGTACATAAATGTATATATACATATACATACATACATAGATGCATATGTATACACATACATACATACATACACATTTTATAAAAAAATAAGAACTCATTATATTCATTCTAGGAGGCATATGAGATAAATCAAGAGATTTACAGAAGTCTAGGGTTTGCATATTCATATATATTTTTTGAAAATAAATCATTCCAAAACACATTTCTTATTTTCATTTGTTCATTATTTTGAAAAAATAGATATGGATATAGAAAGGAGAATCCCTTGCCTGTTGTTGAAGATCCATTTTACATTCTCCATCCTCCTTCATCTTCATTCTTCCTTCTCCCTCCCCCTGGTCTTCTCCCTTGGCCAATATTCCAAATGGCTCATCTCCCCTTTAGGTCAGCTTTTTAGTGGGAGAGCCATGCTTATTTTATTATTTTATTTTTGGGATTAGGGTTTCTACTTTTCTCTCTACCCTTTTCTTTCTTTCTTTTTAATTCATTAATGGATTTCTCCTTAGTTTTATTTTTCTTTGATTAGATTAATTGTTATCATGAGAAAATAAGAAACATAATATATTAAATTTATTGCCAATCCAATAGTACTATTTAACTAATATAACATATAAATAAGTTTACCAAAATGCATATATGAATACATACAAATATTTTAATGGCATTATCTAAAACCAATTATTTATTTATTTTAAATTTTTGAATAAATAAACATATCTATTTATTTAATCTACTTATTTACAAAAATACCATTTTAATATGTATATCATTGTATAAATAAATATGTATATATAATCTTATTTACACCCATTATTAAATATTGCTTAAGCTAAATCAAAAACATAATAATTTTATTATTCCCATTTTAAGGTAGATATTATTGTCAAACAATAAGAAGGGTACAAGTTAATTAATCAAAATCAACTTAACATAACATGACCACTCAATAGGTTTAAGAAAGCTGCTAAAATAAATGCAACTTTGGTCCTCATAAGATAAACTTGTCAAAAATAACACATCAACATGGAAATCCTTAGAAGGCATAATTGACACAATATGTGATAATACAAATTATTATTAACATTAAACACACACACCCCAAGGTGGTCTTACATGAGTTGCAAATAACCTAGTTCCATATCACCACAACAATGTAACTAAAATCAAAACTAACAACCAACTATAAGACATATCATTCACACATCATGCACATGGACACACCTAGCACACCAAAGTCTAAATGATATCACACCACCAAGAAAACACTATAGATATTGAGAAGGGTATTACATGATGTCTCCACTTCCTCAACAGTCTCTACTTTTCCAATTGTGTCCTCAACATATATTCCCCTTAATTATACTATGGTTACCTTCACCACTACTTCATCAACCCCTAAGACTAAAAGACATCATCTAAGAAAGCTATGGGAACATTAACAAGTCCATAACTACATGCATCATCAACCCAGTTAGGCTTGCCAATGCCTTCTTCTGGTTTTTCACAAGCTACAACTATAATATCATCAAAGAAGGCTAGGAAGAAGAAGCAAGTGTATACAGTCCACCCATTACCCCAATATGGTGGTGTGTACTAGTCCAAGATAATTTGGCCTTCCCTTCCTAACCCATTTCTTGAAGGGGCCTTGAAGTAGTCTTTAGGGGATCTATTGGTTGAGACTACAACCCAAGACACTCAACCGAATGGCTCAACCTAATTGGTCATCCCATAATGTTAAATAGATTTAAAATCATAAGATTCTCAAAGTCAAAACCTTAGAATCATAAAGCTACCCAAAATAATCTCCATTTTTGACAAATCCATAAGGAGTATCTAGAGGGTGAAGAAAATAAATATTAAAGATGATACTAGAAGGGGGATAATTCTAGAGGAGAGACAAGATGTTTTTTCCCTATCAAAGAAGAAGAATAAGAAACTAGGGTAATCTCCCTATATTAAGGATTTAAAATCCTATTTTTAGATACACAAGGATGCCCTACTCGAGCTACATGAAGGAACAAAACTATCAAGGAGAGAGTTGGAATAAGAGTTACAGTAGGCTAGGGAATAACAATAAACTATCCATGTTCTTTTATAGATTGAAACATATGTGTAAAGTGTAGCTTCAAGAATATATAACATTTTGGAAAGAATTAATTCAATGAGGGATAAATTATCCCATAAAAATAATTGAAGCTACTAAATTATTTAATTATTTAAAGGAAGATGATAATAAGCTAAAATTCCTTATTCTTTACACAACAAATAAGGCATATAACCACCTTAATTTAATGATACCATTAGAGGCTTAAAATGTCCTTAAATTAGTGGTCATTAGGACACAAAAATTAATGGAATGGGTCATAATAATATAATTAATAGTTCCCAAGTATGTAGAACATGAGAGCCTCATTTTGCAAATTCTAGAGGAGTTGAAGCTTTCATAGGCAAGGGACTCTACATACAAGCTAATAAGTAAAACCAGATTTTACTAGATTTCCCAATAGGCCCCATCTAGATATAAGTATAATATTTAGGGATTTACATTGGATCAGATTGAATTCGAGATTTGCACATAAGAAATTCACATAAGTAGAGATATTTTAGATCAAATTTAGGGGCATTAAAGCTGAATGTACGTGCCTAATAGAACAAAAAAGCAAGGTACATAGACCCTTGATTTTTAATATGGACATCATAATATACCTACATGATGTTGGATTTAAGTATTTTACAGAATTGGAGGCCAATAATAAATATAACACTCCAACCACCAGCTTAGTTGTAACTACCAGTTCAATGCTGCCAACCACTTCAGTACTTACCACGATGATAAGTATTGTCATATAGTCACCAAGCATAAGTAATACTTAGTTATTAAAGGCTAATTTTATATGTAGTCATATGTATAGGATTAATCTATGTAATTAAAGTTTACTTACACCTGATGTAAGAATTTAAAAGTTAGCCTAGGCAATCTGTAAACATGCACACATTACATGGCATCAAACAAGAAAACTTATTTTTGACATAGTTATATGTATGCACACAGTTTTGTTATAAAAATTATAACTAAATTATAATTACTAGATGTAACATTGATTTTTCATGAACTTGGAAGATGAGGTGACCCCTCCCCAAGTCTATATATACATGTAATCCCTCATTTCAAAAGCTTAGAAATTTATCAATACAAAAATAAATCATTTCAATTATCATGAAACTGTGTGGATATACTTTCCTTCTATTTCTATGTAATTAAGGTTTTATTTACCTTGGTTGTTTTAGTTCAGTAATTTAAAGTGTGTAAAATCTATGGAGATTTCCATTTGTTATAATTGATATTTGCTAATTTTAGAAGTGTAAAATCTATTGAATAGTTAGTAAGTATTATTGATTTTAAGAAATTAGTTGACTATCTTAATTGTATAAGTGTGCAAGAGTGTTTATTCTTGATATATTCTTCTAGGTGTGAGCCATAGCTACCTTAGATACATTTTTGATTCAAGCTATAATATATTGAATGAGGATGTACAATAGTGACTCTAAGAGGAAAAAACTTTAATTGAGACCCTTAAATTTCCTATACCATTTCATCCTAAACTACCTAACTATGTTTATTTATGAGTGTGCAACAACTACAAATAACAAGAATTAGTTCTATAAATATTTTTACACAAAGGAACCAACCTAGGAACTGATCCTTTGAAACCATAGAACCTTCTTTTCTAATCTTCCCTTCCCTCCTTTTGAAGTTTCTTTGGATAAGATCTGCCCATTTTAGAATTATTTCATCCATCCATCCAACCTAGATAGGTTTTGAATACTTTACTAGGATTAATTTCACTATAAGCACACCCAATTAACAACCCACATGCTTAACTTACTATTCCACCACCAAGTTGTTTAACCCATACCTAAAAATCATGTCCTAGAGTGGAGTTTACCTCCATTGAGATCCTAAAATATTAGAGGCTACCTCATAAAATATGGAGATGTGCACAGGACCCACATTAATAATGTCATCTTTGTATTACTAGTAGTCACCAATGGGGGTGAGAGACTCCCTTATTTACTTGAAGAGTTGAGGCATGGCTACCTCATTGATGGACATATAGACTACTAGGTAGGACTCAAAAATCTATCAGACAAGGTTTTGGTAATAGTGGTGATACATTTTATAAAAAACCACATGAACCACTATGCCTTTGAGAACCCATGGTGAAAAATAAGAGGGATTAAACACAATGGTGGTACAAATAACATCCACCCCAAGAATCCAATACCACCTTAATAAGGTTGAAGTTGATCACACCTCCAAGGTCTAAGACTTGATCACCTTTGAGGATTATATATAGTAGGGGAACCCATAAGAGATTGATGTGGACATAGTCATCTACCCTGAATAATCAATTCAATAACATCATCCTTATATGGATCCCTTCCTTGAAGGTATAGATAGTGTAAGAGTCTATGTCAACCTTGTCGACCCATTTGGCATATGGGTTCTCCAACTATTCATTCAAGACATCATAAATCTGATATGTGTTGGTCCATGTATCAACTATATCATCATTTTAAGAGACTATGTATTCAGGGTGGTTGTAGTAGGATTTGAACATAGTCCCTAAAATATCTAGATCTTATGTCAGGAGCCTACATAACACACCAAATCATGAACATCATCCTTTACTCACTTGATAGTGAGAAATAACTTACTAAAGAGGTTTGGACAAGGGAAAACTTTTGGTTTGGCTATGAATCTATGTAACCCACACTTTTCATATGCCCGAAGGGCATATTGGAACTCAACCTCATCCTCATCATCACTAGAGCTAGGCTTAGGCACCATATTAATTTCTTTGAATATCTCATTATAGTGTTTGAAATGGGTTTGGCCCTATAGGAAGGTGGTGTCTCTATATTTAGGCTTAGCTTTGGGGTTAGAGATAAAGTAACCATGGTGGAAAGGGATAGATCTATGTGATAGTGAATTATGAGTAAGGAACATGTGGAGGGATTAGGAATGAGCTGAAAGTGAGGAGGTAAATCTAATAAGATGGGAGTAATAATGGTAAATGAGTTTACTCTCTAGAACTTATAGGGATCTATAGTAATCTCTTGTATTGATGGTGATTGGAAACTCACCCATTAATAATTTTAATTTTAATTGGTGGCTTGATATTTCTATTTATTTTCCAATCTAGAGTTACCTTAGGGATTCTAAATATACATATCCTATTAGATTAAACAATTATGATGTGACATTTTAAATTATCTAATCAGGGCCCATTTCCCATTTAATTAATGTTAAGAGTGTGGTAGGCACATGGATATTTCCCTTGTGGCATCCTAGGTAGATTTTATCCTATGCCACACATCCATTTCCAATTAGTCAAGATTTGTAATGGTTACCAACTAGGTGCAGCCTAATACATCACCTTTACAATTTTGGGAGTAGGAGTTACCAACTAGAGGAGTGAGGTGATGCATGATGTCCTTTTATTAGCCTTTTAGATCTAGATGTACCTCAATCTAACTATTTATGGATTCTCAAGCCTCTTATGCCAATCTATACAAAAGTTTCATGTGGTATGGTCTAGTAGGTTAAGCTCTCCTAGGCTCTAACATCTTTGACAGGACCAAGAGACTGATAGTTATAATAGGATTCACATGGTGCTCCTTCATTTGGTTAGGCTCTCTTAGGCTCTAAAATCTCTAATAGGTCTAGCAGACTGATAGCTCTAATAGAATCCACATGGCACCCCTTCATTTGATCAGGGTTTCTCAGGCTCTAATATCTTTGATAGGTTTAGGATACTGACATATTTCATAATGGGTCCATGTGATGCTTCCTCATTTTATCACACGCTTCTAGGCTCTAACATCTCTAAAATTTTTGGGAGATTGAAAAGTATGACAATGGGTCTATGTAACGCTTTATCATTCGGTGCTCCTTCTATGGAAATTAATGAAAAAAGACTAAATGAAAAAAGAAATCCATAGAATTAATTCAGATGCTTACCTACCTGCCAATGAAGTTTGGTGAGAAGCCACGTAGGAATATGGGAGAATGAGATTGAAGGAACTTCAATACAATTCCACATCTATGAAAAAATAGTTATTGCAATAACATAAAATATTCTAAGTATGAAAGAACTTTGTTCTTCTTAGGACACATTAAGGACCTGACTGTGCTTAAACTCAAAAGTTTACAAGGAAGAACAAATTATAATTATAAGTATGTTAGATGCTCAACCAAAAAGGGTGAAATAAAAGGCATGATTTTTTAAAAAAAGATGATGATAAGAAGACTAAAATTTTGGGAACTTTGAATTAAGTATTTTTAATAGGGGTCCCCTATTTCTTCAAAGAAGGGGGTGTGTTGGCCGTAACAATTTTTAATTAGGGAGCTATCGGCATACAACCTAATGCAAGGACTGGGAAATAATCTAAAAAAATATTTCCAAATAGGAAATATAAAGGATAGGAATGGTGAATCATTTATAAAAACACAAAAATATACAATCAACAATTCACCAATCCCACCTAGTAAAAAATCAACAAGTCTATCAATTCCATCCTAAGGAAAAAAATTAGTGGTAGATGAGCAAAGGAAGAATAAATAAAATAAAGAAAGATTAAGGAGGGGATCCCCAAATCTAACAAAAATATAAATGAGAGAAAAAAATAATAAATATAACATAAGGCTGAAAAAATAAGAAAAAAAAAAAGAAATAAAAACATAGGAAACATGCCAATAAGTGAATGACTCAATATGATGAACCATATGCACATGAAGAAACTAAAAGTATTACAATTATAAGCCTTGTATTAAAATTAGGTGTCTACACAAGTAAATTATTCTCCAAAACCCTAACCCTAATCTTATCTTTTATCTATATAAGGATATAGAAGGTTAGTGTGTAAAGTGTATATATGGATGATAGTTTCTATTATAATGCTCTTATATTTATGCCATATATTTTAAACTAAAGAGGTAGTAATGCTACCTGGCTAAATTATGTGTCTTGTATTTTTGTGATTTATTTATTGTATTCATGTGGGTGATATACTTAAGGTAGGTTATCATATTTTAGAATCCAAGAAATAATTTTACATGGTATTAGAGCTACTTGGAAGCTTGACCACTTGCATTGATTTTATTTTGAGTCTATTTAGATCTATCATTTTAATGCTCACATAACTAAATTATCTGATCAATTATTTTCTTAAATTTTACTCTTTTGCTTAGTTATAATATTATTTTTAGTGGTTTATTGAAACTACCTACTATATGCTCTCACCTCACCCTTATGGCATCTTGGTGAAAAAAAAGTGGTGAAAATAGTTGGGTACTAATGGTTTGGAGTTGTTTTTTCTATATAAATGATAAGGTTAAAAACCATATATTGAGGGTTTTAAAATATTACATAAAGTTTTTGTTTGGCTAAGTAAGTCATTTTCATTGTGTGAAGTGAGGTGTGTTCCATCAAAATACTTAGGTCTTAGAAAACATTGTTTATAATTTTAGCTTCCATGTACCTTTGGTATATTATAAGTTTCATATGTTTTTACTAAGTGATAGTAAGCCATCGACTGTTTGAGTTTATGGTGTATTGACTAATAGTTAACCCTAAGAAGTTATTCTTGTCATAACTTATAGATAGGATAATGTGGATATGGGTAAGGTAAACCTTATATAATTAGAGCTCTAAAGCCTTGGCTTGGATAAATATTTACAAATAGGATAGGTATATCATAGAACTGACAAACTAGACATATCCCAGGCTAGTTATTCCTAATCCTTAGGTACATCTACATGTAAGTTTATAGATATACATAGTTTTGTCATTTTAGTTTAGGGCAATGCAATGATTTTTTTGAAACTTTGAAAAAAAACTATTTATATAAATATCTCATAAACTATGAGGAATTTGATGGTTTTGAAAGAAAATCATTCTTAAGAGGACATAGAATAATTTTTCCACATTAAAAAAACAAGTCTAGAATTTTTTGTTCATTGAGTGACTACACCATTATGATCCTCTTATCAAGATAGTTATTTTATTATGTAACTCTAGGGACCTTTTTCAAGAGAAATATTTTTTTACCTCTAGGCAACTATACCATTGTGATCCTCTCATTGAGTGATCATTTTGATATAAAACTCTAGAGACCTTTCAAAAAAATTATGGGCATTTTTTTTCTTCAAAAGAATCATATGCATATTTATTTTTTAATTATTTCTACATTTTCCTATATTTCACCTTCAGACGTTAAATTTTTTAGTTACTCTCTTGATTCCACATAATTTATAAACATGAAATAATTCCATGATAGAATAACTTAGAGGAAAAGGTTTCTACTAAGTGATTGTATTCACCCAAAAATTACACGGTGCAACATTTCTAAAAAAATCCAATGATGAGCAAGGACCTCCACCTATATATGCTCAAACCAGATGTTATCTCTACCTTATTAAGCTTTTATATCTTTTTTTCATTGTAATTTTCAAATTATCTTTTGTTTTGAGTATTTTTTCCTTAGTTTTGTTTTTGCTTCTTCTGTGATAAAAATGTCGATTCCTATGACACAACTACCACATTACGTGACATAATAACTGCTTCTAAGTCACTTTTATCATAGTGGTTTCTTAAACCACCACTATGATATTGTTATATATGTGGTGGTTTCATAATATTCAGTGGTAATTTTTTCATTGACCTTGATAGTTTTGTCATTGATTGCAAAGGTGTCATCTTTGCCACTTGTATAAGGCAACAATTTCATCACCTTTTACACATTTTTTAATTAGAGTCTAAAAATTTAGTTTTAAATCATTTTTCATGTTTCTTTATTTTTTATCTTATGTTCACCTCCTAGATGGTCCAAATCAACTTTAACTTTATTTTTATGAAATCTTATCTCTCTTATCTCTTCTCAAATTAGTTTGAGCTATAGTTAACTACCACATGCAACCTCTTTATTTATTTACAAGTATATATTTTTCCTTAGGTTTTTGGATATGAGATTTGCATTATATATTAGAGAGTTTGAGTCTTATAGAGCCTTTGCTTCAGTTTGTGATCATATTCATGTTATTCTATGCAATCTTGAAGAGGAGAATTCAAGAATCAAAAACCAATTCTTTGTCTTTATGGATCACTCTAGCCATTATTTACTTGATATTTTATTCAATATTGTGTCCCTCTTGATTTATTTTATTATCATCCTTTTTTATACAAGTTCAAATGGTCATTATTGAGCAAATAAGGAGCTAACATACATGGGGATAATATACTTACAACAACAACCTCTCTACCATTTCTTGGTATGACAATATATTAGGTTGGAGGTTTTGTTTTTAAATTTTATTATGTTTATTAGACTAGATTATATTATTTTTTTGATTATTAGATTATAATTCATATTCAGGCACTGTAAAAATAAAAATAAAAAAAATCTTCTCCTCTTTTTCTTTTGCACCAAAAAACAAAGTAGTTTAGATCTTTCAATTTTACTTGCAAGTAGAAGCTTCCAAAATTAATAGTCTTGTATTTAACCTAGGTTAGATTATAGGAACAAAACAAATAACTTTAAGTTTTCAAAACAATTCACTTTCAATTTTAAAAACAACTTTATAATCACAAGCTATTTTATCCTTTTTAGTAATTAAATAGATCAAATCCTAAGGTGATAAAGAGATGGAGTAAAGGGGATAAATGGAGATAAATATTACAAACAAATAATTTAATTAAATTACCCTAAGTAGGAATGTAAAGGATAAAGTCTACTTATCTAGAATGAAATACACATTACTAGATGATGTACTTTTAGACTAGATCAGAGGAATAGTCAGGACCACCTTTGTTTTAAAAGTAGAGTTTTACCTACCTTAGGTTAATAGCATTATCAAGTGGACTATAACACGGTACACTATTGAAAATGGGTTTGCACTATTATTCTTTTGTGGATAGGAACCCTGAAACTTTTTAGGGAGGCTGTAGGAGGTCTTCTAGGTCCTGTATGTGTCTTCATGAAATTTTGATCATTCTTTTATGTCATTTTATGTTTGTTCCTTATTTGAAACCCTAATGAAACTTGAACACATGAAACAACAATATAATAAAATGCAAAAGGAAAGGGAAAAGGTGGGTTGTGGGATGTTAATATTGAACAACCTAGAACCCTTGTTATTCTAGCTACTACCTAAATTAACCCCAATGATAGGGGTCTTATATCAAATGTAGTTCTCCCTTAAGGAACATGCATAATAAACATTCATGATATACAATAATGACTTTCATGTAAGCCCTTGTTTTATCAAGCATTCAAATATATGTGTGATGATGAGTAAATATGAATAATGTTGAGCTATATATTAAGTATTTTTTATGTAATTATGTACCAAAATAGTAAGTGCTAGATGTAGAATGCCTTGTGAAGTTATTTATATAGAAGTATATTTATTTTAAATGTGAGACACTTGTTTGTAGGTTGACAAGGTGAAAAGACAAATAGAATCATAAGAGGAGACCCTAAAGGATGGTAAGGACCCAAAATAATTTTAAAACATGAACATTAGGCATTAGTAATAAGGTGGATAATAATGTGGTGTGATCTTATCCAAAAACATGATATTGTCTTGTGTACATAAAACTGGGTTATAACTAGGATAAATAGGCTAGGGGCCCATGTGACTAGAAAAGGGATGACATGAAATTGTTGAGGGTGTAAAATAAGGAAAATAAGTCATAATAAGGACTAAACTAACATCAAAATACCCAAGTGACACGTGTGAACAAGACTCCCATTCAACATCAAGAACTTCATGTGAAAGAGATACAAAAGACATAGTATTTATGTTTGCTTGACCAAATTAGGGCATGCAAATTTGGCCCCATTTTAATCTAGTAATGCAATGGAATGAAATTACTAGAGTAAGAATAAAATAAAATGTGTACATGTACTTTCCTATATGATCAACCCATGCAGAGAATAGATGTGCTTTGACTTGTCTCACATCCTGGCCAAAGAAGTGGATAGGTACTAGAATAATGTATCTGAAGAGAAAATCCATAATGTGGGTGTCCCTTATACTGAATTTGAGTAATCAATTGGATTATGAGGAATAAATCCCTATTTACCCCCACTTTGATATGTGAATTGAGTCTGAGAAGTAATATATAAATGTGGAGAAACAAGCCATACTTACTCACACTCTAATATGCAATTGAATTGAGAAGAGATATGCTTAGAGGTCAAAACTATTGCTTGACTTGTGTCCTTGTAAAAATTAGTGTAATTTGGGTCTGGAAAAATCCATGAATCAACCACTACAAAGAAATATAGGACCTAATTTGGTGAAAATCCTAGTGACATCCTGAGCATAATCTAGTGATCTGAACATAGAGAATGGTATAATTTACCATTCCATCTTTATAACATGGTGAAATTCTATGGGATAGAGAATATGTGCCATACATCATGACCCCAAACTTGATATATGAGTGATGTAGATATGTAATCCATGTGAAAAGTATATATATATATATATATATATATATTTTGAATGTGAGACATTTATTCGTAGGACAACAAGGTGAAAAGAAAAATTGAATCATAAGAGGATACCCATAGGAGGGAAAGGAATTGAAAGAAGTTAAAACCATGGCCATTGGACACTAGCAATGTGGTGGATAATAACATGGTGTGCTCCTAAGACAACACTATTTTCCTATTTGCACAAAACTAGGTTATGACTAGGACAAACAAGCCAAGAGCCCCTATGACTGGAAAGGGGATGACATGAAACTACTAAGGGTGTCAAATAAGGAAAATAAGTCATAATAAGGACTATATTGAAATAAAAAAACCCAAGTGACATGTGTGAAAAATATTCATTCAATGTTAAGAAATTTATATGAAAGAGATACAAAATACATAGTACTTGTGTTTTCTTGACAAAATTAGGGTGTGTACACAAGTATACACTCACACATGCAAAACAAAAATTATAAAACCTAAACAAATCAAAATTTGATTATTATATCTAGTTCCCTTATTTTTCATATTAAACTAAATATTTTTGTATAATAGAAAAAAAATAACCTTACAGTTACATCCATTATATCATTTAATTTCATCAACAAATCATTTAAAATCTCTAAAACTAGTTTCTTGGCTTATATGTGCAAAATAATTTTTGAATACTTAGAATTTATGCTCTCTAGGTTTTAGATCTGATTTTTATTTACATATTAGAAAGATTTGATTACATAATACATTTATCCATTTATAATTAAAAAATACAAAATTAAATTTTCATTTATTTCATTCTTTACAAGCACCTTCATTTTTAGTAATTAGCATAGTTTATTTTCTTTACAAAATATTATAAAAAAATATCTAAAAACACAACCAACTAATTCTTGTCAAGACGCATACAAGCCCAAATTTTTTTCCTACACATCTAGGAACAAAAAGAACCTATTTAAATCCACAATTAAAATAATCTTTATGCTTCATACATTCATCACTTTACCTCTCCTCTTTGGATGGCACTTCCAAATCAACCATACCTCATTAAAGTAGGTATATTTCCTAGGGTTAGATCTCCTATTACCTATAGTAACATTAAAAGTGACATTAATGCTGATATTAGGATAATATTATTCCATTCAACTCTCATCCCCATTTGATCATTGACCTACTCAACATCCTTAATAGGCAAGAACATGTATAGGTGTAACCTATCATTGTACCCATTCATATGCAGGCCATTAGGTATCCCATGGCCATGCTTTCTAGGCCCAATCCTAAACAAACCAAATTATTAAAAAAATAAAGTATAGACCTCTATCACGCTTAATTTATTACTCCTTGGCACTATCCTCATCATACTTTCATTTTATTCATATATGATATTGACTGAACATAATCAAGACAAAAGAGTTGATCAGATCCTTAGAGTCATCCTAGCCAACTACACCCAATTCATAGTCCTCAACATTGACCAAGAACTTAGATACATTATTCTCACTTACACTAATTGACCTTGGAGTTATAATTCCCATTAATTATCCATTCACAATGAGTAACTTGATGCACTATATCTCTTTTGGTATCATCACAAGAATCCTTTACCACCCATAATCTAAAACCCCATTCCAACACATCAATATAGTTTGCCTCATCCTTAGATATACTAATCCAATCATTTATTCATTGATTGTCTCAGCCAAACCTTGAGAATTTGAGTGTGTGAAGGTTAATTCGTCACTTTACTCATATACAAATCTAGTTAACCCAATGTGAAAGGCAATCCTTTTATGTATTCCTTTTGTTTCATCTATTTTCCACTTTTCTCTCTTTTTCATACTCCATGGGTATTTATACACCCCATGAATATGTCTAGTTAGGACATTTTAGATATAACTATAGACCTTGAAACCTATAGAAGGAGATTTCAACTTGATGGTGAAGCCTCCCTCCATAATTGGAATAATAACACTTTTGCATAAAACACAAAAACTTAATGTCAAAACCATCCCTTTAACTCAAAAACTAGATTAGGGATAATGTTTCATGATGTGTGGGACTGATTTAAAACTACCAACAATAACCCTGATTCTAAAAACATGTCCTTCATTATTAGAATTGGGATTAACCCTCATATTATAATAAGACTACCAATTAGTATAAAAATATTAGATGTTAAAGAGTAACAAAGTATGGTTAGTATATTGATAGAATATGTAATATTGAAGATGGCATAAGTAGACTAAAACCAAATTTTCACCCTTACAAAAATAAATGAAACTTCACCAACCCATATGAGTAACACCCAACATCTCCTTTACAGACCCTTAACCCAAATCAGCTCACCAATGGTCATCAAATCATACCTCCTAAACCTACTACCAAAGAGGTCATGAGAACCATCATTACTTCCCTAAATTAACTCATCTTAACCTTGATGGGTCACATTTGAGATATAGATAGTAATTAATTCTCTCTAAATCAACGGAAGTTCATTAACCATATTAACCAAGCCTGACAATTTACCAACTACTGGTTGTTTAACAACTATTGATGTTTCCATTGAACCCACCTCTTGTCAATTATGCCTTGAACTAATATATTGGGTACATCCTTACTCATGGATCCTCCAAATTGGTAACTTCCAACATGCCTCCACCATATCAACCTCCTCTTCAAAACCCTATTAGAATTGTCTATACCTAAACCCCTCCTAATAATGTGGTGACCAAAACATCAACACCTTGCATTCTTATGAGTTATGTGATCATCAATTTACCACCCACATACACTCTTTTTAAAATACCATGTCCTACTCATTCATCTAGTTCTATTCCACCCTAGTATCACATGTATTCTAAGCCCACTTCACTAGAAAATTCTTTTTCAGCCTACTATACCCACCTTATCAACCTCATTTTCCTTCTAGCATTTTCTCACCCACTTATTATCTAAATCCCCGTATTTAAGCCCATCCCACCATGCCTTTGATGGAATTAAATAATATGGGGACCTACACCAAATGTATAAAATATCCCCTTGATTATAATATATGAGGAGTTATTTTACTGTGTCCCCTACCTAACCTCCTTAAGTTTAAAGGAGAGGGATATCCTAATGCATGTGTCAAGGCATACATGACTATTTTTCAAGACCTTTTATTTTTGGATGGGGTAGTTATGATTTTTTACCCAAAACCCTCGAAGGAATTTCCCTTGATTGGTACTATCACCTCCCTTATGGGTTCATACATTCCTTTTGAAAAATATTTATAGAGTTTTTTAAAGCCTTTGCTATGAACAAACTTCTCAGACTTACATACAAGAATTATTACACATAAAGTAAGAACATAATGAATCTTATGCCCAATTCATCACAAGATGGTGGAAAGTCTTATACTCATGTTCTAGTGCACCACATATGGACTAAAGAGAACTATGTGATCTTTTTTTACACTCCCTTAACAAGGAAAAAAGGAAGGATGTTCACAATTTCCCTTATCACTCTTATGAATAATCAATCAAAAAAACTTTGAGAATTGACAAAACAACCATTGATAGTGTTCATAAAACTTATGAAACTACTAGGAAGCTAGTCCCTCCTAATAAAAACAATGGGGGTTATAAAAACTCTAACTAAAGTAATCCAAACAATCAAGGTCTTAAGGTTATAAATATGAACTAAAATGCCACTATAGATGGTGTGACAAACAAAAATAAGATGCCAAACATTATAAAAAACAACCCTCTTCAACTAGTGAACAAAAACAACAACAATAACAACAATATAGGCACACTAGACTAGAATCCTCAACCTATAATTCATGCACTTGATTTTAATCATCCTCCACCATGTAACATGTGATTTCAAAATCTACCTCAAAACCAAATATAACATGTTGATAATTATCCATAATATCAAGACCAATAGTTTCATCAAATCAAAAACCCACAATGGTTTGGTCAATGAAACTAGAATAAAAAAACCCATGGATTACAATCCCAATGTCTACTACCTTTTCCATAGAGTTGTCGGACATAATACTCATCCCTGTAAGGGATACATAAAGTTCATTCAAGTAATCCCTAAGGAATAATGATAAATATTAGTTATGTTCTTAGGGAATGATAATTAAAACCCTCAAGCCCTACCAAATAGTCTTTTGGCATCTCATAATGCTAATTTTCACATATATTAGAACCCATTTCTTGATCATTAGTAATGCAACATCCAAAACTAGTCATAAGGAAACTAAACCAACTATCCTTCATTAGCCAATAATCATGATGCCAAGACCTTTACATTTGGCACAACCAACCCTAATGTGGCTCCCCAATTAGGACCTCAGGGGAAAACTCACATGATAGGAGTTATATAATTAAAAAATAATGAATAAGCAAACATCATTATTCACACAAGAGAATACCAATCTAAAACTCCTTACTTTGCCAAATATCTTGGATACTACCACCAACCCTAAGCCTATGAGGAACTATGACTTAATTTCTAACCTCAAAAATACATTTTCTCATATCTTTTTCATAGAATTACTAAAAAAGTATCCTTCCCATCATTTGACATTGCTTGATGCCATGGGATTGGTCCACTTAGCCAATGTCATTCCTCCACCTTAGGCTGAGATTAATCACATTGATGGACATGTTCCCACTTGGTCAAAAATCAAGAGATGTTAGTTACTTATTTGACCTTTGGACTCTTCCTTTAGATGTTGAGGTAGCTAGGAGTGGGGATCTAACTTTATATTTATAGGTTTGGATCTATAATAATTATGTAAAGATAGTAGTGGTTGATGATGGGTCAACTTCTAACATAGTCCATTTCTTATTTATCTAGAAACTCGGTTATAGGGAAACCAATTTATTTAACACCCATAACACCTTGATAGGCTATGCCAACCTTAAGTATACCTGCATTGGGATCATTGTGCTTCCCTTGACCTTGAGTCCCAAAATACTTTTGATAGAGTTATATGTAATTGATAGGGACATTAACTATAATATTATCCTTAGAAGATCATGGATTCATCGAATGAATGGAACGTTTCCATCACTCAAGGGGATCTTAAACCCTTTAACATTGTTCAAGCCAACTTTAACAAGAGACCAAGGCTCCATATCAATTACCATTTTCCAAATAATAATATTTTGAAATCCCAACCTCAAAATAAATATAATGACTCCCCAATAATCAAATTATATGTATTAAATAGGGGTGATGCAATTACCATACTCTCATAAAATGAAAAGCCTAAAGAAAAGGGATGTAAAATAATAAATTAAAATGGGAAAATATCATAATAATGATCCTAGATATCTTGACTAAGTCTATTTGTAAAAATATTAGTATCTTATAAAAGGATCAACCCCTCACACTTCATTTTGACCCTCATGGATTAGGATCATATATCCAACATACTTGACATTTACATGGTTGAGATCTCAGAAGACCAAGAAATCGTCCTTAAATAGAATGATGATTCTTACTTCACAAATGATCAATGGAAATTTCACTATGATGGGACAAAATGTCACCTCAACATAGGGGCATGATTCATCTTGATATCTTACGAAGGAAGAACCATGCCCTTTTGCTTCAAATTAGACTATGAGAGTACAAATAATGGGGTAGAATATGAAGCCCTATTGTTAGGCATGCTTATTGAAAAAATATTGAGTATTCAAAATTTGAAGACATAAGGTGACTCATAATTGGTGACTAACCAAATTTTTAAAGTTTACTAGACTAAAGCCAAACATCTTCAATTCTATTAGAAGTGTGTGCAAAATTGCCAAGGATTTCAATTTTGTTTCCATAAAATCCATTCCTAAAAAAATCAATCGACTTGATGAATCCATGGCTTCTTCCTCTTCTCATTTTATCCCTCATCCAATGATACCTTAGTCATATTTCATGGTCTTTTTTAGGTTTTAAGCCTTTGTCCAAGGAGCTTAAAATGACCATGTCATTTCTTATATTGGAAAAGACAATACCCCTCTAGTGCTGGACTTTTTTGAAAATGATGAGTATATCTTAGAGTTCCTACAATCCTATGAAAACCTTCCCCTATCATAACACAATAAGATATTTGATTTAGCTTTATATCCCATGTCTACCCTTAGGTTTTATTACTATGAAACTTATTATAAGATCTAGTACTATCTTTCCTTTGATGAAGAGTTTGATGTCTTTGATGTTAATACCAAGGATCATGAACTTCTTCTTGTTATAGATGATTTTGAAGAAGGGAATAAATACCTAATTAAAGACACTATAAAAATCATATAGGTATCAAATAAATCCCTAACATACTCAAACTTGGGTCTTCATTCTCGGCCCAAGAGGTAAAAGACCATAAGAAGTTACTAGAGTTTCTAAAGCCTTTACCTTTTCCTATGCAGACATGACATGCATTTAACTTGAAGTAGTTTCCTACAACTTGGTTACCATGCCTAATACAAAACATATTAAACAAAACTCAGGTCACTTAAACCCAGAGTTTCACTAATGGCCAAAGAAGAGGTCATTAAACTATTCAAAGTAGGGTTCATAAATCCCATGGACTATTCTAAATGGGTGCCCAATATTATCCCTTAGAGACATAGAGTGAACATTGGGAGACCAACCTAGGCATCACTATACATGAGTATATTGGTGGGATAGTTATTACATTGTACATCCATATCTACTAGCTTAGGCTTGTCACTTTCCTATTCCTGTTTGAGTGTTGTCAAGACCCATGATGTTTTTACACCTTCACACCAAAAAATAACCATGCCAACATCAAAATCTGATTCAAATCAAGACCTAGACATCCCTTTATCATCCTTAAAAATAATTAGTCAAATTCAATCATAGTCTAAACATATAATACACCTAACATCCCCTAATCCTAACATCCCTTTGCATCCCTTAGTCTAATTACACATCATTACAATAATCCATAATCCAACAAAATCATAGATAAAACATAGTCCAAATACCTAGTCCATATAATGTATCTTAGTCCAAGCATCAATCAACCAACACTCCTTATCCAACCCCCACCAAGTCAAACCTAATATGATCTTATCATTATCTCACTAAATAACACTACCTATAGTCTAGTCTTATCCATATACATATTTGTCAAGCAATCATATCTAATACCATCAAGATTGAAATCATCCCTAATCACCAACCAAATTAATCATACACTTGCCTTGTTCTAGATAGACAAAAACACTTTCAAATGTCATAATTCACCATCCTAAGCTTGATTGATTATAAAATAGGTAGTCAAGTTTGAATCATACACACAACCAAATAAAATCATCGACTTAGTACAAATCATCTAAGTCATCTAATCTAATTTGAGTAGATAATTCTATCACTTGGGCTAGTCTAAATCAAATCAAGTCCAACATCACCTCAATTTATTTAAGACTTAGCCAAACTTGTTAACTTATCAAACATATTTGAGCTATTCAAAGCTAGCCACAACATTCATCAAATACAAGAACTTATCTTAGATTATCATCATCAAAATAAAATATCAATCAAATCTAGGGTTATCATACCTTAAAAACCATTATAATAATCTATCTCAAGTCCAAATCTAATTTTCTCAAGCTCATGAAATTGACACCTATCACATCCCATAAAACATCTCACATCACATCTATCCAAAGTCAAAACTTGAAATCAAACTATAGAAAGCCTTCATCAAATGGTCTAAAATACAAATTTGTTACACTTCCTCTAAATAACCCACTTTCATCTCCTAATATTTTTTGTTTAATCCACTACACCTATCATTAGGTTCGATGAATCTCATCAACCATCCCTTATCCCATATTGATCCATGGCCTCCCAAATAGATTTGTATCTCTCCTTATTTGCCTAAATCCTTAAAAAAATTAATCCCATAAACCTAAATTCCCTCATAAAAAAGAGTCATTTATTCCTTTCACATCAATGTCAGTCTACTCCTAACCCTTACTCCAGCTAGTCATAGTCAAAAAATTTTATCTACTAGTTATAGCCTTAATCATGACATTCACCATCACATTGCCTCAAAGGGGACCCTATCCTAGCAACATTATCTAATATCAATATATCCCCTAAGTCACATCAAACATTACCATCCAATTATGTCCTGCCATCACTACACCACAAATAATCCTATGATTTAGAGTTGAATGTTTACACATACAAACAAAGTTATGAAAAAATACATTATGTTACTCTCAATAAATCCTTGGAATCCATCTTTCATCAACTAGCCACAATCAACATTATCATTTACCCATACACCAAGCCTCTTGACCCAAATAGATCTAAGCCATATTAATATAAATAAGGCCAATACTATGAATACCATATAATCTTGGGGAATTCTATTAATATAAGCCCTAATTTCAAAAATTATGTCCAATACCTAATTGACTACAGTGGCATTGAAATTATGAATGAATCAAATGAATCCACATACAAGAGTGAGCAAGAAGGGATATGCCAAAATTATTTTCCTGATCATGATCAAACTATCCCATTTACAAAGCAATGTCAATACAACAAATCTATATTTTACAAGCCCATATTCGATAATAAACCCATATTCAACAAGCCTCACTTTGATGAACATATTTTGACCAACCACATACCCTCAAAGGCCCTATTTTTGATGAGTTTTGTCCACATGTCTTCAAAGATCCCCTATTTGATGATCACATATTTGAATAACCCATTATTCACCATTACATCTTTCATCAATCACATCAAATCCCTCATTTCCAAAATTCACTTGGTCCTAAATCCTCCATCACCAAGCAAAAATTGAAAGAGTTAATTGCATGCAACACTAACCAATAAGCCTTATTTTAGGGAACTATCCAAAAATAATCTACCCATACCATCACAACATAAAAATAATATACATCATCATCAAAATAAACTTTAGCTTCAACATCAACATCATCCACATCATATTCAATATCAACATTAGAATCAACATTAAATTCAACATTAACATCATCCACACCTAGATAATTGTCAGAACTAGAATCAACATCACCATCAACATCATGGTCCTTCCGTAATATTTATAAAGACCTAGTTACAGCCAATTTATTTGTTAATTTATATGTCTGTATCCTCAATCTGTACATTTATTATTAGGAAGATCTCTTTTAATCTATCTTAGACTGATAATTTCATAGTAGAATTTATGAGACTTCAAGATGTTTTTTTAACTGATGATTATAAAAATGGATTTGACATAGTTTTAGATGTTTTTCCTCTAAATCAATGTAAAATCCTTAGTGATCCTTTTGAGATTATTGAGGATAATTTATTTGAAAACAAAACTATGTCTCTTAATAACCTCTATGAGGATTATGTCACCCATCATCCACTCATTAACATCACCAATCCATCCCCTTCACCTTCATACCTCACCAATCCTTCTTCCCATCAAAAATCATTTCACCATAATCCTCAATGGGAATGTATTGAAGCATACATCTTTGGAATATCCTCAACATGAAACATCATGTGTCAAAACTATGAGGATCTAAAATAATATTCAAATAACCAAACATAATCATAAAGAAAACTTTGATCAAATAATAAGTCAAATAATCATCCAAATTAGAAACCATTCCCTGTTAAAATCCTCTTTGAGTAACTATGGGACTATCAAAATCAAAATAATAATCAACAACATCAAAATTAAAATTTCTCTAATGAAACTTTATTTAAGGCATCAAGGGGAAATTCTATGTCAAATAAAATTAGTAAGTTAAAAATATTTCAAGGTAGAAATCACCAAATAAGTCAACATCACAAGTAATATCAAGATGGAAAAAAATATTTCCAATTTTTGGATTGAAGATAACATAATTCTTAAATTCTTATATCCCTTAATATCTCTTGTCACATCTCACAAAATGTGGATTACATATCCCACATCTCTAATGGTGTGTGTGATTGTTAATCCCAATTTTTAGTCACCTGATAGTTATACCTCCCATTACAATCATACCATCCATCTAAGTCCTTTAATATAACATAAAATCTAATATCCTTCATACCTCACTCTCTCTGGAAACAATGTCTCTTATAGAGGCTAGGAAGACATCTAGTTGAGATGGCTAGAGGCAACAGAGTCAATAATCAATGAAGATCACCATGACATTAGTAGAGTTTGCATCACCAACATGATCCAAATATCACAAATATATAAAATTGGTATTGTTTTAAGATCAAGAAATCATCAACATCATGTATATCATACACCTCCAACAAATTAAGATGTCTACAATCAATCAAATTTAAAAAATAAAATAAATTTAAACATAAAGATAAAAAATATCATTCATCTAATGGTAAAAACCAATTTTTTGGTGCCTTGGTCAAGTACCATGATGAAAACTAGTTTCTTAAATCATGTTTAAATAATCTAATGTCTACATGTACTTCAACACTTAGGGGGGTGGAAATCTACTACGTCCCTCCATCTATATCTTAAGACCCCTTTTCCACCCCACCCTAAGCATCCTTATCCATCATGTTTACCATCTTATTATGTCCATCCTTTCTTCTCATCTTAACCTTCATAAGGGAGTGGAAGATGTATTGAGACATGTTTTGGAAACATCTTGACATATCCTTTAAATGACACTTGATGATGGGACATCTAGTCCCCACATGATGTAGTGCTTGGAGATCCATAATCTATTCCTCTTCATTCCTCATCACCTTTGAGCATCACCTAAATACTTTCATCATTTCATCTTCCATTATTCCCCATCTTGGTTTCTAGGCTTGTTTTTCATTTACTAGTAACCACCCTTTTGTACATACATATTCTAAAAAGACCTAAAAATTAAAATATCCCAAAATTCAAAAAAATCATAAAATACAAAACATCCCAGTTATCTTGTCTTATGTCCCTAGCAATCCATATCCTTTTCTAAGTTTAATATCATTTTCCAAAATCTAAATCCTTTCCTAAAATCCACATCCCTTATCCACCATATCATTTGTAATTATTATCTCCAATTTTCCATCAAATTTAATCTCCTAGCTCATATCATTTCTTGGGGATAAATGAAGTCACAACAAATCATAAATTAGCCACTCATCCCATAGGATTTTGTCATGAAAACAAATGAGACACTGATCACATAACAATAATGCATCATATAATCCCTATTTATATATTTGTGTACTTTAATTTTAGTATATTTGATGATGTTTGACTTGTTTAAATTCTTCTATCATGTATATATTTGTGTTTAACCATCTATTCAGATCAATATCTTTGGTTATAAAGTCTGTGAACATATTTTCACATTTATTTGTCTAATCATTTTATATTTTATCATTTGTCCAATAACATATGAAAAACATGTCATCTTGGTTAATTATACCAATGGTTTCCTATGCCACATGATACTTGAGCACTTTATTTATTTATCTTTGTGTCTTTTGTGTTTATCTAACATGCAGTTTGGAAAAATGTCATCATGCTCATATACATATATTGTAGTGCATACTAGCTAGTGATACATTAGAAATATTGATCTTACATATAGTTCAATACCATGGTGGCATGAAATTATAATCAAATATAAATACATCAAATAAATCCTAAACACCTATCTATATCTAACATCTATATCCAATCATGTCAACAACATATAAAATTCAATATATAATCATTTATTTAAACCATCTATCATCTATATAATCATCAACATCCCAAATCATCTATTAATCAAATCATCAAATATAAAATCTAAGTCAAATCACTTGTCTAATAACTAACATACCTAATAATCCATAACAAGCCTTATCACATCCTGATTCATCTTCTTGGGGCATCTTCAAGTCATCACCATCATCTAATTTATCCTATCATCTATCATCACATAACTCACTTCTAGGGAGAACACCATTAGCTTGAGGTCTTTTGAGAATATTTAGGAAATGTTCAGTCACATGGGGTGTTTGAGGTCAACTTGGTTGTAATCATATCATTTTCTATAATTAACCATCCTCCTTGCTATCTCATATTTAACAATCATTCAAAATCATGTCACTTCCATAGTCATCCATCCTCATCTTAATCATGTAATTATCCCTAATACTTTTACAATCTATAATTATTTGAGGTATAATCAATCAATTGATTAATTATCAATCATCAGTCAATTGATCAATTAACACCCACTCAATCAACTCATAGTTTTTCATTCAATCTCTTGCACCTGTTGATTGGGATTCATAAATCATGACATCCATATTTTCCTCCATTAGTCATAATTCAATAAAAATTTATCAATTTATCCTTTTAGGATAAGTAAATCCTTAATTATTCCTCCAATTTGGACTTGTATCTCTCTTAGGCATGTTTCCTTTCTTGGGATATGTAAAAAGCTCACAAATCTCTTAGTCATTCAAATTTTATGATTTCTTCCCTTGTTTTGGCATGTCTAGGGCTATAAATTTATCATCTCTCACTCCCTTGCATATGTACTTTTTATGGACCTCATCAATATGAATCACATTGTAGCTCATCAATTTGATGTATGTCAACACATACATCACAATAAATCACATCTAATGCATATATTATGGTGACCCTTTCATCCATTCATCATTTATTATCCTTCCATCACATCTTTCTACCCTCCTAAGGAAAACTACATCAGTTTGAGGTATTTTGAGACTATGTAGGTGATGCTCGATCATAAAAAGTGTTTGAGTCTAGCTCAAACACCCTAATAATTTCTTCCCTTTCATCCTTTGGTCACTAAAATTCTCTATTTTTATCCTAACAAGCCATTATATCTCTTCTAGACATATGCTTTGAGTCACAACCTATAAACCTTATCTAATAGTCTAATGTCCCATTTTAACCCTAGTTCTCCTTAACATGTGTCCTTTCATGAGATGTATCTAAATATTGTGATTTTATTTACCCATCATCCAATCTCAATTTTTAACATGTGTCCTTTCTTAGGTTATGTTTAAATCTAACAATCTTTTATAACCATCCCATCAAAGTTGATTCCCATTTGGGGCACGTCTAAGGCCATGAAACCATTAATTTCACTCCATAAAATATTTATTTGCTATGGGTATATTAAAATTATAGATCATTACTCATGTCAATATTATTCTCCATTATCACATCTCACATCCATCATATTCATATCATCCCAACCCATTTTTCATATATATTGTTCTTCATTTCCTCTTTTCAGTGGCCATCTATCTCATTCCTATATGCATGAATCTTAGGTGGCATAATTAATCCTAAATTACTATATTTCATGACCATATTATTATTTTAAAATTATTCACTTCCTCTAGTTTCAATTCCCTTTCAAAGAGGGATAAAATGTATACATCTAAAAATTACCACTCCATCATGAATAATGTCATACTCAAATCATGATAATCCCTCTTATTAACCATGTAATATTCCATAATTTATTCTAATACACCATTTAAATCCTTGTAACACTTATTTTAACACATATTAACATCATATACTAACCTTACCCCTTATACCATGGTAATTAATCATCTTATCATCATCTTATTATCATTCTATTTACTCACTAATCAACTCATATTATTTTGAAATTTAAAATTCCATCTCACCTACCACCAACGACCTCCACTATCTCTCCTACAAATCTTATCGCTAATCTTACATATAATATTCATTAATCATCATACATTATTACTAATCCACATCTAGACTCTTCTACATTATCTATAATCCTCCACATCATTCTTCTTTAGAATTCTCTAAGAATTTTATATTCCTAGGAAATTCCCTCATCATCTTATATATAATAAACCACATCTCCATGCAAATCCATCTTTCAATCATTGGAGAATTCATGTCAATATTATGTCAACTTAGAAAATCAATTTTATAGTTCTTCCAACTTGCTCATCATCTCTTGTCAAGAATTCATACATGCACAATTACTACAAGCATTGAAGTCATAGTCAAGCAATAAAACATCCAAGAAGCAATCAAGAAGCATACATTTGTCATTTTAGGCTCATAATTCTTGTTAATGAAGGTAAATTTGGATCTAATTTGAGGTAATATTATGTTATTTAATTGTGTATTTGCATGTTCATTTACTTCCTTTTCCTAATCATAAGCATTGTTGTAAATTAGAATAACTTAGTGATCGTAGTGTATTTCCATTATTGCTTGCATTATTAAATTCTTATTTTGATTTATAGAAATACATCTTGATTTAAATATACATTACTATGATGACATAGGCTCTAAATGATTACATGATGTTATATTATATATGACATGTCATAACTCTTCTTTTGAGATTAATAGCTTACATGAAACATCCTCATCTCAAAATGAGGACATTTAGTGGTCTTGTCATAAAAATATAAGCCTCCATGAATATATAATCATATTAGAGTATGTACTTTATAAATTTAGAATGGTTTAGATATTGTATGATTTAATCACATGATATATATGTATGTATATTATTAGGACTTGTTCTAAAGTCATATATTTATTTTAGGTTGTTAGGTAATAATAATTATAAAGGGGCATGCATATTTATTTATAAAGACATCCCCTTTAATAATCATTTTCATATTTACTTAGTTTTTTTTATTGTTTTTAGTTAATAATAAAACTAACTTTTGGGTTGCATTCTCGTAAAAAGTTGGTTAACTTGGTAGTTCATTTTTACTAGTCATAGGTGAAAACTATATATTCATGTTCGAGTATGTAAAAGGGTTAACAAAATATTGGATCCCTTTCTATTTAATTATTTTTTATTTTTAATAAAAGTCTTGTGGACCCACCTTAGTGGGCACAAGATTTACCCTAAAGTGATTTTTATTGGTTAAAGTGATTCAAGTGCTATCATTGGTATTAGAGCATGGTAAAGAAAGCATGTTGATATTGGGTAAAATAAGAGGTGAAATAATTCATGTGATTGGATAAGGAAGGATCATGTGAAATAAAATTTTCAACGTTAAGGTATGCCCTTTTATTAAACCTTTGGTGTTAAAATTTGAACAATTATTCAATTTTTTTTTTCAAATATAATTTTCAAATCTTGTGATTGGAAGAATTAAATACATTGAGAAAATAAATTTTGTATGGGTGTATGCCTGAGAAGAAATAAAATTAATTATCCTCCTCCATTTTGAAGCTTTATCATCCTATAAAAGCTATTTGTTTGAATCAATTCTAGAAATTCTGCCCTAACAGTCAAAACCAACCATTTGTATGACTTTTAAAGCTTGAAAAATCCCTGTAATAATATGGTATGACCCCCATGAGTTTGTATAAAAATTTTGAAATTAATTTGGGTGAATTTTATAAGAGTTTATATCAATTTTAAGCTTTTATATACCAAAAATCAGATCTAAAACAATTTTAGAAGCATTTAAAGCCTTTTTTTGAGCTTGTATGACCTGTGTGTGCGTTGGTACAACCTTCATGGCATCCCATATATTTCAACCATCATCCATTTTGTATAATATTATTTTTTGGTGGTCTAAAGTTGTTTAAAACTACTCAAAACCTCTATTTTTAGCCTTGTATGACCTTGTATGGCCCCGTATAATGTGGAAGAGTTTCAGGAAGTTTGTTTGAGCAGCCATGAAATCCTATTATAGCTTGGATTTGGAATGACATAAAGAAAATAATTTTTCATTTGTCAAATTTTTGATATAGTTTGATTCAAAATATTATGGTTTGGGGGTCCCACAAAAGACAAAAGGCTTTTTACTCTTTTTCCAAAAATTTAACGGATGAATTAATTTTTACTTGGGAGAGTAATTTTAAAAAAAATTCCATAGAGCAAAAAATAAGGCTTAAATATAAATTTCTCTCTATGTCTTGTAAAGGCTTATAGAGAAATTATAAAGGATAATTATGTATAAACCCTTGGAAGTTGGAGGTTTAGGGTTCAAATCTCATTTTTGGTCAACTTTGCTATTTAGTCATTTATTTTTTTGAAGAATATTCCATTTTTTGGAATCTTTTGCATGTTTTGAACATTATAAAGGGTATAAATCATGTAAAAGAGTGAAATTTAGTGAGATAAAAGCAATAGATGTTTGTTTCATTAGTGAAATAAAGCCGTAATTGGTGAAATAAAGGTGTAATTTTTTATTTTTTGGTGAGGTTAAGTACAAAACCCATAAAAAATCTCTCTTTTACTCTACGTGGAGGTTAAGTGAAAAACTACATAGAATCATTGTTTTGTGTAAAGTGTTATTGTGAGTGTGTTGTTTTTTTTAATTTTTCACATTTAATTTCATTTCAAAATGATAAAATTCAAAATTTTCTTTCAAATAATGATCACTTAATGATTTACAATTACATTGATTAGAAACATTAAATGGAAGCTTCATTAGTTTTTAATGAGTTATGGGATGTTGTGGAGAGTGAAAATCTTGTGTTGCCTACAGAATAGGCTAAAATTTATATTTTCAATATGCATGATTATAACTCCTTAGAATTAATCAAGTGTTGTTGCACTAGAGATACTTATATTCATATTGAAAACTCTCCTCATAGTTAAACTAAATGGAAGACTTTATCTGATTTGTATGATAAAAAACCCAAACATAAGAAGATAGATATACACATGTAGTTGTTTAATTTGTCATTAAAGGAAGATGGAGATATATGAAAGTACTTGTCTAAGTTGAAAAATATTAGTACTCAGTATATTAAGGCTAGGTTTGGTAAACTTGATGATGATCTCATTATCACTACTACATTGAAAGGACTACCTATGTCCGATAGAAATTTTGTGAAAACACTTCATGTTTATAACAAGATCACAAGTATAAATTTTGATAAAATTCATGAGTTTGTTATTCAGCATGACCTCTCCCTACCCAACAAATCCAATAAAATTAAGGAAGCCCATGTTACAAAGTTAAAGCCTAGTTCTTCTTCTTCTAGTCAATAAACTTATAGAGGGTAAAGTTATAGAATGGATAGAGGTTATGAATGAGATAAATTAAAAAATAGAGGTAGAGGATATGATTAGAACAACTATTCTACTAAAAAATATAGCCATTCTCATTTAAATGAGATGAGTGATTGTAACAACTCCACTAGGTTTTACCAGAATATATATTTTTTTATAAATTAATTACACATATCATACAAATTTCACCATGAGAAATATAATTAGTGGTATTTAACTAACTAAATTAATTTAGTTAACCAATAGGTTTATAGTTAATCCACTTAGCTAAGGATCACCATGAACATATATAACAATCGTGAATAATACTGAATAAACAATAAATATTGCATCTAAATCAATAATAAAATAGTACAAATTCAGCCATGACTGCTACAATATTATATATATTGATATAGAAGTAAAATTAATAGATATTATAGTTTTAAACTATAAACAATATATCAAATGATAAAGCATGATACAAAGCTCCACAAATCATGAGTCTCCATGAATCTACTATTAATCTGTAATCTCAAGTGTGGTACTTTAGCTAGGAGGGAGAGCATCATCTGAGTGCTTTTCCATACCAATCATGGACCATATATTCCTCACACTATCTCGAAACAAGGGGATGGCCCTCCCTTCATGGATGGGTAGATAATGATGGTATGAGAATCCAAAGTGATAAACCAAAACCCATGTGTTATAAATATCTAATACATAATGTGTACCATAAATAAATCCATTCTAATATGGTATCACAAAAATATAAAAAATATATCAACATATAAAATGACAATGTTTAATTAAAACATTACTTTGTCCAAAGCTTTCAATAATTAAATATCTTTAGGATCAGTCAATTTCATACACATCACTCAATCGAATTACACCTCATCTTGCATTGATGGTTATAATTAAGCCAGTGGAATCTATCCATTACATATTTAGAGTCATGAATGTGAGAATCATTTAAAATATAAAAACTAATAGACTCATTCAAAATATTTACCTTTAGTCGATAAAAATATGTTAAGTACATAAATATCATTTACACACATTTAGTCCATCAAATGAAATGCAATGAATCCAATATAATCTAGTTTATTACAGAATAATAAATATAATAAAAAATAGTCCTTAATATAACATACCATCTGTGTATGATTTATTTATACTGCTAGTTACTTTAATCACAAAACAACTTATAATGTTATTTCATCGCTGAAACAAAAATTATAACATAGGCTTATTTAATTGTTCATATTCCACATATAACAAAACCCAGTCCAAAAACATCTTAATATGCTTTATATTTAAAACCTTTAAATACATTATTTTAATGCTTTTATATAATATTAAAATATATACAAATACCCATTTTCACACTTTTAAGGAAATAATGTTTCAAGCATAACATAGTTATGAACATATATACATATATACATACATATGGTATAATCATTTTTAGTTCTATTACATAATCATAATGTATAAATTATACCAAGTATATGTATATTTTTATAACTCTCAAGTATGAATACAATACAATATAAATACTTTATTGTATATAGTATAATCTAAGAAGACATCCACTATCAATTGTCTTAGAGTATTCTGTATACTCTAAGTATACATCCAGCTAAAAAAATAGTCCCAAATCCCTTTTGTAAACTAAATTAATATTTTGACTAGAAACACACACAATTTAATGTGAATCCTCATTCATATACAACCAACTATTTACACTCAAATTTATGTTTATTCAATTTACTCAAATCAAATTGATCCATATCAATGTTTGATTCTCTTGTATTTAAAAAAGATAAAAGACATACACATAGTCATTTTATATCAAACATTATAAAATATGTGACTATGTATCTTAGTTCCAAATTTTACATAGTCCACAAAATGGTAAGGTTGAAACCTAATAACCAATCCATATATATTATATTATCTAATTCAATTTACATAGAAAATACAAAACTTATTTGGTTTATGAATTAATTCCTCTATCTCTGACTTATATATCCCTTTATACAAGTAAATATACAGTCAAATTCTATAATTATAACTCATCCTTAAAACATACCTAGTCCCTGAATATAAAGTTCAATTGATAAACACAATTACACCAAGTCATTATATACTATATAAACTCTAAATTCATTTGATAACATAAGTTACAAATTTTTATTAATAACATTGTGTATATATCCATACCTGTATCAAATTTGTTAAATATTTACCAACATAATTTTAATGAAACCCTAACCTTCCATTTATAAATTTGTATTTATATATATAAATTTGTATATACATATATATACTTTTGTTGAGTACAAGGTCAAATATATATACATACATAGAAGTTGGTGTATATATATATTTTTATACACAGTCAACCAATATTGAAAACATAACTTATATATAATATTTCTTAGTCAAAATATATTAAAAACATATTTTTGTGTGTGTGTGTATACACACACATAAATATACATATATATACATACACACACACACACACACACATGTGCACACGCGCGCGCGCACCCACCCACCCACACACACACACACACACACACACACACACACACACACACACACATTACATAGTCAATAGGTTATAAAAACATATAACTTATTTCTCCCTAAATAAATCCCAACCCCGTAAAACTCAATCGATCTCCATGTAACCCGTATAGGATTTTTCTTAAGTTTGAGCACTAAAGCTTATGTCCTATGACTGGTTTGATGAAAATAAATCCAAATCATAAGACCTTATCAAGATGCCATAAAACCATAATAAAAAATCATTAAATTCACCAAGATTTTTGAATTGATAAAGGGTTAAAGATAGAGCTTTCACAATGGTGTATAAAAACATGGCAAACACCTATAGCCATACCACTTTTCCTTTGGGTTATGGGGTTAGATGCAAGGTTTTGTGGATGGTTGAGCCATCCACAAAGCCATACATACAACCCCTTTTATTTATTTAACTCTTTTCTAAATGAATGAAGCACATTAATCCAAATCAATTCTTTTCCTCAAATCCACCAAACATTATCACTCATGAATTTAAGTACAATACAAACATGTAACAATTTCAAATTATGCCAAGAAAGCTGAATCCATTCCTTCCTTAGCTCATTATTCCTTTTATTTTTCTCCTTCTACCTGATACTCCCCATATGTGTGCCTCTCAGTCTTCATTCTCCTTTATTTTATTCATTTTCAACACCTTACTCAACACAAATTTATCCTCCATTCATGGTAGACAAAATTGACTGAAAATATTCATGCCAAAATAACTCAACAAAACTCCCACTAAGCTATAGTCCACCACCATTTCTCATGTATCTAACAACAAAAATCCCATCATGATTTTTGTTAAGAATGATGGTTAACCCAAATCCAATGAATGATTAGAAACCCTATTCATCTCCAAAATTCCCAAAGACTTAATAAAATAATCATTTAGTTTATAAAATATACATGTCCTTGACTTAAACAAATCCAACATTGACATACTAACCGACTAAATGAAAAGTCACAATGACTAATTTTATTCCATGCAATGTTGATTATCGACAAGCCAATAATCACTATCTTTCATGCAATGTCAACTACCAGCTATTCATTTAACATAATGACTATATATCACAATTAGAACATATATGACTTTAAAAAGACTAATGTAAATCTTTCTAAGTTATCCACAAATAAACACTATGCATTTGACTTTAAACTCATAAGTTAACCCTCTAGGTTTAAAAAATAACCATAGGATTTAGTAAATAATTTGACAAACAAAATGATGTTTATAAAATTGCTTCATAATGATATTATATATAACACCTTGCATTACATTAATACTTAACAAAGAACTTATTATTCATTAACTCCTTTACATATTTATATTACTATTAAAATTGGTATAGTCACTAACAAGCTGACTTAATTAACAACATACATATAGTATTTCTAACAAAAAATCCAAACAAGCATTGATAAACAAATATTTAACTATGTACAACACCACAGTAAATAAAGTTAAACTAGTTAGATATAGATTTATCAAATCAACTAACTAATAACATCAATAACAACTAGATTAGTGAAATCATGCAATCACATAAAATGATCTAAAAAAACAAAAGATCACAATAGACATTCATATAAAAAAACATACCACAACTATCTAACTCAAATAATTAATCAAAAAATATGAAATACTACTATGGTGTGTGCATGTGTTTTTGGTTTTGCTCTTTGTCATCCCCCAACATCCCCATCTACACCACCCTATCTGATGATGCTCTCCCTCCATCACACTCTGAGGGATGGCTATGTCATATATCCATCTCACAACAATGAAGATATTTATCCTAAAACATCATGATATACATAAAATATATTATATAATTAACAAACATGATCATAATGTAAATAGTATAAAAGTATAACTATCTCATAGCAAACCAATCATGTAAATTAAGCAACATATGACTATCCCATAATCAACATATGGCATAAAGCTTAATCAAATAATATTTAATCAACTAAAAACCATAATAATCTATAGATAAAATAAGATTTAGCTTATAAGGAAATAGAGATGTGAAATCTCTTCCCCTTAAAGCTGATCATAATCTTGATGACATTAATTCAAACACAAGTTCTAAATTTAAAACATTATTCAGTAGAAAATAATATAATACTAAGTAGTAAATCAAGAAAAAAATATTGAAATAACTTGTAAAAGTCATCATAGTCCTCCCAAATAACACTTTTCTTAGAATATTAGTCCCAATAGACCTTGCACTGTGACACTTCTCTATTACATAAAATTTATTTGTGAGTGTCAATTATTTTGATTAGTTCTACCATGACAACCCTGAGATCCAGAACCTACAAAGCATTCCAATCCAACATGTGTGAAGGATTAACAACATAATTTTTAAGATAAGGCACATGGAAGACATTATGCAAAAGATTTAGAGCTGGTAGAAATGCAAGCCTATATGCCACAAGATTGACCATTTCCAAAACCTTAAAGGGTCCCACATATCTTGATTAAATTTTTGCAAACTTCCCAAATTTAATTGAACTTTTATGGGGCTTAACCCATAGAAACACTTTATCACGAATAAAAAATTACTTAGTTGTTATCTTCAGATCAACATAACTTTTTTGTCTATCATTGTCCTTAGCCAACCTTTGCCTAATTGTCTAGACTTGATCTTCCATTTCTGAAAGCATCTTAGGTCCAAATACTATCCTGTCTTCTAACCTATCCCAATTGATTGGTGTTCTACACCTCCTTCCATTCAATGCCTCAAATAAATCCATCTTTAATGTTGTTTGGTATGAGTTACTATAATTAAACTCAACCAATGGAAATTACTCATCCCACTTGTATTATTGATCCATAAAATAGATATGAAGGAGATCTTCTAAAACTTGGTTAACTCACTCTGTATGTCCATAAATTTATGGGTGATAAGAAATGTTGAAATTAAACTATGTACCCAAAGTTGAATTTAGAGTCAACCAAAATCTAGAAGTCATCCTCAAATCTTAATCCAAAATGATCTTCTCTAGAGAACCATACAATTAATACACCTCCTTCATTAATATCTTCATAAGCATAGGTGCATTATCTATCATGTTACTTGGTATGAAGTGGGCTACCTTGGTTAGTTTGTTAATTATAACCAAGATCATATCATCTCATTTTCATGATAATGACAACCCTTAGATGAAGTCCATACTAATCACCTTCCACTTCCATTTTGGTATATCATGTGGATATAGTAATCTAGCTGAATGCACTTGTTCAAATTTCACATACTAACATTCTAAACAATGAGACACAAAATCCACTATATCTCTCCTGATTCCCTTTAAAAAATAAAGAAGTTTAAGCTTATCCATGAGCTTGGTTACTCTTAGATGTCCTGAATATGGGGTATTGTGTATATCTTTTAGCACCATGCTCCTCAAATTATCTTTTTTAGGTACATACATCCTATCATTGTAATATAAAAGACCATCACTCTCTATCTTGAATCCCACATACCTAAGATTCTAAACATTCTCAAATAATGCTTTCCTAACATGATCATAGAATTCATCTCCTAGAGAGAATTTGATTACCTAGTCTTGAAAATTACCCTTGATAATACTCATGGTTGTTATGTACCTCCCATAGCTTAAAGCATTAGCTAATCTAATATCCTTACCTTTGATATAATTAATATCAAAATTATAATCACATAAAAAATCTATCCATCATATGTGACGAGCATTCAAGTTTGGTTTGGTGAAGATATAATTGAGTCCCATGTTATCAATCTTGAGCTCAAACAGTTTCCTCAACATATAATGCCTCTAAAATTACAAAACATGAATAGTTACCATAAGTTATAGGTCATGAGGGGCATAATTCACCTCATATGGCTTCAGTTTCTTGGACGTATAGGTTACCACTGAGCCATCTTGCATAAGAACTCTTCCAAGTCCATCCTGAGATGTATCAATGATCACTAAGAACTGATCATTAGGATCGGGAACTCTTAGCACTGGTGCTAAATTAAGCCTCCTTTTCAGTTCTTAAAAGACTACCTCACACTTGTCTGACCAGATGAAACTCTAATTCTTTCATTGAAAAGAGGTAATTTCTTTAAATATCTTAGATAAATTTAGAATAAATTTCCTGTAATAGCCCATTAATCCCATGAAACTTCTTACCTCATGAACATTCTTAAGCACTTGACATTCTATTATGCCTATAATCTTTACTAGATCCATTGAAATACCATCCAAAAAGATAATATATCCCAAATACTTTACTTTATTTTGGAAAAATACACATTTAGACAACTTCCCATATAACATGTGAGTTCATAAATAATTTAAAACTAGTTATATATGTTACAAGTGCTCTTCCTCATCCTTGGAATAAATGAGGATGTCATCTAGAAAGACCAAAACAAAATGATCTAGGTAGTCTCAAAACACACTGTTCATAAGATTCATAAATGTTATTGGAGCATTTGTCAATCATAATGGTAACACTATGAACTTGTAGTGCCCATATCAAGTTCTAAATGTTATTTACAAAATATCCTCTTCATGGATTCTCAACTGATGATACCCTATTCTAAGATCAATCTTATAAAATACTATTATTCCTCACATTTTATTAAATAGATCATTAATGCATGGAAATGAATATCTATTCTTGATCATTGATTTATTCAACATCCTATAATCTATATATAGGTGAAGAGTACCATTTTTCTTCTTGATGAACATAACTAGTGCACCCCATGTGACACACTTGGTTGAATCAACCCTTTTAACAATAACTCCTAAAGTTGTGCTTGAATTCTAAAATCATCTTGACACTTAACCTTTTTTAGATAAAAGTTAACCTTAGCTTTGTGTTTTGTAAGCCAATTGACTCTTAGGATCATATCATATGATCTCAATGGTACATAAAAAACATCCACTATTGTAGTGAATTTAGGTAACTGAATCTCCACTTCAACTAAACACTTGTCAAATTTAACCTGAGACTCATTCCCATACTATACTAACCATGCATTTTCCATAGTTCCAATGTTTCTAGATAATTTAATAAGTATTTTAGGATCAATGAAACATTTTATAACTCTCATGTTAATAAAAATAAAATCTAGATGATAAAAAAAAAACCTAACAATTCTATGGGTGAAGCTTGATACTTAGCCTAATGATTGCCAATAATTACATGAATCCACTGCTAGAATGTACCTTATTAAGAAGAAAACCCCTTATTCTTTGAATTATCTTGAGAACACTCTTGAGAATAATGGTCACCTCCACATATGAAGTAACCTCCAACTAGTCCTTTCTTATCAGACTATTGGTCTCCCTTAAAATAACCCTTGAAACCATTACCAAGTCTCCTATTCCCTGAACCACTATTAAACTTGGCATTCTGATTCTTAAACTGACTCTTGGAGTCTCCACTCCTCTATTTGTAGTTCTTCATTTTGAAAGTTGGTTTCGAACATCCATACTTATTTTTAAACTTTTATCTAACTTGGGTAAGAGACTTTAATTTTTTTCCTGCTTGACTACCTTCTTGAACCCTTGATCCATGGTAGATGGACCATGCACATGTACTTCATAACTAATTTGGGGTTTTAATCCCATGATGAATTTATCAATTTTAAACCTCTCATCTACCTGATATTAAGGTACTTACTTAAGGAGCTTTATGAATTTATCCCAATATTCACTCACTAATAAGTTCCTTTGCTTAATATTCTAAAAATATGTAAGCTTTTGATTGAAGTATAGCTGTGAAAGCCATCATAACCTAAATAGTGTCACAAATTGTTTCCAAGTGGTGGTGGTTGAGTCAAAGTTCATCTTGAGCTTCTTTTTTTCCCATCAAGTTGATTCTTCACTAGTAATATGATAAGCTCCCTAGACTACTTTCATTACTTCAAAATAATTTTGAATCTTGAAATATTTATCCATTTCTATCAGCCACCCTTCAACTCCATCTCCCAATATAGTTTCATCAAACTTGGGTAGATTTACCTTTTTTATATCATGTGTTAAATCTATAACTACTTGAGCTCTCACATCCTATAACACTTCCTCATGCCTCTGCTCTTAAGGATGTTCCTTCTTATTAGGATGTTCTTCAGGTTCCTCTTGAGCATTCTCCTCTTCATGGGCATGGACTTCTTATTCTAGGGCTGCAATTTGGTCCTTAGTCTCTTTCATGGTCATAAGGTTTTGATCCAACTTCATAGCTTGCTTAATGAAAAACTCATTTGGATCAATAGGGGGTTTAGAATTTAAAGTACCCTAACTTCCTATTCTAACACACACCATTGTTCTCACTACTTATCAAGAGAATAAGTTTGCATTAGCATACAAATTAATTCCTAAAGTTTGAACCTCAGATTTGATAACACAATGGAAAAATCCCACTAGCTTTTAACAGAATATTGTAATTTAAAATAATAATAATAACACATATTCATCATACAGATCTCACCACAATAAATCTAATTAGTGATATTTAACTAACTACATTCATTTAGTTAACCAATAAGTTTATATCTAATCCACTTAGTTAAGGATCACCATGAACAAATATAAAAATCATGAAAAGTGTTGAATAAACAATAAATATTTCATATAAATCATAAATAATACTAGATGGGTAGATAATGATGGTGTAGGTGTTGGCATGTAGTTGTCATTGATGTCAAAAGGGTGTATCATGTAAAGGCATAATGGTCATTAATGTCAAAGATCTGTTGAGCATGATATTAACATATTGAGAGTGTGTTCTCATTTAGAAACATGATCTTTTCAAAGGTGATGAGTTATCAAGATTGATATTATCATTAATTTTATGAGTATGGAAGGTACAAATCATGGAAGGGTGAGCCATGTGAAGGAAGCATAGTGAAATGGATGAACAAAGGTGACTAAGTCTAGTTAGTATTATGTGATGAGGCAAGATAGAATTTGAATTAAATAGATAATTTAAATGAAAATAATGTCTTATGGTTACATTAAGGCAAAGGTCAAGGTGTCAAAGGTGTTCAAGTGTATACAAGAAAGATGTCTAGTCATATGAAACTTGGTCATGTGGTTTGAGGTTTGTATGAGGTTATGGAAGATTGTTGTCCTTAGAAAGAGAATGGTAAATTTATATGAGTATGGTGTAATGTCATATATTCTTGGTTAAATTTTTTTTGAGGTTATGACATGGAAGGAATAAGTCAAGGCATCAAGTGTATTAGAAGCTTGAGTCTAGTCATGGCATGGTAGAGGTATGAGTTGGTGGCATGATTAGGTGAGTGAAATCAGCCATGTGAGATGTTGTGAAGGATATTTGAGCATGTATGTGAGGAATTGAAACATTAATGATATTTTTAGAGTGAGCCTATAGGGGTAGGACCTTTAATCTAGGTTAGCATCTAGACCTCTCTTAGATCTTGCCTGGCCTAATCAGGTATCATGATATTTTGTCAAGGCATGCAAAGGATATATGTTAGTGTTTAAGAATTATATATTTTTTATGTCATGAGAGTGATATTTTTATCATGACAATTAGGTGTTGAGAACATGGAAAGAGGCATGAAGGTCAGTTCAAGGCCTAATAAGGTATGAAGACTATGGTGTAGAGAGAGAATGTATCCTAATGGGGTATTGGGATTAGTTTCCAAGGAAAGTATGAGTAGGTGAGAATTTAAAAAGTTTATTCAAGTTATTTTATGTATGTACATGAAGTTTGATATTCTAGTTTGAAGGACAAGGCATGCAAATTTATTTGGAGGTCTTTCGAGTGCTTAGAATGAAGTGTTCTAAACCTGAGAAGGATTTTCTTGTGCTCATTATCTCATAAAACATTTTAATGGGAACTTGATATATTAATTAAATATTGATAATGGTCATATTTTAAATTTATACGCATTAATTTTTGGATTGAGGGGTATGCTTTATGAATGATCATTAAGAGTGGAAATTAGCTTAAACCCTCTTAAAACCCTAATGAACACCCAATGTTAAAGATTTTGATAAAAAATGCTTAGGATGGATTTAATTTATTAAATAATATATTTTATATTGTATTGGAATATCCTAGGTACCTCCATGTGGTATTGGTTAGAGAGAGGAGAGAGAAAATGTTGAGCTATAGGCTTAGTTTTAAAGAAGCTATTGTAGAAGTCAAAAGTTGCATTAGAAATAGTAATAAAATGGTGGATGAAGAAGGTAGAGACTCATAATAAATTTAAATTATTTTTTATGGATATTTTAAACCCTTAAATTATGATAAACCAATCATCTAAGTTAGCCAATCACTAATAGGCCTAATGATGTAAATAGTGAAAAACCCAGGCAATAGTGAGAAGATGAATTAGAATGTGTTTTCATGATATAATAAATACAAAAAGTACATGGATATATATTTTTAATAATTTTAATATATTTTAATTCTTTTAATAAGCTTTTGAGGTCATGTGTGTGGTGAAAACATTGCTCATAATTTGACCTGTCTAGTTTAGATAGGACAATGAGATGTAAGGTCATGAGATTGGTTTACAAGACCAATATTTGATATTTGACCATATGATATTTATATCTAATAATGGTATAAATATATCATAGGATCATCTAAATTCATCATAATTCCTTTAAAATGTCTATACAGGTGTTGGAAGTCTAAGTCACCATGACTATGTTTTGTGGTAATATGACAGTTTTGAGTGAGTGAGTTGCAAATGTGTTATTAAAGCCTTATCTTCTGAGTGGAAGTGTCTAATGAATTTTATGATGACCTTGAGATCATGTATAAATTTTTTTTATACTTATTTTTTTCATATTTTAGTGTCTTAAGTATGTTTGAGCTTCATTCTTGCAAGACATTTATTTGAGGCACACATGCCTAATAGGGCAATTTGTTCTAAAGAAAGTTTCAAGGAATGAATGAAATATGAAAGTATAAAAAATCATGGAGGGGGTCAGAATATTTACTTGAATAATTTTTTGAATGGTTTTCAAGTGTTGGATAAATCCATCTAGGCCCAAGAGAATCAAGTTTTGGTGTTAAGAGATAGACCCTATACAATTAGGTCTCTATGACACCTAAAAGTGAAATGAGGCCTTATTCAGTCATGTCAAACCAAAAGTGACTGAAATATAATTTTATTCATGTCTAAAATATGTCTTAATACCTATTATATGTTTTACCTAAGAGGTTAAGGGTGTGTGGTTGACTAAGTGGTATATGAACAAAGAATGGTATATATATATACATGGCAATTTTAGGCCTAGTTGAGTAAGCTAAGATGATGAAAACGAATTAAGAAATAAAAGAGACTAATTAGGTTGGATAACATGATGTAAACCATGATAATATAGTAAAGAGGTATTTCATGATGATCACATAGTCATTCTAAATATGAAAATCAAGGTCATATGACCTAATTAGTCTTAAAGAGACCTAATTGAGCAAAAAGGTGTAGAATGTAGTTTGAGAGGGATAAGAGTGTGAAGAGATGAAGAGGTGGAAATAAAATATTGTATGAGAAATATAGTTTTTTAAAATTTATCAAAATAATTAGGTGGCTAAGTTGGTGCTAAGTCATCTAGGAGGTTGGTACCTCCTTGCAAGTGGGTGTTTGGCTAGTTGGGTTTGATGCTCCATGTGGAGTTGGTGCTTCAATAAATTTGTTTTTTGTATTATAGGAATGTATTTAATTTGTAGATATTAATATGTTTTCTTCTCCTTTATTTTTTCCCACATATTTGATGTGTTCTTATGTTTTATGCTTATCTGGATAGTTTCTTATGTTTGTTAGATCTATATGTTTTTAAATGGTTCATGATTTATTAAGTATAATTGATTAAAAAGTTTTGAAGACTGATTCACCCCCCTCTAAGTCATTTTTATTCCAATAATTAGTATCAGATCCTAGTCCTTTGAAGCAAGTCTAACATCTTGAAAGAGATCCTTAAAGCACAAACATGTCTAGTCAACAAGTACAACGAAGTTTCTTAACTAATAAGGCTCCTCTCTTCAATGGGACTAACTATGAATTTTGGAGCATCATAATGAATACCTATCTCATGTATTTAGGTTATGACATATGGAAATATATTATTGATGGATTCATTCCACTTTTTACACCACCAATTGATGTACCAAACAAGAAGGCAAGTGAGAACAACTCTAAGGCAATGAATGTCATCTTGTGTAGTCTTTTATAAGTATAATTTGTTAAGGTCATGCATTGTGATACAACCAAGTTGTAGAAAATTTATGAAGGAGACACTAAAGTGAATTTGGAAGAGTTGTAGACTCACTGAAGGCAATTTAAAAGCCTAAGAATGAAGGAGGATGAAACCATTGCATCTTATCTATTAAGAGTAGATGAAGTGGTAAATGTCATCAAAGGTCTAGGAGAGAAGTTAAAAGAATAAAAAATAGTACAAAAGGTACTAATATACCTTACTTCTAAGTTTTATTCAAAATTTTTTACTATGGAGGAGATTAAAGACCTTAACCTACTATAAGCTTGAAAAAATCAAGAAAGATTTCAAGATGTATGAAGGCAAAAAAGGGCCATTCAAGAATAAGAGAAGTTTCTATACCAAAGAAGATAATAGCTCATCTAATGTAAGTGACACAAGTACATCTGATAGTGATGATGATAGTAATGAGAATGAAAAAAATGAAACCTTATCCATGGCTATATAAATAGACAATGAGGGTTACTCAAAATGGAAAGGCCTTATAAATGATGAATAATTAGTTGAAGAAGAGGCTGAAGTAAACCTTGATGCAAAATTGGTGAGTGATCTAGAGGAGTAAAAGTTCAAAATAAGGAAGAATCAAAAACTAAGATCATTAGTTAAGAGTTATGAGGATAAAATAAATCTCTTTGAAGAGATACTATACATCAACACCAATGAATATGAGGATATCATCAAATAGCTATAAACTTAGATTGAAATTGTCACTAAAAATCTTAAGACCAAGGAAGAAGAATGCATCAAGTTTGGAACATAGATAGAGTCCTTGAAGGTAGAACTGGATCAAGAATCAGTAAAGTTAAAGACACATTAGAGATTTAAGAAGAGTACTGAATTTCTTGGTGATATTTTGAGTATTCAAAAATATATACATGCCAAGACAGATCTCAAGTTCAAAGAAGACCAAAAGGAGAATAAGAAGAGTTAGACCTCAAAGACCTATGTAGAAACTCTCAAATCTGAGACTCATAGTGATCATCAACAAGTCAAGAATACCAACATGGAGAGACCAATCAGGGAGCCTAATAAAATGAAGTATTTAAATTCTTTCAATGGTTATTTTTTTGGTCATAACTTTGGTCATAGAGCAAGTGATTGTATAATGGTCTCAAGAAATGAGTTATCATGGGACCATGGGAGGAGTGATAAATCAAGAGGTATGTACAAAAATGTAATTTGATATAATTGTCACAATATGGGACAGATTGTAAGATTCTATCTTAATAAACTTAGAAAACCCTCAAGGCTTAACAAGGTATATGGAGCTCCTAGATTACATGAGAAGATTCAAACATTGGTATGAAAGATAAGAAAGTCAAGACTAATCATATTGAACCCAATGGTCAAGATGGATTATTTGCTAAGATAGAGTAAGGATAAAAATTGAAGGAATGTCAAGAACACTTTTTATCTACATGTATTGACAAGGAGGATGAGTCAAATGCTTTAGTCAAGCCTACGTATATTCTAAGGAGGGACTATCAGTCTCATGATTGTAATATAGATGAGGAAAGTGATTTGGATATCTGGTAATATCTTGAGTTCATGGATTTTTGATATCCCTATGGAAAAAGATGACTCCATTAGGCCTCATGGAAACATTCTTATATCTATAGAAGCATGAGGTTGCAGTAAAAGGACTCATCTTAAGAGGATTTTAGGTTGTCTGTATTATAAAGTATGAGTTATTTTATAACTTGTATGTATATGACAAGTTGAAAGGAGTTTTGGCATTGATTATGGAGATCAGTTGATAAGGAATCATGGTATGGAATGCAAGTTTGAGCACATGATTATATCTAAAGACATAAGGAATATGGATTGGCCTAAAATACCAATATGATCATAGAGACAGGTTGATTGTTGTTGATATAAATGGAAGTGTGATGAAAGCCTATGTATATAATTGGTATATGAGAGGGAAGCAAAAAAAATGTTTTGTGCTTCTAACAATGTATTTCTAATAGTTGGTAGCTTGATTTGTGTTGAAGAATGTGGTCAAGACTAAGAGCATGCTTTTATGATGTTTCATAGACTCTATGATCCTATTACCAAATAGGAGATAGATTATAAAGGGATAAAGTTCAAAATGAGGAGAAATAGCTTATTTAGAGATGTTTCTAATAGTGGCTTCCATCTTATGACTCAAGAGGAGAACATAGAGTTAGGGGGATCTTTGTATCTCTATGTTATGAAGTGTCAATATAGTGATAAGAAGCATGGATTCTTGAGGTATAGTTAAAATGTTCCAAAACTTGTCTATAATAACTAGTGTGATCCTAAGGTGGCTTTTTGTTAGCATTTCTCTATGTTTTTAATTGAAATTTAGGTCCAAGGATTAGATGGTAGTTTCTAGAAGACCCTTTTTCATTCATATCAAAAGGGGGAGAATGAGAAAATGGTAAAAGTACCATTTTGAAGTAACTTCATTTTTGTAGTATGTTTGTCATCAATGACAAAGGGGAATTTATTGGCAGTTGTTGTCATTAATGTCAAAAGGGTATATCCTGTAAAGGCATAATGGTCATTGATGTCAAATATCTATTGATTATGGTAGTAACCTGTTAAGAGTATGTGATTAGTTAGTAGCATGATGTTTTCAAAGGTGATGAGTGATCAAGATTGATATTATCATGAATTTTGTGAATATGTAAGGTAAAATCATGGAAGGGTGAGCCATGTGAAGGAAGCATAGTTAAATGAATGAATAAAGGTGACTAAGTCTAGTTGGTAGTATGTGATGAGGCAAGAGAGAATTTGAAGGAAAATAATGTCTTATGATTGCATGAATGCTTAGGTTAAGGTTTCAAAAGTTTTCATGTGTATGGAAGAAATATGCCCAGTCATATGAAGCTTGGTCATGTGGTTTGAGGTCTGTATGAGGTTGTGGAAGATTGTTGTCATCAAAAAAGAATTGTGTAATGATATGAGGGTGGTGTAATGTCTTATATCTACTTGGTTGATGTTTTTTTGAGGTTATGACATAGAAGGAATAGGTTAAGGCATTAAGTGTATTATAAGATTGAGTCTATTCATGGCATGGTAATGGTAGAGGTATGAGCTAGTGGCATGATGAGGTGAGTGAAATTAGGAATGTAATATATTGTGAAGGATATTTGATCATGTATGTGAGGCATTGGAACACTCATGAGAGTTTCAAGGTGAGCCTACAGGGGTAGGACCTTCATTCTAGGTCTGCACTTAGACCTCTTTTAGACCTTGCCTAGCCTAATGAGGTATCATGATCTATTGTTCAGGCATGTGAAATATTTAGGGTAGTTTTTAATAATGAGAGAGGTTTTATGGCATGAGAGTGAGATTTTTATCATGACAGTGAGGTGTTAAGAGCATGAAGGTCAGTTTAAGGCCTAGTAAGATATAAAGATTATGATGTAGAGAGAAAATGTAGCCTAATGGGGTATTAGGATCAGTTTACAAGGAAAGTGTGAGTAATAGATAATTTATATAGGTGATTCAAGTTTTTTTATGCATGTGCATTAATTTTTAGGTTCTAGTTTGAAGGAAAAGGCATGAAAAGTTATTTGGAGGTGTCCCAAGTGCTCAAAATGAAGGGTTCTCAACCTGAGAAGGATTTTATTTTGCTCATTATCTTGTCAAAAATGTATATGGGAACATAATATATTTATGAGATATGGGGAATGGTCCTAGGTTAAATTTATAGGAATTAGTTTTTGGATTGAGGGGCTATGATTTATGATCAATTGTTAAGAGTGGAAACTGGTTTAAACCCTCTTAGAACCCTAATGAAGACGCGATGTTGAAGATGCCACTCAAAAGTGCTTAGTATGGATTTAGTTTCTCAATTAAGATATTATATATTGTATTGGACTCTCCCAAGTACCTTTATGTTGTATTGGTTAGAGAGAGAAGAGAGAAAATGTCGAGTTACAGGCTTGTTTCTAAAGTTGTTGTAGAAGTTAAAATTTGCATTGGACATAGTAAGCAAATGGATGAAGAAATAATGTAGAGAATCATACTATATGTCCATGAAGTTTTATATGTATGTTTCACCCTTAAATTTTTCTAAACTGGCCATCCAAGTTAGCCAATTGCTAATAGGTCTAATGATGTAAACAGTGAAAAACCTAGGGAACAGTGAGAAGATGAATTGGAATGTGTTTTCATGATAGAATGATAAAAAAAAGTATATGGATATGTTTTTTAGGAATTTTAATATATGTTAATTCTTGTAATAATATTTTTATGTCATGTGTGTGGTGAAAAATTTGATCACAAGTTAACCTATTTAGTTTAGATAAGACAATGATATATAATGTCATGAGATTGGTCTACAAGACCAATATTTTCCATTTGACCATATGATATTTATATCTAATAATTTCCAAATTATATCATATGATGATTTAAATGCATCATAATTCATTTAAAATGTATATACATGTGTTAGAGGTCTAAGTCACCATGATTGTGTTTTGTGGTAATCTGGCAGTTCTGAGTGAGTGAGTTACATAGGTGTTCTTGAAGCCTTATCTTATGATTGGAAGTGTCTAAAACATTTTATGATGAAATTTAGGTAATTTATATTATATATATACTTATTTTATCATATTTTAGTGTCTTAAGTATGTTTGAGCTTCATTCTTTGAAGACAGTTGTTTGAGGCACATAGGCCTAATAGGGAAATTTGTTTTAAAGAAGGTTTCCAAGGTATGAAGGAAGGATTTAGATCTAAAAAATCATGGAGGAGGTTAGAATATTTCATTAAATAAGTGTTTTAATGGTTTTAAATTGTTTTATAAATCCATATGGGCCCAAGAGAATCAAGTTTTAGTGTTAAGAGACAAACCTAATGCAATTAGGTCTCCATCAGACCTAAAAGTGAAATGAGGCCTAATTGAGTCATGTTAGACCAAAAAGACTCAAAGATCATTTTAATCATGTCAAAAATATTTCCTAATACCTATTATATGGATGACCTAAGAGGTAAGGGTTTGTGGCTGACTAAGTGGTATATAAATAAGGAATGGTATATATACAAGGTAGTTTTAGGCCTATTTGAGTAAGCTAAGATGATGTGAATGAATTGAGAAATCAATGAGCCTAAGGAGTTTGGGTAACATGGCATAAATCCTAAGAATAGATTAGATATGAATTGCATGATGATTATAAATGTATTTTGTATATGAAAATTAAGGTCATATGACCTAATCAATCTTGAAGAGACCTTGTTGAGCAAAGAGGCCTAAAAAGTAGTTTGAGAGGGATAAGAGTGTGAAGATATGAAGAGGTGGTCATCATATATTATATGATAAACATCATTTTTAAAGGTGATAAAAACAATCAGGTGGCTAAGTTAGTGCTAAGTCATCTAGGGAGTTGGTGCTTGGTTGGTTGGGGTTGGTGTTCCATGTGGAGTTGGTGCTTCAATAAATTTGGTTTTTGTCTTATAGGAATGTATTCCATTTGTATATATTAGTGGGTTTTTTTCCCCTTGAGTGTTCCCCACATATATAATGTGTTCTTGTGTTTTATGCTTATGTGAATAGTTGCTTATGCTTGCTAGATCTATATGTTTGTTTGAATGGTTCATGATTTATTAAGTGTAATTGATTTAAAGGTTTTTAAGATTTATTCACCCCCACCTCTCATTAATTATGATTTCAACAATGGAAATCTAGAGTGAAGTGTGTTTTAGATATCTAATACATAATGTGTACCATAAATAAATCTGTTCTAACATGGTATCATAAAAATATGAAAAGTATATCAATATATGAAATGATAATGTTTAATTAAAACATTAGTTTGGATAAATATTTCAATAATTAAATATCTCTAGGATTAGTCAATTTCGTACACACCACTCAATCAAATTACATCTCATCTTGCATTAATGGTGCTAATTAAGCTAGTGAAATCTGTTCACTTCTTATTTAGAGTCATGAATGCGAGAATCAGTTAAAATATATAAACTAATTATTTACCTTTAGCTGATAAAAATATGCTAAATACAAAAATATTATTTACACACATTTAATCCATTAAATGAAATGCATTGAATCCAATATCATCATTTATTATAGAGTAATAAACATAATAAAAAATAGTACTTAATATAACATACCATCTAGCTATGATTTATCTAGACTTCCATTTACTTTAATCAAAAAGTAAATTATAATGCTATTTCATCCCCAAGACCAACATTATTACACAGACTAATTTAATTATTCATATTCCACATATAACAAAAGCTAGTCCAAAAACACCTTAATATGATTTATATTTGAAACTCTTAAATACATTATTTTAATAATTTTATACAACATTAAAATATATACAAGCACCCATATTCACACTCTTATGGAAATACTGTTTTAAAGCATAACACAGTTGTGAATGTATATACATACATACATACATAAATGGTATAATCATTTTTAGTTCTATTACATAATCACAACATATAACTTATACCAAGTATATGTATATTTTTATAACTCTCAAGTATGAATTAAATACATTATAAATACTTTAGTGTATATATTATACTCTAAGAAGACGTCTATTATCAATTATCTTAGATTATTCTATATCCTCTAAGTATACATCCAGCTAACAAAATATTCCCAAATCGCTTTTTTAAATTACATTTAATATACTTATTTGACTAGAAACACATAGAATTTCATGTGAATCCTCATTCATACACAACCAACCATTTAAAATCAAATTTCCATTTATTCAATTGATTCATATCAATGTTTGATTCTCTTGTATTTAAATAAGATCAAAGGCATACACATAGTCATTTTATATCAAACATTATGAAATCTGTGACTATGTATCTTAGTTCCAAATTTTACATAGTCCAAAAAATGGTAAGGTTAAAACCCAATAACCAATCCATATATATTATATAATTATAATTATAACTCAACCTTAAAACATACTCAGTTCTTGATTATAAAGTTTAATTGATAAATGAAATTCTACAAAGTTATTATATGTTGTATAAAATCCAAATTCATCTGATAATATAAGATACATGCTTTTACTAATAATACTATGTATATATCCATACCCATATCAAACATGTTAAATCTTTACCAACAAAATTTAATGAAACCCTGACCCTCCATTTATACATTTGTATTTATATATACACATTCATGTGTGTGTGTGTGTGTGTGTGTGTGTGTGTGTGTGTGTACTTTTATTGATCACTAGGCTGAATAAATATACATATTTACAAATTGATGTATATATATTTTTATACACAGTTAGCAAATCTTAAAAACACATAACATATATATAATATTTCATAGTCAAAATGTATTAAAAACATATTACACACACACACACACAATTACACAGTCAATAAGTTATGAAAACATATAATTTATTTCTCCCAAAAGAAATCCAAACTAGTAAAACACAGTCAATCTCCATGTAACCCTTATAGTATTTTTATTGAGTTTGATCACTAAAGCTTATGTCCTATGACTTGTTTGATAAAACTAAACCCGAATCCTAAGACCTTATCAAGATGCCATAAAAATGTAATAAATAATCAATGAATTCACCAAGATTTTTAAATTGATAAAAGGTTAAAGACAAAGATTTCATAGAGGTGTATACAAACATGGTGAACACCTATATCCCTACCCATTTACCTTTGGGTTAAGGGGTTGGATGTAGGGTTTTGTGGATGGTCGAGCCATCCATAGGGCCCTACATATAACCCCTTTTATTTTTACAACTCTTTTCTAAATAAATTAAAACCAATAACCCAAATCAATTCTTTTCCTCAAATCCATCAAACATTATCACTCAATAATAAATACAATATTGACATGTAACAAATGCTTATTATGCCAATAAATATGAATCCCTTCCTTCCTTAGCTCAAATTCCTTTTATTTTTATCCTTCTACTTATTGCTCTCTATATGCATGCCTCTTATTCCTCATTCTCCTTTATTTTATTCATTTTCATCACCTTACACAACACAAATTTATCCTCCATTCATGGTAGACAAAACTGATTGAAAATATGCATGCCAAAATAGGTCAACAAAACTCCTACTAAGCTCTAGTTTGCCACCATTTCTCATACAGCCAACAACCAAAATCCCATTATGATTTTTGCTAATAATGATGGTTAACCTAGAGTCAATGAGTGATTAAAAACCCTAATCATCTCAAAACTTCCCAAAGACTCAATACAATAATCATTGATATCCTTTATAAAATATGCATTCCCTTTACTTAAACAAATCCATCATTGACTTCACTAACTGACTAAATGACAAGTCATAATCACTAATTTTATTTCATGTAATGTCAATTATTGACAAGCCAATAATCACTATCTTTCATGCAATGTTGACTACCAACTATTCATTTAACATAATGACTATATAACATGGTTACAACATACATGTCTTTAAAAAGACTATTGTAATAGTTTCTAAGTTATCCACAAATAAACACTATGCATTCGACTTCAAACTCAAAAGTTAACCCTCTAGGTTTAAATAATAACCATAGGCTTTAGTAAAAAATTAAACAAACAAAATGACGTTTATAAAACTACTTCATAATGATATTATACATAACACCTTACATTACGATAATACTTAACAAAGAGCTTATTATTCATTAAGTCATATATAAATTTATAGTACTATTAAAATTGGTAATAGTAACATTTTAAACATAAATAGTCACTAACAAGCTGACTCAATTAATTAACAACATACACATATTATTTCTAACAAAAAATCCAAAAAAACATTGATAAATAAATATTTAACTATGAACAACACTGTAGTAAATCAAGTTAAACTAGTTAATTACAAATTTATCAAATCAACTAACTAATAACATAAACAACAACTAGATTAGTGAAATCACACAATCACATAAAATGATTTGAGAACATAAAAGATCACAATAGACATTCATACAAAAAACAAACATACCACAACTATCTAACTGAAACAATTAATCACAAAATAAGAAATACTATTGTGGTGTGTGCATGGGTTTCTGGTTTTGCTCTATGTCATCCCCCAACATCCCTATTTACACCACCATATTTGATGATGTTCTCCTTATATCACACTCTAAAGGATGGATCTGTCCTACATCTACCTAACAATAATGAAGGTAGTTAGCATGAAAAATCATTATATCCATAAAATAATATTGTATAATTAACAAACATGATCATAATGTATAGAGTATAAAAGTACAACTATATCATAGCAAACCAATCATGTAAATTAAGAAAAATATAACTATCTCATAATCAACATATGACATAAAGCTTAATCAAATAAAAACCATACTAATCTATAGATCAAATAGGTTATTTAGCTTAGAGATAAATTGTGATGTGATAGTGATAGAAGATGTGGTCACAACTCATATAGAGGTAGAGGTCGAGGTAGATCAGACATTCACTATCATAGATGTGAAAAATTTGGTTACATTGCTTCTCAGTGTAGGATTCCTTTTGACAAAATTTAGAGGTTATAAAAAGTGACTAAGTCTAACTCTGCTCACTATGTTGACCATGGTTATGATGAATCAAGCAATGTTTCTCATGAATCTGCATTCACTACTTTAGGGAACATTTCTTATATGTAATATGAGGCTAGATATGAGTTCACATATGTATGGTTTTTAGATAAAAGTACAACCAAACACATGACATTCAAGTGAGACTTATTTTGGACATTAAAATATGCATATCTCACTCCATTATCTTTGGAAGATAAGTCTATGTATACTCCATAGGGACTTGGGTCTATTAGGATTCTTATCCCTAATGGTTATATCAAATACTTGGTAAATGTTTGGTATGTTCCCACATTGTAAAAACATCTTATTTCCTTGGTAATGATTCATAATAAGGGTTATCAAATTGTGTTTAAAAATGGGCTCATTTATATTAACTCAATAAAATATGGATACAAAACCATGTATACAAGTTATGAGGATGGAAATTTAGTTTGTTTGAATTATAAATTACTTCCAAAGTCAAACTTGTGGTAGTTATTAATACAGGTACATGTATAATGTCTAAAAAACATTTGTGGAATCTTTTCTATGGTCATTTGAATTTTCACTCTTTGGTGGACTTAAAAATATATGTTATGGTGAATGGTTTTCTGACTTGTTGCAAAGATAGTATTCTTTGTGAATCATGTGTTTTAGGCAAATAAAATAGGGAAAAGTTTCCTAAAAGTTATTCATGATGAGCTAATAGATGTTTGCAGTTAGTTCATAATGATGTTTGTGACATGAAAAGTCATCCATTGGAGGGTAAAAATATTTTGTGTTATTTAATGATGATTTTTCTCAGATGACTTGGGTGTATTTTATGAAAAACAAATTAGAGGTTTTCACTAAGTTTGTTGAATGGCTGCACTTAGTTAAAAAATAAACAAGTTCACACTTAGATACTCTTCATTCAGATAATGGTGGTGAGTATACTTCAAATGAATTTTTGGATTATTATTGGGAACATGGAATTCATCGACAATATAGTAATGATTATACCCCACAATAGAATGGAGTCTCTGAAAAAATGAACATAATTATGGAGGGCACAACTTGAGATATGTTACACTATAAACAACTCGATGATAAGTTTTGGAATGAAGCCATTGGTACTATAGTGTATCCAAGGAATAGATCCCTACAACTACAATTTTGGGTAAAACTCCATACGAAGATTGGTATGGGTTTAAAACAAAAAGTTAAACATGTGAAAATGTATGGATGTCTTTGCTTTTCTTTAGTTCCTACTGAACACAAAACTAATTTGGAACCTCAAAGTCAAAAATGCATTTTTCTTGGGCACTCAAAAAATTAAAGGGGTATCATTTGCTTGCATAATATATAGGCAAATTCATAATGAGTAGGGATGTGATATTTGATGAATTTGGTAATATGAACACTGTAGAGATTGACTCACAATTTGACAAGTTAGATAAGAAGATTAAAAAATGTACCAAGGGATTAATAATGATGCTGAATCTCATAGATTATGGTATGAGATGAGTATCCCTTCCTTTTATTATAATTCCTTGATCATTTCATAAGATAATGACTTAGAAAATGTTAAAAATTCTCTAATTCCTCCTTCAAATGGTGCACATGAAAAGAATTATGGCATTCCCAATCTTAACAATTTAGACAAGTATACCAAATAGGCTCAAAGTAATTTTTCTAACTTGAAAGTAGATGAGGTTGGTTTAACAAGTCCTAGGAGTTCTCATAAATAAGTGAATTATGAAATGGTTGTTACTACTTTTTCCACTAATCCATCTACTTTTAAGGAGTCTTATGTTGAACAAGTTTGGCAAAATTCAATGTAAAATAAGTATGATGCCATTCTTAACAATAATACTTGGGTTTTGGTTGATCCTCCTCCACATGTTCAACCAATCGAATGTAAATGGGTTTACAGGGTTAAGTATAAATTGGATGGCTCCATTTTTAAACATAAGGCAAGGCTTGTTGCGAAAGGTTATACACAAAAAGAATGCATTGATTATGAGGAAACATTTACACCAACTACCAAATGTCACACTATTCATTTGGCACTTGCCTTAGTATCACAAAATGGTTGGAAAGTACATTATATGGATGTCAAAAGTGTTTTTTTAAATGGTGATTTACATGAAGAAGTGTATATGAGACAACCCTAAGGTTTTGAGAAAGTAGGTGCAAAAAATAAAGTATGTAAATTAATCAAAGCTCTCTATGGGCTCAAATAGGCACCTAAGGCTTGGTTTGAAAAAATGGATTCATACTTCTAAAAAATTGGCTTGACATGTAGTGAACCTAATTCTACTCTCTATATTCAAGTATAAGAAAAGCAACTGACAATTCTTGTTCTCTATGTCAAATACTTGTTTAACATAGGAAATGATGAAAACCATAACAATTTTGTGAAGAAGGAACTAAAATATGGGTTTGAAATGACATATATTGGAATTATTCACTATTACCTTAGCATAAAATTTACTCAAAAAAATCAAAGTATTTTCACTTTAGAAACTAAGTATATATCTGAGTTATTAAACAAGTTTGGCACAAATTATTACAAACTTGCCCTCAATCCCATGGAAAGTAACTTGAAATTATCTAAGGATGATGGTAGTGCATTTTTAATGGCACCAAATACTAACAATTAGTGGGAGGTTTGATTATATTGATGACCACTAGGTCTGATATATTATTTACAATAAATTTTTTGTCTAGGTTTATGCACTATCTTAGAGAAATTCATTGGCATGAAACAAAAAGAGAACTTCATTACCTTCAAGGAATGAAAACATATGGCCTTGAATACTACCACAATAGGAAATTCAAACTTGTTGGGTATTTTAATGTAGATTTTCATGTATGTGTGGATGATAGAGTGTCCACAATAGGGTACACTATGCATATGGATTCAATTGCCATTGTTTGGTGTTGTAAGAAGTAGGATACAATGGAAAATTCATTAACAAAATTAGAATACATCACAATAGGGGATGCTTCTAGAGAAATTATTTATTTAAAATGCATGTTTGAAGATATTTAGATTTCTCATACTACTCCTACACAGTTATACATTGATAATCAAAGTGAGATTAAGATGTCTAAACATCTAGTATTTTATGCCAAAATAAAACATATGGATGTAAAATATCATTATCTATGAATGCTGGTGTCGAAGAAATCACTTGATCCAATATATTTCCCAACTAATGATTAGACAACTGATATCTTCACAAAACCCCTTGACAGAATAAAATTTGAAAAATTTAAAAAACATTATTTGCATGTGTCCAAAGAACTGACTTTGGATCGTGGTGGTCGGGGGTGTGGTTAGGACTTGTTCCAAAGTTTTAACTTAGTTTAGGTTTTTAGGTAATAATAATTATTAAGGGGTATGCATATTTATTTCTAAAGACACCCCCTTTAATAATCATTATCATATTTACTTATTTTGGTTATTTTTTGAGTTAATAATAAAACTAACTTTTGGGTTGCATTCCCATAAAAATTTGGTTAATTTGGTAGTTGTTTTTTACTATTCATAGGTGAAAATTATATATTCATGTTCAAGTGTGTAAAAGGGTTAATGACATATTGGCTTCTTTTCTATGTACTTATTTTTTATTATTAATAAAATACTTGTGGACCCACCTCAGTGGGCACAAGATTTACCCTAAAGTGTTTTTTATTGGTTGAAGTGATTTGAGAGCTAACACACACACACACACACACACATTGAGTAAAAATTCATGGCATGTGACCCCATAATATGTATTGATGTGCATATATATAAAAATTTATAATAGTTTATATATTGTATGATTTAGTCACATCACACACACGCGCGCACGCACGCGTGCGCGCGCGCGCACACACACACACACACACGTGTGTGTGTGTGTGTGTGTGTGTGTGTGTGTGTGTGTGTGTGTGTGTGTGTGTGTGTGTGTGTGTGATGCGAATAAATCAGACAATATCTAAACTATTATAAATTTTTATATATAGGCATATAAATACATATTATGGGGTCACATGCTATGAATTTTCACTCAATTTACATAGACTTGAGTGCATTTTCATACACACTTAGGTGCATAAGCATGGGCATATATACATAGTTTACAAAAACATGAATTACAAGTTTTAACATATACATACATTTGATATGTAGGATCTTAGATCCAACATATATATGTATAACATTATATATGAATTGGTATAGATTCGGGGGGAATGATATTTCTTCATGCACATGTATATACATTTTATATTCATGAGGCATGATGTTAGTTCATACATAAACATATTATGAAACTTATAATTGGAACTATTCCAAAAGGTCATGATACTATTTCATTCATGTATATAAAAATATAAGTTAAAACTTCACACTTGTTGACACTGAGGTCATGACTATGGAATTAAAATTATTTATTCTCTTTTGATCATTCATTTTAGTCTACATTGAGCAACCTTGGAATAACCTGAGTGAAACTATACAATAAAATATGTGGTCATGAACACTATTCATTATATCTCGATCATGCATTTTTTTGCATGTAATAAACTTGAGATAAATTATATAATTGAATATATAATCCATATGTAGTGGTTGATTCAATTTTACTTCTAGTGAAATTCTCATGTGGTTCCCCTTTTTTTCTAAGTACTTATTTGGGTTAGTACATTTCATACTTAGCCTCACATTTATGAGGGTTGGGGCATTTTATCTTCTCAAACTAATGGCTTGCATAGCTATAAAAATTTGGGGCATAATAACCTAAATTATTCATGTGTTTCAGCAAGGAATCACAAGTTATCCAATGCTTACAAAAAGAAGCATCATCTCTAACAAGATGCAATAGAATCATGAATTAAAAAAACACACAAGTACTCCTCTTTTGCTATTAAATTTTGAAAATTTAAAATTTCATATTAAAATTATCAATCTATAGACAATGAATACTAAATTTTGGTTACAATTTTTAATATTGAGTGACCTACATAATTGGAGCTTCCTAACAAAGACAAAGTGTGATGAACATACTCAACTATATTTTTTCATATTCCATTACTATAATAAAAGGGTGAATTTATATGTACTAAAATCTAGAATTAAGTATTTAATAATGACAATCTTGACATACATTTAATACACATGATGTGTGTACATAAATCTTCTCCTAACCTACCATTATCTTACACTTACATGATACATTATGAATTTAATCTGTCCATTATGTTGTTACGTACCTATAATATCCCCACTATCTATTTCAAACATACTATCTCGTGCAAACATATAAATATCCTTAGTTTAGTTTTCCTATACATGAGTTAATAATGTTAGATTGGGCCAATATCTCCTATTGATGCTGACCTAATGTTGATATTATTGACCCTCTCCAAACAATCATTAATTTTTAAAATCAAAACTTTCCTTAGGGCCAGTTAATCTTCCTAGCATGTTGGTGGCATCATAAATTACCTAATTTGACTCACATTTATACAAATCAAATCTTTTTTACTTATATAATAAACATCTATATACTATTACAAATTGAGAAAATATGCCCTATTATTCTAAAATTGTGAATTGGTCACTAGAAGTAATCACAAGCCAACTCTAGAGTATACCAAATCCATGCCAAAGTAATCATTATCAAGTATCAAATCCAATCATTAGTTGTATACATATAGTGACAAATCATAATTTCACAATAATACTAGGTGGGATAACTATGTGTGGCTAGATTTACCTACTTAGAGTATTGTATGCATATGTAGCATTCAATAATCAAATGAGTGTGATTGGGGTCAGCTAAATCCATTATAATTTTTTAGTTTTTTTAGGTTTTTAGCCCTCACAAGCACACCTAAGGTTTCAAAGTGATCAAGGTGAAGGAGTCATATTTATGTATTTTCACACATCATCATTGTTCAACATTACACATACACAAATTTTAGAGATAGGTGACTGTGAACATAGACCCATCTTTCAGCACAAGTCACTATTAACTAATAAATGTTAGTATTGACAATCCATACTGATGAGATATGATGAAACTAACCCTATTCAAAAAGAAACATAATTCCTAAACTTGATGAATCACATGCCTAATTTAGTTTTTCCTCCACTTCTAGAACATAATCATAATCAAACAATCAATTATAAAATCTAAATACTTATCCTTTTGTTGTACTTATTGTATTTAACACATGCCAGTATATCAAATCATTAAAATTAGTTTCATTATTTTAGATTCAAATGTATGTTTGAATGCCATATATATCAATTTGAATTATTCTACTAGTTTATATTTTATTAAAGTTTGTAAAATCAAATTAAGGTAAAAAAATGTTATAAACTACTCTCAATAACATTTCACTTATTGGTGTTCCTTCTTATGGTGTTTGCCATAATAACTAATTTATACAGACATGGAGACATGTATTGGTTCACTCACATAGTTAAGGTTAAATATAAGGAAAGTATTGAGAAAAAATGCTTAGCCTTAGGTGATAATGCATCAAAAGGCTTCTAACACAATTAAAAAATCACACATGAATCAGCTAAAGCTCATGAATGAAACATTTAAAGTATAATTTTTATGGATTTAAAAACTAACTCATTTTTTATACCATAATTTTTTTTTATTTTTTTTAAAATTTATTACAATAATAATCTCTTATTAACATATTATAATTCTACCTAGTCAATTTTATGAAGGTCACTATTAATAATGTTATGCAAAGCATGGAAGGCCTGTCCATGTTATTTAACACTAAGGGTGACACTTTTGAAGAGATCAGACCTAATAAGAAACTTAAAGGCATCACCATTTGTAATGAAGATGATAAAAATAATAGGATCCCAAATAGAAACTTCAAGAGCATGATCTATGAGTCGACCAAGGCATATGAGAACTAGAAAATCCTCAACAACTAATTCTTTATTGTTTAAGTATTGGTTGTTTGTGTATTATTTTTTTGCTACATTTTGACTGTGTTTGTAACTTTGAGTTTCATGGTTTCTTGTTAGTTTGGTTTTATTGCTACTTGTGTGCTACTACAGGCATGGTTCTTTTGTTTAGGTAGGATCCCTTTAAAACCCACTTTTACCTTTAATAAAAACATATTATAATTCTAAAGTTTATAGAAATAATTAAAGCATTAACATAAACACAAATTATACAATTTTATTAAATTTTAAATTTTTTCCTAAAAGTGCAATATTTATGTTTAAAATTTCTAATTATATAAGTGTTATTTTTAGAAAAATAAATTCAAATTCTTTCACCATTTTATTCATCGATTTATTCTTAAATCTCTTATTCTCTAGATATGGGTTTGACATCAATCTTTTTTTTACTAGATTTAATCAAATGTACCCCAAAAAAATGTTCATAAGCCAAGGCCAGGAATAAATGCACATTAACCAAACCCAAGGGAAAAAGTATCACAATATATGGCTTCCTATTTTCTTGATTTTTAATAATTAAAGGTAAATAAATTCTTAGCTTCTCAATTTATATCAGTCTATGAGGTTTAAAATCATTCCTCCTCATATTCCTTCTCATGTAAACATTGAATTAAGAAGTGAAGATTGTGCTTTAGGCATTTTATTGTTTCCATCCTTTGACATATTATTGTGAATCACTATATATATGTTAATACTTATTAATAAAAAAAATTAGTTTCATCACCTAATTCAAGTGTTTATCTATTCCATTTTACCGATGTGACATGTTAAAAAAATTAACAAAGTGAAAAAAAAAAAAAAAAAACATTTTTTTACAACACATATAAACTACTAAATTTAAAACTTAGATTAACATAATTATATACATCATAAAATTATAAAGTATAAATTTTATTTATGGAATTAACATAGAGTACACTATTTAAATAATAAGTTAATTATAAGAGTTATTAAAAAATATATCAATTTTTCTCATTGTAATTAAAATTAAAATATAAAATATAGAAATTATGTCTTCAAGTTTCTTATAAATATTCATTACAGCTTTATGTTGAGAGGAAGGAAATGGGAAAGATGATGCCAACCAAATTTAAAAGAGAGTCCCTATCCACCCAAAATAAATATGGTCCTTTACATTATGTGAGGTCATTAAAAAAAACATAAAAAAAAATACAACACTCAAGCATGTATAGACACAATAATATTTTTCACACAATATATTAATATTAAAGAAATAAATAAATTATAATTAAAAATCAAAACATGTTAGTTAATATAAATAATATGATCTTTCTACAATAGCATAATAATTAGCTTGTAAACACTATTCATGTCTTTAGATTATTCAATGATTATACAACATAGTTTTTTATTAATTTTTATTTATCAATAAAAACTAAAATCTTCTTTTAAATAGAAATACATAATTAACATTAAAGTTTAAATAGGATTTTGAGACCCAAAATTATCATTTTTTACAAATTATTAGATTCTACATCCATATAATATAACATACAAAACTTTAGAAATGAAAATATGCAAACGTACGCATGTGCGCACACACATACATGCATATACACAAAAAGAAAAAAAAAAAAAATCTTTAACAATAGATGAAATTTGTGTCTATCAACTTATTATTTGAATTTATTTATTAAATGTTAGATATATAACATGACATAGTGCCACTTCTCTCCATCGAAGTTATCATATTAAGAATTAACATCATGGAAATTGATCACACCCATATAGGTAATTTATAAATGTAGTATTTTAAATGTTTACTTATTTTAAATTTAGTGTTATAAATATATCGATATATATTTTAATCACTATTCCCTAACTTTTTCTCAGAGGAATCTTACTCTTTAATGTGATAGCTACTCAAGGAAGCTTGATAATTAATTCGAATTAAAATATGCATATTAATTGACTAGGTCATGGGGCTTAGAGGTTGGTGTACACCAAGGTAATTATATATTATAATCAGTTATGAGTTATCAAATCAGCCTATGCCCATGATGCTTTTTCCTTATCCTTCAATAATGTGAAATGTGAAATATGATAGACCTCATGGTCATCGAAATTACCTTATATTACTATATATTAATTCACTTATAGTTCAAGCCTTATGGGTTGTCAACTATATCCCATGTTTTGACACATGATTGTTTTTTAATCTTTTAAACATATTTTAAATAGAGGGTTATTTTTTATACTATGTTTTTCAAATCTTGTTATACATTAACAATATTGTGATATTAATTTTTAAAAATTTATAAATAAGTTAAATAATATTTTTTAGTGATTAATAATTAAAATAATGAATTAAATGATTAAATTACATAATAAATATTATTAAATAAACTACTGAAAATAATATGAATATAAGTTTTTCAAGTCTAAAATTGTTTATTAAATACCTACCATTTTCATGAAAATATTGTTTTCCACTACCAACTACTTTTTGAAGCCTATAACTTTAAAAAGTATTATACAATTAAATTGACTAATGAATTATGTTAATTTTTAAAAGATAATTAATATAATTTAAAATATTATTAGTTAAATTTCTCATCAAAAACAATTTGTTTTCCCTTAAACTTCAAGATGACTATATCAGATTGAAGGAATTTAATAATTTATTTCAAAATATTATTTTTCTTTCTCTTAGGGTGAATCATAAGAAAGAGGAAACTAAGTTTATAAAATTCATACATAATTTAGAAAATTATAAAAAATAAATAATTTCTTATTATATATTTTAAAAATTGATTAGACAATCAAAATAATATTTTTTATTTGATTATAAATTAAATATGAGTTATTGAAAGGGAAAAATCCTTTTACAATGAAGATAAAACAGATATAAAAATTATCCCATATAAAAACCACAAAATTTTTTCATGAAAATAAATTGTAAATCTTACAAAAAGCTAGAAGATAACCAACAAAACTACATGAAAAAAATCAAAAACACCAAACAAGGATTATCAATGGGATTAAGGTAGGTTTTTTAGTGTCTGAACCACTTCCCATTCCTCTTTCAAAAAAAAATGCTCTTCAATAAATTCCTCTTATATTTTTTTAATGTCAATTAATTAATTATTCATGTCTTCTAGTTCTTTTACATGGGTTGGCTTGGAGAGAGATCTCCTTTCTCTTCCTCATACTTTCCTATATCTTTTGAATGATCATAACATAGTTTTAATGGTGATATTACTCAGTTGAATCACTTATAATTAACTAATTTTTTAAATCTCATTCTTTCTATTCAATTCCATCCTTTAAATTAGAGACATCCTACCTTATTTTACATACTTCTCCCAATATGTTCCATTGATCTTTATTAAAAAAAAAATTGACCCTAGTCTTAAGTAATTCCTTATTTATATGTTGATGGAGAAGGTTAATCCTTATGTTCAATATAATATTTTCATTAAATAAACATTTGAGAATGTTGAACTGAATATTGGACTCTTTTTCTAGAAATAATATTCTTCTCTACAAGTCCTTGTCAAAGGCTTCTATTTCATTCTTTTCATACATTTTTTCCATTTATCATTTGATATACAATGTCAATGTCCTTTTCATCACTTATTCATATTATTAGGACCATATCCTCTAAGAAAAGTGTCTTCATCTTCCAAATACATCTTTATTTTAATACTAGGCATTTATTGACCATGTCGTTCAACATTCAACATTTTTTTCAACTCAACTCTAACCTTCTTCCCAATAACTATTTCCTCGTTTTTAGAATGTTCTTTATGTATGTCTTTGAAGACATTGTCTAACTTATTTTTGTTAGTTATCTCTCCCTCCATGCCCTTAACATATTTATGAATCTTTGATGATGGTTTTTAAATTTTAATAGGTTTAAGCCCTAAGATTCCTTGTCTCCTTCCTTCTTCCCAAAATTATTATTATGGGTAAGACAGATATTTTCCCCTTCATCCCTTTTTGGCCCCTCAATCACTCCTCTTGATGGGTTCAAATCCACTAGAGATATCCTAAGATTAGGAAAAATCTTAACCAATTGTGACTAATCTTCTTATACCAATATAAATAATGGAATGGTGAATTGGGATCTCTGAGTTACCCAACTAAACATCATTGATGGATTTTTTCCAATGAAAATGATAATAAAAATGGAAAACTTACCAAATTTAATGTCTAAAATGGTTAAGTAGAGTAAAGTGGTAGGGATACAAAGTTTTATACCTACTCTCTAGAGTAATGTATTTGATAATTTGGAGACTAACTTTACTCCATGGATCCATGAGTGAGTTTCTGATATTACCATCTTGAAATTGAATTAATTTTTATTTTTATTTGAGAAATAAATTAATAATTTCCCGCTTGCATGTATTATCCTTATAAACCTTTGACCCTTTTATAGAAATTTTTGTTTCCTTGAAAATAATTTCCTTTATCACTTATAAATTCAAGCCTCTAATAGAAACTTTCATATCTCCCAAATTTTTTGTAAAATCCACAAACAAAATAAGGTCATGGCTATCAATTCTTTCAATGTAATTTGCTAGCCCTTATTTTTAAAAGACATTCCATATAGTAGCATTGTGTTAAATGAATTCCTAAGATGAAGTTTATATTCTCACTCTTTCTCCACCATAAGAAATATAATATATTTTATTGTATCCTATAAACCTTCTTTGTTACTTCCCTTCTTACCCTTATAGTCCTTTTCCTTTATGCAATATATTGCTTAATATTATTAATAACTTTATTAGACATTATGGTGAACTAAATAAAGGTGTATTGGTATTATTATTTTAAAATAATGATGAATATTTTAAATTTATATATGAAATTCATCATTGCCATCCTTACATGAATTTTTTGTAAATTTAAGCTATCAGAATTCAAAAAGTGTGATGTCTTTTCTTTGTATTCTCTCATTTAACATGAACATAGATATTGTTGGTGCATTTATTTGTTTTATTGCATTTACTTATATTTATTATCTATTATTTTGGTGCACTAATTAATTATTGTAATTAGTTTATTATGTTTATTAATAATTTGCACTAGATAGGGTAAGCTTGCTTAGCTAGTAGTTAACTTAGACACTTATGTTGTTACAGTGAAGTTCCACTCCACTATTCAGGGTAAGATAGGATAAGATTGTTTAACTAATAGTCAACTTGTATTGATCATTTACACAAGTTGGACACTTATTTTTTTAGTGTGGAGTTGCACTCCGTTATTCATGTAGATAGATATCAGTTGAACTACATTTGTTGTGTGAGTTCCTTGATCTTTATCATGCACACCTTGATCTATATAAGCAATGGCTATTTATGTATTCCATATCAGATTAATATTGAATTATTAAAATAATTCATCATATTTGAGATATTTAGTTATTTCTATTATTATCTCAGATATACAATTATTTTTTATTACTATTACTATTTTATTTCTTATTTATGCTTTCTATTAGATTTATTAGATCTTGTAACTAATTCTAACAGATATTTTCATAGTTACATTATTGAAAAAAAAGATTAATATAATGATTTAAATTTTATTCTTCATTAATTATGTTAGTCATTATGCAAGCATGTAATTTAATTTAGATTACTTTTCCAATCCCTCACTAGTCATAATGTTGTTACTAAATAGGTATGGTACTCTATTCCATTATCTATAAATATGATCAATTCTCACTTTGTTCAATTAATGTAACATATCAATGACATCATCAATAATATTTTTTATGGTACTAAATGTGAGCCTCTTTTTCTTTAATTAATTGACAATATTTCATAGAGTCCCCTTCTTTGGAAAGATGAACAATTTTCATTTATTTAGAAAATTAAATGCTCTAATAAGTAGTTAAGGATTCTAAAAAGTGACTAGTTTGAACCTAAAACCTTATAGTGTAGACTCCAACTAACCTTGTAATGAATTATAATTCCTCCTCCTATAACTTTCCTTAGGGCCTCTCTTTAGTTAAGCGATTGATAATATTTTTTAGAGTCCCCATCTATGGAAAGATGAGAAATTTTTATTTCTTTAGAAAATTAAATACCCCAATAAGTATCCAAGGATTCTGAAAAGTGATTGGTTTGGACCAAAAATTTTATATTGTAGAGTCCAAATAAAATTTTAATGAATTATAATTTCTCCTCATACAAATTTCCTTGGGTTATCTATTGGAGCCCCATAAAAATTTAGTTTACTCTAATTAAGGGAAGGGAAACACCATTTGACTATGTTCCTATCAACTCTATTCCTTTTTGTCTTAATTTCTCTATCTTCTTTGATATTCTAGTTAGTTGATGGTCTATTTTCTCTCTGATAATGTCTTGTTGATTTTGTTAATTTAATATCTAAGTTTTAACACCAATAATATCTCTCTAATATCCCTATTAATCTTATTCCCCACCCTTTTCGTACTAATTTTAATGTCCTTGAAAATTATTAAGTTTCTTTCTATCCATATACCCCAAAAAATTTATGGTAATGCCATATTTCAAAGAGTATTTAACTTAGTGACATAAATTGGTGATATCAATTGTAGAACAAAGTATAGTATAGATGTCATTTGAACCCAAAAAAAAAACTTTAAAATTTTTTAGTATGAAGCACCAAAAATTTCACACAAAGGGACACTATAATTAAGTGATAAATAATTTCAGAATCTCTTTCACATAAAGTACATCTTATTTGAATCATAAGTCTTATTTTAATTATATTATCTTGGGTAAGGATATCTTTATGTAAAGATATACATTATGTTGATTTTATGGATAATATTATTATCCCACACCTATAACCAAAGAAAACAATTTGGCTGAGCTTCAAAGAATAAATAGTATTCAGAGTTAATATCATAGTTACCCTCCATCACAGTTCATATTAATTTTATCCTTGCTTGATATGGAATAATTTTAATAATTAATTTATATGTTGAATATATTCTTAGTTAATATGGTTCAAAATAATATCATTCCAAGTTTTAATCAAGTTATAATATTGATATAGATAAGTAATCTTTCTCCCATAGTAAATTTGATGGAAATACTAATGGATTTCCAAAGTTATGAAAAGTTTAGATTAATATTTAGTATCTAAACATATTCCCAAAATGAATTTGTCCAGGATGACCCTGTTGAGGACCCAACTTCAAAGAACAAAAAGGAAACTTCAGGTCAGGATGTTAATCAAGATACGGATATGGAAATTCAAACTGGAATTAAAGAGCGGGAACAAAAGAGTCGAGAGGATATCTTTGAAGAAGCCAAGAACAGTCCCAATAAAAATTTTGAGGAATGGAGAGGGAAAAAATAGAATGATGAAACACACACACCTATGGCTTGGGTTAATTGTAAAGTAGAGGCATCATCCCAATTTGATTCTTGGACGTGTAGGGAGATTATGGATCTCAAGAGGAAAGTGGAAGCTATGGAATATTCCCTGAAAGCTATTTGGAACAAAATAAACAATATGGAAAATCAGATAAGGGAGATCCCAGTCAAGCTCAAAGCCTATGAAAATAACCTCCGAGAACTTATTAAGGACAACAGAATGAAAATGGAGGAAGTTACGTCCAATATTTGTGCTGCTACTGTCAATATAGGTAAAAGAGCCAATGAGGAGACCAAAGCCCTGGAGGGACCCAGCAAAAGGACGAGACAAAGTTCTAGAAAGAAGGTTACACAAAAAGGAGCTATGCAGGTGGCAACCACTGCCCAGGATACTGTTATGAAAGGAAAAGAAACTATGAAAATGATATTGGAATTGGATGAATAATCTGGTTCTTCTGGTTGGTTTAGTAACTGGTCCTATTTTTTGTTTTCTTTCAGTAATCCTTTGCCTTTGGGGATACCAGATCTCTATTTAATCTGGGTTTTGACGGAAGTATTTTTGGTGGTTTCAGGTCCATTTAAAACCTATTTTTGCTACTTCCTTGTAGTAGTTTTTAGGCTTTGCCTGTGGTCTTGGACGATCTTTCTTTCTTTCTTTCTTTGTAATAGTGTTTCGGGGCCCCTTCAAAACCTGCTTTTACCTCAATCTAAAACATATTCCCAAAATGTAATTTTTTACTAGAACACATTTTATTCCATAACCTTCATTAAAATATTTATACACACAACCAAACCATTCCAATAATTTGAGCTAATAAGAAGGGATTCATTAGATAAGAAGTTGAAAGACTCATTATTATCCAAATATTTCACCTTTAGAATATAAATCCATTGGTTATTTTCATTCAAAATTATCCATCTAGTTTAATCTAAAAAGTATTTATTAAAAGGTTACAATATAATTATTTTCAAACCTCCATGTTTATTAGGGAGACATATATTATCCCAAAAAATCAAGAAAATCATTTTTTTCCATCACCTGTCCATAAAAATATCCTTTGCATTATTTATATCTTTTCATCCACCTTGATAGGGATTTGAAGAAGATACATGAAATAAGTTTTAACTTATGATCTTGAATAAGTAGATAATATTTCCAGCTTTCATGTTTCATTTAAAATATAGTTAGTATGAGATTCTAATAGCTTTCCTATATTCTACCTTTAAACACAGGAAGATCTAATTAAACTGAGGCAAGTTCTTTGATCTAACAAATTAACTTGCTTACCAAATACCTTCACATAGTTATTTAGGAGTCTAATTTTTTAAATTTATTTCACCAAAATTTCACCTATAAAAATGTGTCATCCATAAATTTCTTATGATTAATCAAATTGATTGAATAATAAAGTTTGAGAACTTTAATCTTGCCAAAATTGTGGGTTGATTGAAAACAATAATGTTATTGATAATTTAAAAATATAATATTCCACATAAAAATGTCTAGTGATAATATTAAAGATTATGGAATAATAGTTTTCATAAAAAAAAATTATATAATTAATTCAAAATTATCTATCATGAATATACTTTATCCTCACCAAATTTCAAAAGAAAACACATATCATAATTTTACCAAAAAAATATATGGTTTTCATTACCACATAGGGATTTCCCACTTATACATAGAAAGACAAAAAAAAATGTTTCATTGCCATCTATAGCATCCTAAAATGGTTATGATATTATATAATTTATATAAACCATAAATAAAAATATTTATAATAAGACATATATCATGATTTTTTTTTTTTTTAAATTTTTTAAATGCATACAAATCAACTGTAAATTTTATACATAATATCTCTATACAATGAGAATTGTTATCATGCCTAAAATCAAGTTTTATAACATAAAAATAACTCTTATAAAAATTATTCTCCTTTAATATTATTTACACATTCATCTATATAAATATTCATAAAATTGTAAGTTTTGGCATTTAAACACTACATTATTTTCATAGAGAGAAAACCATTCCTTACATTTTCTAAAGAGAAGCCCAAATTTTTATCTCACACACATGAATGAGTATCAAGTAAATACATATATAAATAACATATTAATGAAATTTTCATTTATTATTCTTCCCTATAACTCCTTCCTTCTATTCTATCTTCCTTTTATCCTCTATAAATTTCTAGAGAGACTCTTTACAAAATGGATGAATTTCCCTAAATAAGACATTTGACCTCCTCTAATTTCTTCCCTTTACATCATGATGGAAAAGTGTATTTTAAAAATTGTAATTTTCTTACCCTAACTTTATATTTTATTTCCTTCATTATTATTATTTTATTTTGTAATAAATAATTAAAGATATACTCTAAACCACAAAAACATATAATCTAGAATAGACCTATGGGACTTCTATAGTGGGTAGGAAGTGGAGAGTAGATAAGTAACCAATATAAAGAGGATATATATATTTATATAATAAAATGTTAATAATGAAGTATATTACCATGTTCAAATAAATGGATAGAAAATTATTTTTACTTGAGCAATAACCATTATGACTAGAAACTATAATTCTTTCAAATTAAAAGAAAACATTAGTTGAGACATAAGATTTGTAATAGAAAATCACCATTTACATAATATAATTGATATGGGGAGTTCAATAAATTATCTTGATAAATTATGATCAATACAAAATTTATAATTCTAAAAGACTAAAAATTGATTTCTACTATTAAATTATCTATTTAAGGATATTATTGATCATGTGTAAAAAGTGAACCATATATATAAAGTGAGAGAGGATTCATAAAAAACTCAAATATAAAAATCTAAACATCAAAATTATTTAAAAAAAAACTCATGTGTATGAAAAAATCTAAAAGAAAGACTTTCAAAAATGTGTAGGCCAAAAATATCAACATCAAGAGAAATAATATTAACATCTAGCTCATACAACTGAAGAACACTCAAAACTTAAAAATAAACCCAAATAAATATTTGTTGTAAATATTTGAGAATTTTAATTCATATTTATCTATACCACATAATGGATACTATGTATGCAAATGAACCTCATTAGTGTAGAAATATATAAAATCCATAGCTATATTATGTGATTTTAAGCTTAATTATATATGTGTAAAAGGCATCGAAATAAAAATATTATTCATGCAAAATTATGTGAATGGATCAATAAAATACTTTATTTATATGAGGTGATCAATCCATTTTTTCATGGATTCCACATATCACACATCTTTTAGTCCTATTAAGCTACAAGATTTTGATGGGGAAGAAGAAAAAAATCTAGGGTCACCAAAGATCCCAACAATACAAACTAGAGTGTGTGAAAATGAATCATCTCTTATAAAGGATATAATATCATTTAATATAAATTAGGATGTGTGTATAATGGCTAAATATTTAAGAGCCACATAAATTACACAAAAAAAATTAAAAAAATAAGAGTTATATATATTCCAAAATATAGACTTGTGAGGACCCTAATTTAAAAAATAACATTTTCTTGTACCACTAACTCACAAAAACCATAGGGACTCCTTATTAATTTTTCAATTCCTTTTAAATTTTAATAATATCATCTTCTTAGACCAAGCAACACTATGGATGATTAAGCACATAATCAGCAAGTCAAGTTTCACCCAATATTAATTTTTAAAATTATTAACTCTTGTTGGCATTTCTCATATTTATAAGGATTATATTCCAATGGTATTATCATTATATTCAAATTCAGTGTGCCATCATATCTAAATCTTAGTTTTATTCATGCAAAGCATAGCTATCAGGAACATTAGAGAGCATATTGGCCTACCTTAATGTTTGGCCACTTCAAACACATTCTAAAATCCAAGATAGTGCTCTTTGGCCACTTCAAACACATTCTAAAATCCAAGATAGTGCTCTAAATATAACATGAAGTATTTCATGAGATTTTATATATCTTTACCCTATAATTAATTAATTTTTTATGCCACCAATATAATTATTTTGAGCCATATATACATGAATGGATTCCTAATTTTTTGGTCAATATATTTTGAAATTTTTTCTTCCATGATTTCAACACTTTATAATTTAGCCCTATGCTTCCATTTTATATCATGAGTCTTGGAGGAAGATTCATCCAAAATCTTGGATACATTCATACTTATAACATGGGATACTAGGACAAACAAAAGAGACTTAAAGATAATACCAAAAGTAGTTTGACTCTTTTCACAAAACCTATGACACTAAAAGAAAGAGATTAAACCATAATTGGAGATGGTGTGTCATTCATGTAAGGCATGAGGGAATTGATTATTTTGATTAGATGCATATAAAGTGTTTAATTAATTATTTCCTTCCATCATATTAGAGATTTTAAAATCATGGCTAACCTTGACAATGATTTCACATAATTATTATCAAGGATCAAAATATTCAAGCCCAAGGGAGATTATATAAAATATCTAATCACCTTTCATTATAAAATGGTTAGGTTTATATGTATGTATGTATGTATGTATGCATGCATGCATACATGCATATATATGCACGCATGTATATGTACACACACATATAGAGGTAGATATATATATATATATATATATATATATATATATATATATATATATATATATATATATATATATATATATAGACACACACACACACACACAAATATGCGCGTATGCATGCATATACACATGTGTGTGTACACATACACACATATGAAGTATGGCACATAAGGATGGTTTTTATATATTTTTAAATAGGTGGTTCTTATAAGTTACTCATTAAATTATCATATTAAGTCAGTTTAATTCTTGTGTTTTCTTCCCAATCAAAAACTTTATACCTTTTCTCCTAATGTGTTGAAACTTGATCGTGTTAAAATTTGATCACACCCAAGATATTTTTTTCATTAAAGTATTGAGTCTTCATTATTTGATACAACCTCCAATGTCCACATTGATAATTAACTATGAATCTCCATCAACTATTATGCTCTTATAACCTTTCAAAAGTGTAATTTGAATACATTCCAATAGGGATTTGTATTTATAAATATTATCGGTATCTAACATGATATATAGAGATATAGTTAGGATAATTTTCCCATCATGATCTCAAAACATACCTCCACTACCATCTAGACCTAGATTTTCTTTAAAAATTCCATAAAAATTGAGTTTAATACATCCCAACTTGGGAAAAATTTTGAACATAAAAAACCTAAATAGATCTATTAACACTCAACCAATCCTCTTATCAAGTGAATAAGCACCAAAAAAATCATATAGCAACATATTAATTGTTGAAGCTAGAAACAGTCTCAAAACCTTGAGAATTTACAATTTTAATGATGAATTTATTTATATCCAACCATACCATTCCTATGTGTGGCAGGTATTTCTGAAATATTCATGTTCTTTTCTAACCAAAGATTATAGAAAATGATAGATGGATAAAAATACCAAATCATTTAAAAATAACTAGAGAGAAATTATCACTTATAATGTTTTATAATATCTAGCATAGTAGTAGTAAAAACACTTTGAAACCCACATTTTATTAGATAAAATCTCTGTACTTTCCAAGACTTTACATATTTTTCATTTTATTTATTTTATTTACTTATCATCATTATCTTTTATTCATTTTTATTTAGATAATCTAAAAGGTTTTTTCTTCTATCATATCTTTATAAACTTACAATTATAGTTAGTCTTAGAAATGTAACAACACAAAAATATAATTACACATGAGAGCGTATGTATTAAATATCAATATTTTACCATCACTCATATTCATGTTTATGCATAAGGTTATATTTCTTATATTATACATTTAATTATATTTATATGATTATTTTTTACCTTAGAAAATATATTTACTTATAACACTAATCTAATTATTCCAAAAAGATATTAAAAAAATACAAAATAAATTTCACATATACATCATATAACAATATACAAATGGTGTATTTTAATAATAAAAATAATAAAATAAAGGATATGCAAAAAAACACATGATCTTTAGTTAATTGGTCCTATATTTAATTTGTTTCTTGTTACCAATATAATTTACAATTTCTAATTCTAATATTACTTTATAAAGGTTGTGGCTTAAAAAACCAATTAAAAAACCATTAATAATATATACATTACTATAATACAATAATTGATAATAAAACATCATTCAAATTCATCATTGATCTTGAATATAAAAAATAATATTTCATCAACATCAACACACAATAATATACTTAATTCACATTTCCTGTGATGATAGTACTCATAATTTAAATTGTTTAATCATGAGTAATAATCATCATAATGTCACAATAAAGAGTTTATAATTCAAAGCATAGTTTATCAAGTCAAAAATACCATGGGACACAATGAGCTTCAAAGTTTTTAAATTATACTTTAAAATAATAATATGCTAGTTTACAAAATAAGGATTTGATTCAAATATTATGTTACATTAGACTAGGTGCCTTTAATGTTTTTTGTGTTGATGGGATAGTTTCCACATCACTCCCATATTTTTCATTAAATCTGTTTTTAGCCTAAGTGTATATATATGATATTTTTCATCTTTATAACTTTACTAATGATTTATTTTATAGAGTACTATCGAAGAACCACCTTTAATACACATTTTAAGAAGTGCACCAGAAATGGATTGGGATCATCTCCCGGTACTTACCAAGAGATGTTTGCATAATATTCTATCATACCTCCATTATTATAATTCTTAACTCCTTGGATTCACTTTCTATTTTCTTTCATTGCCTACTCTATGTCTAATTTTTATATCCACCATGTATTTAAAGTGTATCAACTTGTCTAATACAGTCTATTTCTTGAATATATTTCCCTATATTGTATTGGCTTGGCTGATGCAATTCTATTTTTTTCTTTGTCTTCCATATTGTATCATCTTAGTCGATATAGTTTTAAGTAAGCTAACATGGCATTTGATAGGATCAACCTATAGGATACTATCAACTAAGATTTTAGGGTTATTTATGGGTTTGAAATTATATATAAAAGGGTAATTATTATTATCCCCCTCTCAAAATAACTTGTATTATCCTCTTGTACTCAAATTTATTCAACTAATTAGTAAAAATATGGGTTAAAGGTTAAAGTCTTAATCTTTAAGGTTAATTTTTTCTCAATGTCTTTGAAGTTCAATAGGAGAAGTCAAATGGAGGAGGTAAAAATTTAATTTGGATTCCAAAACTAAGGATACCTAGGCTTTCGTATTGTCATTTGAGGTTTTCATCCTGCAACATCTCTTAAAATTTTCCACTAGATATAATGGGGAGAATAATATGATGACAAGCACACCCAAGGGTAAGTATCTCTATACTTATAATATTTCATTTATTTACTTAATAGATATATTTTCTTTGATTATTATTATAGTGGTGTGTGTGTGTTGTTGTTGTTGCCTAGTTTTTCCTTACAATAAATAATATAGTATTGTATAGGGGTTTCTAAGCTCACCATTACTACATTACATTGCATAGAGAACTTGTAGATGACCATTTCAACATTTATAGTTTAATATTTTAGTGTTTACAACCATTTCAGATCTAGGTTACCCTTGTTTGTCATTTCCTTACATGTAGTTTTATTGTCATATCCTTGATAGATATTTGTTACAATTGTGACATAATATAATTGACTTATCTTGGGATCTAGTTATAACCATACCTCGTATCTTAGGCATAGGACAATATACCTTTAACATCTACTTTTATTTCCCCCATGCTAGATCTATGACATCCACCTCAAACATCATCATTGCAATTTCCAAGTATAATAAGGATATATATTAGAGACCTATTATTTGAATCTTAGTCTATAGAGATAAATAGGATTATTACATAGGTCATCCTAGCCCATGTGTATATTTTGGTGAATCTAGAGTGAATATTATCTCATTTTTGGTTGGATCATTTTCACATTTTCCTTTTTAATTATTATCATTATATTCATCATAATCATATGCTTTGGTGAATATATTAGAAATTAACTCATTTGTTTTGACCAACCTAGTATATTTTCCTATGCACATGACTATACTAACCAACTTGATATAGTTTCCTATGTCCACAATTGTATTGTCCAACGTGATAGATTTTTATATTAGTTTGATTATATCAACACACCTAATACAATTCCTCTCTTTCTTCCCATATTTTATCCAACTTAATACACTTTTATTTCTAATCCAAATTTATCATCTATTCATACATTCCTCTATTTTTAATTTTTTTCCTACTCTATTGGCTAACACAATACAATATGTTTCTTCTATGTTTGTGTACATAACTTCATTAGTCAGGGTAATACAATTTATCAATTTCACTATTATATATTTATTTTCCATATTTTCATAATTTTTTATCCTCTTAATATAGTTTTTAGAAATCTTTAGCAATTCATGTTTTACGTTGGTTACTTTCTCATTGTTTCTATGCCCACCATTGATCACAATTCCTCATGTTGTACTTTTTATCAATCTCAAGCTAGGTCTATCGAATGTAATATGGTTCAAATCAACCAATATTTATAAATATTATATATTATTAATAATCTTAACACTATCACCATTTACATCCAAAAAATAATGAGACTTTGTAGACACTAAAATATGGTATTAGATACTTGGTAATGTTAGTTTTGACCTAATTCACCTTAGAATATTTATGATTACACATATGGATTTTATTTTCATTATCTTGCATCCACATGTTATCGATGGGTTTGAGCCTCTCTATTTTCCATCACTCACCTATAGAAATCCCCTAGACTATTTGTTACATCACATCTTGGACCTAGTGGAAAATACTATGATATTTATGATACATTTACTATTTTGATTCTATATTATGGATTTAACATTAATAAAAATATACGTAGCTTAGATTTTATTATTTTATATTAACCTATGGTTTAAAACATGATTAAATTTGCATAAAATATATATTTATATGGATTATTTATGTATTTTGATATATTATTATGATTTTATATATAACACATCAAATTAAAATTAGTTCTTTTAGAGTTGTTTTGATATACTCAAAAATAGACTCACTACATATTTTTTAATTGATTGAGGTGGATACAAGATGTTTTATTCATACCCTCATAGTCAAATACTAATGGAGGGTATCATAGAGGAGAGTGTACTAGATCATGACAGCTAGGGGAAAATAGATTTGGAAGAGAACATTCACACACTCACATAGTGATGCTTAGTTATTGTTGTGTGGTTTAAATTTGATTTATAATTTCTATGTGATTTGAATTTGATTATGATTTTGATTTCTTAAATATTATGTGTATTATAATTGTCAATATTTTAGTATGATGTTCATAGAAAATTCTATCTTATTGAGTGATTATGTGAGTAGGAGTTTGTAGGAAAAAAATGTTTGTGATAAAATAATCATGTTAATTGTTGTTGTTATCAATGGTATATTGTGAAAATATTGTTTTATTCACATTAAATAAGTCATTTATGTATTTAATCTTGAATGGAACTTTGAATTAAGCCTACTGATTTAACTATTTTGGGAATTTATATAAAACCCTGAGTAAATAAAAGGGTTGAGCATGTAATTCAATAAATCAAATACTATAATATCAACAACCACTGGTTTGTATAATAATTTATTTATTTATTTAGCCTATAAATATAAATGAATTTAAAAGGGTGTACTTAACTAGAAAATATAACTAAAATAGACAAATGATAGGCTGGAAAGTGATGTGAAAGTAGGGTAGAGTGTCATTAGTAGAGAACATGTGTTAGAACCCTCTTATAATAGTAGCACAAACCTCTTTGAAATAACACACTATGCTAATGAACTTCTATGTAGATATATTTACCTAATGTAAATGAAGTAGTGAAATTTGGGGTAGACCTTTCTTCTATTCTGGGAAGCTTGTACCTATGTGACTAAAACCTAGATCATCATTTGGGCTTTATTTTGACTAATTTAACTATAGAACCCTAAGCCTCCATGCTTATTAGGTTTTGACAAACACAAGTGTAAGAATAGTGGTGTTAGTATGGTAGTTTGGACATGACCTCAACAGCCCATGTGTTGAGTGTTGCCTACATACCAATACCTCAAAAGGGGGTCAAGCTCAATGTAGTTCTCTTAATCTAAGTGTTGGCGCAAGAGAGAGTGATGCTAGTATGCCTAATTATGAATGCCAATTTTAATGCTTTGAGTGTGACTTGAAATAAAAAATCTAAGTAAAAATAAGATCTAGGCTATTGTAGATGGATGTATGTGGAAATAGGGGTAAATAGGGATAAATAACCTTAATTTGCAAAACTATTTTTGAGCTTGTTCATGAAAATTGCCATCTAAGGGATAAATGAATGAGAGTGGTCTCTATATAGTGTTCTGATGCTTGTTGAGACATGCAATGAGTCTAGGACAACCCTAAGATTCTTTGGGGAATGGAAATATATCTATTAGGGGTTAAATAATCTAAGGATCAATAGCACTGCCCCTTTACCAATAATGCATTGCACTATAGACGAAAGGGGTTGCACTATTGTCTAGGTGGCTAGAACATGTGAAAAATTAGTGGGGATGCCTAGGTGATGGCTCAATGTGTCTTTTGATATACCTAGGCATGGGATAGATGAACATATAAGTTAAAAAAGGATCAAAATAATCCCTAAGATATTTTGAGGGCTAAGATAGGGATAGGGTGGTCTCAAGTGACACATTGCAATAAATGACATTTTATAAGACTACATTTACCGCTACTTTATTTTACAAATGTAGCAAAGAAAAATGACTAAAATAAAGAAAAGAGAAATGTATCTAGACTTACCTAAGAGGTGAAGCCTATGAATCTAGGTCTGAGTTTATGATTTGTGCTCCATTGCATATCTTAAAAATGAAACATATATGAATCAATCCTTAATAAAATATCAAAATCAAAGATAAAACTAAGTAAAGAGATGTGAGAGAGAGGAAATGAATGAATACACCTCATTGGGTATGTGAAACAATGCAAAAAACTTGGTGAAATCTTTTGTGTGCATGTAGTTGGTGATCAAATGGTAAATAACGTAGACTAGGCTAATGGCTTGCCCAGTCCCTATGTGTGGGTGGCTCAAGGACTAAAGATGGCCTTGAATCCATCATTACCCACCCCTATTCATTGGATCATAATTTATGAATAACTTGGATTGGACTGATGAGATTTACAACCCTCTTATGTAGGTGGCTCAAGAACTCAAATAGGCTATGAATTCATCACTTCCTACCCATGTGTATTAGATGCATCTAAAACTAAAATTGTGTGATGTCATAAAACTATATAAAATGGCTCTAGGCCACTCAAAAAATCTGAAATATAAAACAATTTAGGGGCCACTCAAGAATGTAAAATGTCTTTGGGCCACTTGATAATGTAAAATATCTCTAAGACACTCAGGAATGACAACCACTCTATATGTAATAAGGTATCAATTTAGTGTAAACTTGGTGCATACGGTGTCTAAGGTATACATCATGTAGAATGACATGGAGTTGTCATTCCATCTGAGATAATTGTTACAAAATTGGGTATATGGAAACAATTTACTACACACATGCCCCCAAGTCTAATATCTATGCATATGGATTCTAGACTGAGTTATAGTAATCTATGTCTATGCATATCTAAAACTAAAATGAGAGTGATCATGCCATGCATGATGCTCCCAATCTGAGCAAACCTATGTAATTCTATATAAAAATTGAATATATAATGAGTATATATGATAATCTATGATTGATATTGTGAAAAATATGAACTATACCTATTATAAAATTTTGACAATTTCATAATCTTCTAGAGGCTATTGGTCAATAACATGGTGGGTGGACTATAGTGGACTGCACTTCTAGCAAAGTACTACAGTATTGTCCAAAAGTGATGTTTCTAATGGAAATTTAGACTGATCTATGTGTGACTACATTTCACTATATTTTCCTGAGTTTTATCTCTATAATTTGTGTTTTCATGATGAAAAATATGTTTTGAGTTCACTAGGATGGCCTAATCTCTGTGACAAACCCTTGTGAATTCCCCCTTTTGAGGGGAGTTATTGAACCTGTGCAATAATTATCCTCAAAATAAAATCCATGCATCATGTGTAATAGAATGAAAATATATGATATCTACATGATAAACCAATATAATGTGTATACATGACATCAAAATGTAAAATAGATAGAGCATAAGTTGACAATTTATAATGTATGCTAGATCTAACATTTACAAGGTTGTCAAGATAGATATAATAATGTAAGTATGTATATGAACAAAAGATATGAATATAATATAAATAAATTACTTAGGGGGATAGGGCATGATGTCCATCAAGGAAACCAAGGAGGAAGGGGAGATGCATGAGGTCCCTCATGGCATCACAAACTGGATGTAAAAAACAAGCAAGAGACAATTGTCATGGCCATGACACATACATGAAAGCATACATACAAATACATAAGGCATGTAAAGTAGGGTTCAAGGGGCCATAATACAAGGTACATGGGCACATATCACTAAGAATATGAAATAAATACATACAAGGACATGTTTAAATGTCCACATACGTAAAGAGTAAGCAAGGTTGGCTTAGAGCCACATGGAAGGATATGTTCAAATATCTACATATACAATCAAGAATCACATATAAGGACATGGGCACATATCCAAAGCATACACATAATGAAATGAATTGGATTAGAGCTAGATAATAATGGCATATTCAAATGCCCTTGATTAGATGTATAAGTAAAGAGATGCAATTAAATCTAAACTAGTAAAGCTAAAAATTAAAGTATGTATAATCATGTGGTACAAATCCATATAAGAGAAAATATGTACATAAGCTAAGTCTATAGTAATATTAGTCAATAAAAAATTAGTGTAATATAGGATGATTGATATCAAGATATAATCAATGTTAAATCTATGATATGGAGTACATAAAGATATAACTTGGTAAAGTAGAAGTTGTGTGGATGATGCCCCCAATGGGCTGATATGTCAATGTTGAATATGTGTATATGCTCCAAATGAGTAGATAGTATAAATTTTAGATCTTTGTAGAGGACCAGAGTCTTGTAATAATATGTAAACACTCAAAGAGAACAAGTGAAACATGTATGTATGATAAAAATGACTATACTAACATAGATAGCATATGTAGTACCTAGAAAATAGGAGGAATGTAAACATGGAAATGCATACAATCTAAAATTTGTAATTTTTGAGAAAATACTTGAATGTTTTTGCATTTTTTGAGTATAATATATGTACAAGAAACATGAAAATTAAACTATATACAAGTAACATGAGAACATATTAACTTATGAGTCTTCAAAGAGACTCACTATCAAGGTGACCTGTATCAAGTAAAGGAAGAGTGACCACAGATGGTGTACGAAGAAGTATCAAATATTGGGGAACCAAATGTATTGAATAATATATATATATGAAGCTGACTATGAAGTATGGATAAAAATCTCTATAGCTAATTGAACTAACCTATGAATTATGGGGCTCTTAGGGACCCATCTAGTGGAGGAAGTTGTAATTGTCATGGATTCTCTATGTAGAGTACTATGGGGACTCAATAACACTAATCTAGGTGTGAATGGGGTAGAGAGAGGCTCTCTAGAATCCATAACATGTCTTTTATGTAGGGGTATCTCTAATAAAGGTCTATATGGGAGAGTGTGTATATGTGGTAATACTATAGAAGTATAACTCACCTACATTTGTGGCTCAACCAATATTTAAGGTGTGGTAATGGATGGAACTATTATTGGTGACCATAGTGTAGTTGATTATGGATTAGGTAACAAATACTCATATAGAAGGCCCTCAACTATAACAACCTAATTAACATGTATATACGTAATACATCTGTGTATAGTGAAGGGAATAGATAGAAGATAATGTATCCAAGGTCTACCCAATAACATATAAAATGTTCTGGCACTAGGTACAACTATGAATCTGGTGGTCACCTATGCAAACCCAACCTATAATGTAAGTAAAATCACCCTAATGGAGATATGGACATGGCCATTGAAGACATGAATAACTATATTTATCAAATAAATATCCTAATCTAAATAGCCTAAGTGATGTAGATGTGTAATAGTACACATATTAATGTTTGACCTATTGTCAACCATGAAATGCTTAATATGATGATGATTAATGTAAGATCATACAAAGAGTACATATAAATATGAGTTACCATCAACAATATCTTATTATAATAAAGTGACAAGAGGCCTATTTGGCATTATAGTATGATACACACCAATGATATTATATAGAGGGTGTGTGTCCATTGTATGAGAATGATAGGATGCTAGTGGTGGATGTCCTTGATAAGTATAATAAACACTTGAAGTGTCTATTATCTCATTAGCCACCTATTTTAGAAAGGGATCAGAAGATATTTTCATTTCTTTTGCTTCAATTGGTTGTGCTTTACATGTTTCTGTAGGGGTGCTCACATCAATGATATTAGCCTCTATCAAATCTTGGATCTTATTTCATAAATTGATGCATCTCTTTGTAGTATGGTTGGGAGCTTTGTGATAATTACAAAATTCATTGACATCATAATTATTTAGAAGAGGCCTAGTCATATCAACCTCTTTTATGGGAGAAAGAGACATGATATTACATTTTGAAAGTCATTGAAGAACGTGAGATAGCAATTTAAGAAGATTCATAAAAGGTCTCCTTAGAAGAGCTGATAAAAATAGATGAAGAATTGGATCTAAGGCTATGTTAACTTCCATAATTTTATCATTCTTGTTTTCATTGTGCCTCACTTTATATGGGAGCTTCTTTTAACTCTTATTAGTGGAATCTGATCTGGCTATGTACTTTAACTTTCCCATGGAGATAAGTTTGACTTTCCATTCCTTCACTAGATGGTATAAAATTGTAAATGATGGAAACATTTTGAATAATATAGATTCATGTAATTTTGGTAATATATTTTTCTTGAATATTCTCTATCTACCATAAGTCTATTCATATTTACTAATATGGTTTTATAACACAAGACATATTCAACTATTAGCTAATTATATTTTTGTTTTAGTTGAGTAACTTGAGCATATGAAACTTTGTCACTTATGTTGATTAAAAAATGTGCCAAAAACATATCTACAAGTCAATTAAATGTTTTAATAGACTGACTGGGGATATCATACAACCATTTTAATGCATAGTCCTTTAAACTATGAAGGAACAACTTAGTTAGGAGCTAATCATTGGATATCTAGTCCAATCATGCAACATGAAAAGTGTGTATATGATTCTTTAGGTCACCCTTACCATCATAAAAAGTAATCTTGGCTTCCACAAATGCATATGGAAAAGGATTTACCATTATATGATGTGACGATGGTGTATGTAGGAGAACATGAGAGTCCAAGGCATGAGATGGTCTAGTGGCACCCTGCTCAAGATGTAACTTCTTGGCCTACAGAGAATAGATCTCATGACTAAGGGATTTTAAATATGAAGAGGAGGGATGTGTACTATCCATAGGATGTGTTTCCACTAGTGAGATTTGTCTAGTTATAACAGGTTGTTACAGAGTTTGAGTTACCCCTATAGTAGGTGTAACAATATTAACATCTATGGGGTTAGAGGATTAACCTACAATAGACTTTAGAAGCTCTTATTAAATAATAGAAATAAGGTCATCTTACATATATAAATGATTAAAAATGAAATCTTGTAATTTTTTCTTATCGATCTTATCAAATCGGTTATCGAATTCTACCATTGTAGGTTGGAAAGTAAGAAAACAAAAAGTTATATATTTTGAACCTTTTAATAAATTAAATCTATGAAATATTGTAGTAATAAAATAATGGATCAGATATGAGATTTTGAAATTAATTATTGAGCATATAAAATTGAAGGATACAAACCCTAAGAGCATACAAGGCTAGGATTTTGGCACTATTCAAAGTAAGCTAGGTTTACCAAATGATTTAACCATTTTGGGAATTTATATAAAACCTTAAGTAGATAAAAGATCTGAGTATGTAAATCAGGGAATAAAATACTAAAATATAAATAGCCACTAATTTATATAATAATTAATTTGTTTTCTTAACCTATAAATATGAATGAGTTGGAAAGGGTGTACTTAGCTAGAAAATATGACTAAAACAGACAAGTGGTAGGCTAAAAAGTGATGCATAAGTAGGGTAGGGTGTCATCAATATAGAACAGGGGTTAGAAACCTCTTTAGATAGTAGTCTAGCCCTCTTTACCAATAGTGCACTATGTTAATGACCTTTTGTGTAGTGTTATTAACCCTGTGTAGATGAAGCAGTGAAATTTGGGGTAGACCTTCACTATATTCGAGGAAGCTTATACCTGAATGATTGAGACCTAGATCATCATCTATGCTTTATTTTGATTTATTTTAGTATGGAACCCTAAGCCTCCATGCTTACTAGGGTTTTGATAAACACAAGTGTAAAAATAATGGTGTTAGCAGGGTAGGCTAGACATGACCTCAACACCCTATGTGTTGAGCATTGCCTACATACCAATACCTTAAAAGGGGATCAATCCTAATGTAGTTATCCCAATATAAGTGACAGTTCAAGTGAGAGTGATGCTAGCATTCCTACACATAAATGCTGATTTGAATTCTTTGAGTGTGACTTGAAACTGTAAATCTGAATAAAACTAAGATCTAGGTTATTGTATATGGATGTATGTAGATATATGGTTAAATAGTAAACAATAACCTTAGTTTTCACAAATTTTTATGAGATTGTTCATAAGAATTTACATATAAAGGATAAATGAATGATAATGGTCTTTATATAGTGTTTTGATGCTTGTTGAAACATGAAATGATTCTAGCCCAACCCTTGGATGCTTTGAGGAGTGGAAATATATATGTAAGGGGTGAAATAAGCTAAGGATCAATAGCTCTACCCCTTTTTCCAAAAGCATATTATGCTATAGACCAAAGGTGATGCACTATTGTCTAGGTGGCTGACACATGTAAAAAAGGAGTGGGGATGCCTAGGTGATGGCTAAGTGAAGATTTTGGTATATCTAAGCATGGGATAGATGTACATATAAGATGGAAAAAGGATCAAAAGAGGCCTTAAGATATGTCTAGGGATAAGATAAGGATAGAGTGGTATATGATGAAACTCATTACATTAAATGACATTTCAGATGACTACACCTACGATCTAACTGACAATTTCTAAAATATGTATCTTGAGATTTGGTTTATGTCATCACCAAGTTACAAACTATAATTAAAATCCTATGTTACCCTCTTTAATTTAAAAAAAAGGGTAATGAAGGATGATTTTAATGTTGAATGGTGTGATCACTTAGAAAGGTGAAGATTAATTGGGATTTTATTTCAAATCTTGGATGGAATATTTATATTTTTAACTTTAATTTTGTCTATTATGTGTGGTGTAGGTAATTAAGTCAGGATTACCAACATGAAAAGAAATTTTTTAGAGGTAATGGATAAAAATCATTCAGTTTGAGGCATTTTTAGGGTTTTAATTCCACCATGCAAGTTAACAAGCCCTTGTTGTGGAGGAAAAAGAGGGAGTGAACTCACAATTAAGTAAATACAACATATGATTGAAACCTTTATGATGATTATTAGTTATGTTCATGGGAAATAATATTATAAAAAATAGGAGAGGATAATAGAAAGAGTGGTAAGTGAAGTGGGAGTAGGTTTTTGGGCAAAAAGGGTTTTTTTGAAAATGTTAAAATGGAGTGGGGGAAATTGAAGAAGACACGATTAAGAAGAAATAAGGAAGCCACTATAAGTTAGAAGGAAAAATAAAAGGTTATGACTTTACCTTAAAGGAAATATATTATTACATATGTAATCTAGGCATGTAATTTATTAATTTATTCCTTTCTACATTATGAACTCAAAAATTGAATGAGGGTTTTATTTCATTTAGCATTCATTTAAGTGGCTGGTAAGATTATTATTTTTTGAATCTAAGAGATTGTACCCTATTTTGGAAAATTTAACATTTTAGCAAAGACTTATAACTCTATATTATAGTGGAAATATATAGTAATACCTAGGTGCTCCATATTGGGAAAAATCTTGATGTTTATTTGACTACAATTATGCTAAGTTTTTATTAGAAACCTAAATAATTTTACCTATATGAGAGGATTTTAGAGTCTTAAAAAATTGTAGCATGGGAAAAATCATTTAAATCTTAGTTATGTGTAACATATATGAGTTGTATAGTTTGGATTTAGACTACAACTTACTTTAAAATGGTATTTGCTAGTATCAAATATATACTTCATGGTGATTGTGATCTATGTAAAAAATTTAAATTGTATAAAAATTGATTAAACTCATTTATTTTGGTTTATGAGTTTGCTTTTCCTTCAAATATATATACCTTCCTTAGTGGTTGAGTTGATGTTCATACCTTTTGAAACCTAGATATACTAGATTGGCTTATAAGAATTATTTGTTCCTTATAGACTTTTGAGTGTGGGATTCCTCACACTCACATGCCTATAAGGGGATATGAGTAGTTAATATTAACATCTCGTATCCTATAAATTTTAATTCAGGGTTAAATTCCATAAAACATTTTGGAAAATATAAGTGTTAATAAAATTGCAAACCTATGTTATTAATATTAGAATGTGCATGGTTGAAGTGGTGGTTAACAAAATTTGTTGATTTTTGGAAAAACCTAATAGAATATTGGTATTGTTCGTGTAAATTAAAATCAATACTATTTAGACACATATCTTGATAAGGTAAAATTATTTAGGTTAAAATAATTTGTGGGCAAGTTATAGACCTCTAGGTGGTTGTTACAACCAACTACAATATGGGATAAATTTATGATCAATGAATTGAAATAGATATAAGGGAATCTCCCTAAAAATGAATTAGATGTGATCACCATACAGGCTAGGCTAGCCATATCTATCTATGGGTGATCCAATCCCCTATAGATCAGATTAGATCATATGAGATCATGTCAGATCATATTAAATCATATCTGTATAGGATGGGGGTATGAGACTCACAAAAATATAGCGAACATGCATGATTGGAAAAATGCCCCATCATCCATCCAATAGTGATATCAGTCTCTAGTTATATCAAATATATAGATGGGGGTGATAATAGGCCCATATATAGACTCTAGGATGAGCCTCATTATATAGATAGGTGGGGAGGTCCTATATGATTATGTCTGAGATAGAAATATGGGTCGATTCAACCTATCCACTATAAAAATATGGGGGCTTCAGATTGGATCCCTATAATTTATATGGGTTAATTTCATGATAAGATTTATATTGGATGGTTGCTTATCTAAAATAGTTTTCTTAGGATGTGAATCTTGAGGATTGTATAGGTGATTTTATATAGTGAGTATGCTTACAATAATTTAAACATTTGATTCCATTAGATCTAGTAAAGATGCATTATTTAGATAAGGGTTAAAGTAATCAATTTTATTCTTAAAATGTGAAAAATTCATTAGATGGATTATTATTGGTATAAATTTGAGGAAACCATGCTAGATTGTTTAATCTTGAATGATGAGTATATATGTGTTTATTGATTGAATAAATTAAATCATATGGTCATGATTGAGTAGAGTGAGGTCTTAATGAATGATATTAAATGTATAAAATGTGGAATATTGAACAGATTATTGAAAATAATAATAATAATAATAATAATAATAATAATAATAATAATAATAATAATAATAATAATAATAATAATAATAATGATGATGATGATGATGTGGAATGGTTATCTTTCATAAATCCTGCATGTTGTACTCATTCTTGAAGGTGAATAAGACATCCATGTGATAACCCATTTATCAATCTTTATATGAATTATGAATTTTAAGTGGGATATTTTGTGTGATTTAATTAAAATTAACCTAATATTTTATTTAGTATTTAAAAAAAATCATATTCTTGTTTAATGGATGATGAGGGATAGGCATAGATCTTATTTACTATCCCTCATCATCAATTAGACAAGAATGGTATTGTATACTAATTGTTGTAACGTAGATAAAAGATGGTTTGTATATTAACCCAAATTATTTTATCCGATGATACTATAAAAATGGTTTAGCCAAAGTAATTTCATAGTTGTATACATTGTATGTGCACTATACTTTATAGTTTACATGTTTAATTGAAAGTCATAAATAATAGAGGTGTGTCTATGGTCATTATGACCATATTTATTTTTTAGTGATTATGCACTCACTTATTCTTAGATGGTTCTAGGTACTTGCATTATCACTATCTACCCCTTCATTGATAGGAAGGGCCACTCCTAGTGGGAATGTGTGTGTGTGTGTGGGACCATCAATCTGTGGTTTAAGAAAAAAAAATTAGATGTTGCTCTCCCTCTACATAATGGATCTATACCTTTATCTTTAGATTATTTATATAGCTCAAAAGTACCACTACATGAATTTATTATATATGTCAATTGAGGTTGATGCCACACTCAGGTATTAGTTATTTATCATGTTGTACCTTTTTTTATCAAAATTTATATACTATTTTATATTTTGTAGAGTTGTTCCATATGATACCTAAGGGGAATTTCGTATACACTGTAAATTATCTTCAATTTAGTGGGATTATTTGGTAGTTTTCAACTAATTATTATATCCATATTTAAATACTAAAAAACATTATTTTATGTGTGATAGTACAATTAACTAATCATGGAAACTTATTTAATCATATTGTCATAGGCCCTCACCAAATGTATAAAAATTGGTTTACTATAGTTGGTTGTTACATGTGGCATCAAAGCATAGGTTTAAATGCTTGGACCTAATGAGTCCACTAGCGCTGATTTTTTTTGTCCTTGATAAAAACATAAACAAATGTTTTGTGTGAGAGTTAACACTAATGGAAACCCACCTTATCATGATGAAAAACCTAATTTGAATCATTTAAAAACTAAACAATATACTTGTATTGATAAAATACAAGTATCCATGAAAGATACAAGGGATAAAATATCACCCTTAGACAAGAAGTCCATGGGAATGATGAGGAAGAAGAGGAAAAAGAACCCCAGGGTGATTAGGAGGAAGATCATGAACAAGATAATGCTAAAGATCATAAGGATGTAATGTCTCAAGTTGCTACATAACTTACATATGAAATGAAGAAGGTAAACCCACTAGATTTCGACAGTATGATATTTGGGGATGGAGCTAAAGGGTGGCTCATAGAAATGAATAAATAATTTTAAATTAAAAAATACTTTGAGGTGATGAAACTAGTGTGGGGAGTATACTAACTAGCCAGTGAAATGGTAATTTGGTGGTCCAACAATAAAATGGATATGGTTTTTGATTCCAGTACCACCACATGGGATCAATTTTTTGCTTTGTTTAAAGGCAAGATGATTTCCATAAATTTATTTTGACAAGAAGATGATATATTTTCAAAATTTAAACCAAGGAGAGTTATCAATGACTAAGTATTGAGATTAGTTCATAAGACTTCTTAAATATGTTTCTCAATATCATAAGGATGAGAATTTATGAATTATAAAGTTCATCATAGGTTTAAAAAGTAAAATTATATGCGGGTAGATGTGTGTTTGAACCTTTTAGGACTTGGATGAATGTAAATCCTATGTTATTAAAGGGCTGAGTATAGTATATCAGGGTAGAAATATGCAATAAATATAGCCATTGATCTGTAATAGAATTAACTTAATATAACCTTTCTAAAAATAATAGTAAATAATGTAAATGATAACTTAGCTGGAAAATGATTGAGATGGATGATCTAAAGGTTGAAAACTAAGACAAAATTTGGTATGAGTGTCAAAAATAGGATCAAGGTGTCAAAACCCCTCCTAGATAGTAGTAACCTAATTGAATAATAGTACCATATGGTGCTAGTGACCCTATTTTGGTGGTAGTGTCCTCTATGCATAACTGCTCTAAGGTTCTTGGTGTACCCATGTCTAGACTTATCAAAACTGTTCCTATGCACATGAGTTATATATCTCTATGTATGACCTATTTTGACTGATATTAAGAGTAAACCCTAATCTTCCATGTTGATAGGGCATTTGATTGATATAATTAATAAATTATGTTATAAGTGGAGTAAGTTGGACATCCTCAACACCTCACTATGATGAGAGTTTCTTATATACCAATACTCTGAAGAGGGATCAAACCCACTGTAGTTCTCCCTACCTAAGTGATGGTGCAAGTGCAAGTGAAGCTAGTATGATTTTTGACTTGAGTGATTTGAATGTGCTTAAAATTGGAAACTTGAGTAATCTAAGCTTAGGAATGTTGTAGATGGTTAAATTTAGAAGTAGGGTAGAATAGGGATTGATAACCTTAATTGTGCACAACTAGTTCTAAGTTTGTATGTGATTTTCATCTAATTTCCATCTAGTGGTTAGAGGGACCTAAAACCCTATATTTTTCTTGTAACAACTAATTTAATGAGTAAACCCTAATCTTATTATAACTAAGGTATCTGGTTGGCATGAGATAAAAAGTATGCTTGTTAGTAGGGTAGGCTGGACATCCTCAACACCCCACTATGAAGATAGTTGTTTACATATCAATACTTTAAAGAGGGATCAAGATCGATGTAATTTTTCCCACCTAAGTGTTGGTGCAACTATAAGTGATGATAGTATGATAATGTCTTTAAGTGCCTTGAATGTGCTTGAGACTATAAATCTAGATAATCTTAGCTTTGGGCTACTGTAGATGGTAGTATGCAGATATAGGGAATAATATGGATTGATGACCTTAATTGTGCTCAACTTGTTATGATTTTGAATGTGGATTTTGTATATCATTTCCATCTAGTGGTTAGAGAGATAAAATTCATGTATTTATATATTCCATTTCTTGTGTGGGTGATAATAGAGGTCTAGACTAACCCTAAGAAGTTTTAGTTTTAAAAAGATAGATGTTTGGAAAAATATAGAACAAAGGACATTAACAACATTTTGGAGACACTAACACCATGTAGTGCTAGTGTCTGTATTATGACACTAGTGTCCAACTAGAAAAACACTAGGCACAAATGGTTAGGATCAAGAAATGAGGGTTTAGGAATGGTTTAGGGTTGATTAGGGATGCCTATGGCCCCCATGAAGGTTGGATAAGCGTGACAATAGGCTCTAATATAGATATAGGGATAATTTAGGGATAGGTAGTCTCAAGTATCACTCTTAGCACTCAAATACCAATTTTGGGTGATTTTAGTAGCCTTATATCACCATCTATTGCTCGATGTTGACAACTTCATTGTAGACCAATGACAAGGATGTAAGTGTTATCAGAGTTCTTCTAAGAAACAAGGAAGTCATTGAGTCTAAATCCCTCAAGTAAGCTTGTATGGAAGCCACTTCCATTTGTGTGTTTTTTTTCCAAACTTTGATATAGCTTGTGGAAACAAGTGTTGAAGACACTCATTCATTCATTTATTTCCCTATGGGTAGCCACAAAGTATGGTACAAGATAGTCAGATCAATGGGTAGCCTGAAATGATTTATAAATATTATTTCTAAGTCAATCAAAGAGGATAAAACTTGTTTAGAAATATAATGTACCATGCATAATCAATCTCTCCTAAGGAGTAAGGGAATAGGTGGAAAACGACATCTTCTTGTTGAACTCGAGTTTGGATATGGGCATTTTTGAATGCCTAAATATGATCTTCAGTTGTTTGAAGTCCATTAGGTATGTAATGTAGGCAGAACTTGTCAGGATTCTTTGGTAAGTCATGAGTAAGCCTTGGAACATTCATAAGGAATCCATATCCAATAATTTAAGCAAGATTAACCACCATTGGTGGGTTATGAGGGGTAGTAAACATATTGATGGAGGAAACTATAGCCATAGGTGAGATACTCACTGTGTGGATTTGTCTAGATTTTTGTTTCCCTTTGTTTTCTCTTGGTTTTCTATGTTCAGTGAGCTCTAAAAACTCAACTTCAACCCTAATAAACTTTTATCTAGTAGGTATTCATTTGCTTTCCATTTTATATTTCTGAATACCTAAATGTGGGAAACACTCCTAAGTGTTCAATTTTAGATTTTTGTTTTAAAAATTTAGTTTTGAAAGTGTTGACAACCCTCTTTTTATCATCAAAACTATTGATGTGTCATTTGGCATGACAATGCCAACATTAAGATTTCAGGGTAATGAAGCTTTTTAAGCCTCTCCTAAAATGAGTCCCATAGAGGGGGTCTCCCTAAGGTTTATATCTACTAGATCACAAAGCACTAATATTCACTTGGTTATGCATTGTGGACAGTTCCAATTCGAGGGGTCTATTGGTGTGAAATCTAAAACTTAATTTTAATAGTATTATGATCCTTGAAAAAATTAGATGGTAATTATGACTTCATGTTTTACTAAACTAATTTTTAATTAGATATTGAAAATAATGAAGCATACACATACATTTTCCAAAATTCAAAATAAGGGTTTTAGATAAAAATAATTAAAAATACTAACTTTAGTTGTTTATTTCCATGATTTTAGTCAATCAACAGTGTGGCAACAAATTAATAATAAAATAGAAAAAACTATCAAGATAAATGAGTAAATATAGATTACTATCAAATGAAACCAGAGTTTAACCAGATTTTATAAAAAAGAGAAAAAGAGATGGAAAGAAAGAATAAATCTTACAATAGAAAAGGGGATTTTTTTTAATCAATGAACTCTAAAAATTGGTCTCTCACCTGATTAACATGCATACAATCATAAATGGAGTTGGTGCATATGCCAAAGTGAATCAAATAATGAAATAAATGCTCACAACCACCATACAAATGTGTAGATCAAAAGTTAGAAATCCACAGTCTTATATTAATCAAATTATTCATGTATAAAATTCATTACAATTTCAATGAAATTTATTGATCAAAATTTCACTAGCATAGCCATAGGGTTACAAAAGAGGGATAAGATTTAAAACTACAAAAGCAAAAACAAGCAATTGACTTTGAGAGTTTTGGAGAAACAAAAATCCATCCCTTATAATAACCAAGGTTGGACTACTTATAAATGTTTTTATTATTCATTTCCCATCCAAACACTCTTTCACTTTTCTATTCCCACTAATTTGTCTTTTTGTTCCATTTTACCCTATAAAAAGATTAAAAAAACAAGTTAATTTTTGTAATTAAAAGCTCCTCAGATGAATTATAGACATAAAACATTAAAATCTTATTACACAATAGAATTTAGGGAAACTAAAATCATTGAGACATTTACATCAGAGTCATATTTACAATAACTCTAATTATTTTGAAAATGTGTGTATAGGGTCCAAGTTACAACCCCCATAGTGATAGGGGGTATAAAATAATATCTAGAAGACCTATTCGAGTTCAAGAAAGTGAAAAACTCAATTGTTATCCAGTGTTTGACTCAAGCTAAATTAGGTAAAATTGGAGGGATGAAAATGACTTGGATAGAATGAGCTTCCTGATGGTTTATGCACTTCAGAAAACTGAATCCCAAGGCAAAACTTACACCCCCAAAGAGATAGGCAATGTAAGGGGTCAAATAGGGGAAAACAAGGTTTGAGGTTCTATTTCTATGTTGACAAAACACTTTTTGACTTAACAGGTAATTTTATAAAAACCCAATGCAAAGTGGGCCATCAACTTTTGATTAGTATTATGAATGTCTTCGATAAACACGTTGGATCTACCTCGATCTTCGATAGATGAAATAGGTCTCAGGTGTCAGAATTTATCGTTGACACACCTTTCTAATATTTTGATATAATATTACTTTTCTACTTAAAAAATTGTTTTAAAAAAGATATAATTAATTATATTATAAAAAATTTAATAGATTTTAATTATTTTAGTTTATAATTAATTTTAAACAATTTAATTAATTAAAATTAAATTTATTAAAACTAAATAAAACAAATTCTAATTAAAATAAGCTAACATTTACAAAATACCATTAAAAAATATATTTTTATAATTATGTGGGCCCAAATCGAGCTTCTAAATGTTCGAGTGACGTGCCTTGCTTGGTTTGCATTTCCACTGATTACCAAATCAGACACCACCTTTGATTAACATAGGAGGACATGATAATGACTTCCCTTCCCTTCCCTTCCCTTCCCTAACTCCTAAGGAGTAAAATTAACATGGATAACTTTGGATTTTCCCATCGCCAAGCATTTAGAACTAATCAAGCATCGACCCCTCCCTAGCTAGACCTATTAGGTCTATGAGAGAAGAAAATTTAAAATGAAGATTACACTAACATGAAACACGTGATTGACACTGGGGAAAACAAAGATAAGGCTAAATGGATGACATAAACTTTGATTATAACCAACTGAAGATGAATCAGACTCGTGAAAAAAAATTAAAAAATAAATAAAATAATAATAATAATAATAATAATAATAATAATAATAATAATAATAATAATAATAATAATAATAATAATAATAATAATAATATAAAAAAAAATAGGGAGGTCAAGACTCCACTTTCACACTAAGTGTTATATATGAAGTTTTCTCGCACATGCATGGTCTTTCTAATGGTGATAGTTTTAAGACATAGTTTGACACATAAATAGAGATGTACCACCAAGGAAAATTAATATTGTTGATACCAATGAGCCATGAGCATAAGTGAGAGCAGCTACAAAATAAAAAATAGTTTCCTTGATTTTTGGAAGAATTAAAGTGTGTTGTGCAAGCAACAACACTTCCTATTCTCCATCTCTTTTAGACATGATAGTAATATGCTAGTTTTAGCTTTCCATATTTATAACATAAATTGTATCTTTTATTTTTTATGAGATTCTATTTTTGTCATTGCCTCATTTTTCTATAATTTATTTTAATTATGTCTGGGGCCTTGAGTTTTCTATTCATTTTTTTTTGGCCATTTGGTCACTTTTTCCATTTCATGTTTTCATATTTTGTTGAGTGTGACTTGTTAATCTTCCTACATGTGATGATATTTTTATCATAAAAAATTTATGTGCCCCTTATTTTATTTTAATTATTACTTAACTTGCTTTGGATGCATTTTTAGAGTTTTAAAAATTTAAGTAACCTTGAATTTTTAAATTACCTATCTTCATTTGTTTTTATTAGTTTCCTTAGTATTTTGGTTCTAACCTAACCTTAGCAATTCTGACTTGTAAATTTTCCAAGTGATTTAATAAATTGTAAAAGTTTTTTTTTTACATCCATTTATTTAACTATCATACATTGATTCACATTGATTTTAATGTTTTTAGCCTTGTATCCCTAGGGTTTCTCAAACATAGTTTTTGTGCCCTTCATGATCGGTACTATAGTATTCTCATGTAGTTATTAAATGATAAAGGTAAATTAAGGTATGTATATGGTAATTTTAGTTATTCATTTATTGAAATTTATTTAAAAAACTATTTTTAACTAATTTATTTTTTTATTATGTTTCCAATTTAACATTTTAGGATTTTACAAATGTAATTCTCATGTTTGGTTAAAGGGCTAAGATGCCAAAATTAGTTATATAAATATGTAATAATTAATTACTAATTTTTTATGATTTTAACCTTATTTTATTTTTTATAAATAGAAAGAAATGGGGATAAATAGAGACTTAGCTGAAAATTGACAATCATGAATGATATGGATTCTAAAATTTGAGATTTGGGTAGTAGTCTGTGTCATCAAAAGGATTCTGGTGTTTGTCTGCTCACTGGATAGTAGCACCCATTTTTAATAATAAAATAATTTATGTGTAGTGTCCTTAATATGGTACTAATGTCCCCTTTGCAGGACTATTCCTATTTTTGGGGAACACTTATACCTGTGTCTATGTGTTTTGTTTCTACATGATTGAAACCTATAACTCTATATTGTACTTAGAAATATTTATTTGATGTGAAAACCCTAATCTCCTTGAAAGTATGACATGACTAATAATCTTTTATGTGTTAGTAGGATAAACTAGACATCCTCAACACCCCATTGTGTAGAAAATTGCCTACATACCAACACTCTGAGGAGGGATCATGTCCGATGTAGTTCTCCCACCTAGTGCTTGATGTATGTGCAAGTGAATGATAGAATGAGAGTGACCTTGGATTCCTTGAATATACTTTAGGTTTGAAATTCTTGAAAACTGGACTTAGGGCTGTTGTAGATGGTAGTATGTAGAAAGTAGGGTAAAATAGGGATCAAATACCTTGATTTTGCACAACTTTATCTTTGGTTTGATTAAATTTTGCATCTATTTTCCATCTAATGAATAAAGGTGGATTAAACTTATATTTATACAATTTTTTTATTTATGTAGATAAGAAAATGAGCTTAAGATGACCATGGTATGGACACACATTGAAAAAACTATCTGTTGGGAATATCTAGGGTCAAGGACAATATCACCCAGTTAAGGACACTAGCACCATGTGGTTGTAGTATCCCAAAATGTGGTACTAATATCCACTTGGCAGACTATTGAGAAAGTTGGGTTGGGATATGGGAAGATAGTTCTGGGACTATGTTAAGGTTGGCTGCAGGTGACCGTGGTCTTATAAATGACTAGAAATATAAGTCTAATGCTCAAAGATAGGTTTATGGATAGCCTAGGGATTGGTTGACTCAAGCGACACTCTTAGCATCCAATTACCACTTTTAGGTGATTACATCCCCCCCCCCACTTTATGCTATTAATACAACAAGTTGAAATGACTAGTATAAGGGAAAAAAAACATACCTAGACTTACCTTGTAAGTGAATCATGTGTAGCTGAGTTTAAGTATGTGAATATGGATATGCGTATGTGGAACATGATCCAAAACAATTTCATGTAATGAAACATGAAAAAATTAGTCCTTAAGAGATAATCAAAAGTAAAGGACTATGCTGAAATGAAATAACTGAGTAAAGTTGAATAAAGAGGGAGGAAATGAATGAATACACCTCATTGGGTATGTGAACCAATGCATGAACTTGGTGACAACCTGTGTGTGTGAATGTGCATAGTGATCTTATCATTAAATAGATTGAAATGAAATGATGGATTGCTCAATCCTCATATGGGTGGCTTAAGAACTCAATCTAGTTTTGACTCCATCATTGCCCACACCTACTTGGTGGATCCTAATATTTATGAATAACTTGGATAAGACTATATGTGTGTCTAACCCTCTCATGTAGGTGGTTCAAGAATTCAATTAGGACATGACTCCATCATTCCCCCTTGTGTGAAGTAGATGATTTTGTAATTATACTACACAAAGTGATGAAAGTATCTAAGTAATTTAACTGTGTATTTGGCTCTACAACCACTTTGGTATATTAGGCAACTCTAGGCCACTTGGGAATGCCAATCACTACAGATGGAGTAAGGCATGACTATGGAAATAACCTAGAATGTGATAGAAAGTGTATATAATGTAAACAATGACATGGAGTTTTCCATTCCATTTGATCAACCTATCTGAAGCTGAGTATATGGAAACTATGTGCCACACACATGCCTCAATTTGGTATCTAACTATACTGAATCTGAATCAAGTATGTAATAGTTGAATCTATGTAACTAAATTGGATGTATGAGTCATTGTGTTTCACATAATGCCCCCAAATTTGAGAAACTAGTATGAATCTGAATTAAAATAAATGAATCTAAGCTAAATCTAAACATAACTACCAAAACTATGACTATATTTGTGCAAATCTATACTTACTTGGTGTACTGGTCTAAATGATCTAGACTATCCTAAAGTTGGGGCTATTGGATAATAGTGTCCTAATTTGGGTGCTAATGACTACCTGGTCTAATTTTTATATGATCTAAATTGGCTGGTGAGTCTCTATTCTATTTTCTATCTACACTAAGTCCAATATCTAAAATTGAGCTTATGTGCTAAAATGTATCTATGAAAAGCAATGTAGGAGCCTAAGATCTATGAAAACCCTTGTAAATGCCCCCTCTTTTGAGGTTAGTTTTGAAACCTTTGTAATAAGTATCCTATAAAGAAGTAGCTCTACAAAATGTGTTAACCAGAGCATGTGCATGATATTTCAATATAATGTAAAATATAACATCAGAATGCAAATGTATTTGAGCATAAGTAGGAAACATAAGATGTATGTTATAATCTAACATTACACAAGGGTGTCAAGATATATGTAAACAATGCATAACAATAGTAAAATTTGAGTAATTACCTATGGGGATGGGGCATGATATCCATCAAGGCTCCCAAGTAGGAAGGGTAGATGCATGTGGTCCCTCACGGCATTGAAAATTGGTGTGTGTGTGTGTGTGTAACAAGCAAATACAAGTGTCATGGTGTAGAAACATACAAATAAGCAAACATATAAACACATGAGACACATAAATAGTAGGCCAAGGGGCCAAAATATAATGGACATGGGTACATGTCACTAAATCTGAGAATGAAAACATACAAGGACATGTTCAAATGTCCACATATGCAAACAATAATCAATTTGACATAGAGCCACATAGAAGGACATGTTCAAATGTATTCATATAGAAGCATAAAAGATCACACATAAGGGCTATAGGTACATGTCGAAGGCATGCAAATAAATAAGTGATGTAGAATTCAAGGAACAATGGCATATTCAAATTCCCTCAAAGATGGAAGAAGTATAGGAAACACAATCAAGTCTAATCTATGAACTAGAAATGAGAGCATGTATAACTATGTAATATAAATCTATGTAAATGCCAGGATGCATCTATATTGAGTCTAAGTAGTGATAGTTGGAAAAATATGAGAAATTAGGAGCAATGGTCAATATCAAGATAAATCAATACGTAATTGTAATTTATAGATGAAAAAGATAAAAATTGGTTATAATAACTGTGTAGGAGATGCCCTAAAGTGGGAAGATGTATCAAGTGTAAAAACATGGATCAGTGTAAATGTCCCTAATAGGTAGATGATAGATGATCTAGATTAGTGTAGTGGACCAAAGTCCTATTTGGAATCTTCAAGCACTCAACAAGAATAAGTGAAGCATATGTGTATGATAAAATTGACTATATTAGGATAAATAGTAATATGCAATATCTGGAAAGTAGTAGAAATGTAAACATAACAATGCATACAATTTATAAAATTTTATATTTTTGAAATAATTAAATGTTTTTATATTTTGACATATTAATTTATTTTTGTATTTTTTGAGTATAATCTATGTACAATAATATGAAAATAAAATATGTACAAGGAGTGAGAGAGATAAGGAAGTATGTACAATTCAATTGAAAATGAAAAGTTCATCTTTTTATATGTAGAATCTCCTTAAATGCATGATGTTCAATGGATTTTTGACTACCTTTCCATCAAGTGAAGCTAGATGATATACCTTAGGGATAAGCTTTACGGTTATGATGTATGGTCTGAGCCAATTGGGTTTAAATTTTTCTTTATTTTCTTCTTTGGCATTAACACTTTTGAGATTTTGTTTCAATACCAGATGATTGATTTCAAATTCCTGGTTATGGAATCTATTGTTGTAGGTTTGTTGGACTCACTTTTAATAAAATCTAAGATGCTCTACAACATAGATACATTTATGATCCAATTGCTCTAGTTTATGGAAATTCTACTCTTTGTATTGGTCTTCTATGATGAGTCCTTTTAAAGAGACCCATAAAGATGGGATTTCTAATTCCAAGAGAATAATAGATTATATGCCATATACAAGTGAATAAGGAGTAGCTCCTATTGGTGTATATAAATATTGGTACAATAAGCCCAAAGTGCATATATGAGTTGATTGTGTTAGTCATCACCAAACTTAGTGATGGTTTTGATGAGAATGTTATTGATCATCTTATTCATTACCTCTACTTGACCATTACCCTTTGGGTGGTATAGTGTGGAGAATGTGTGTCAGATTTTGTATTTGGCATGAAACTTTTTCACTATTTTGTTCTTGAAAGAATTTATATTATATGTAATGATGGCTTCTAGGAGACTAAGTTGTGAAATAATATTAGTCATGATAAAATGACAAATTTCCTCCCTTTTTGTTGATTATAGTGGGATTGATCTACCCACTTTGTAAAATAGTATGTTTCTATGATAATGAATTTATGGCCACTTGCTGATTATGGGTTGATTTTACCAATTAAATCAAATCCCCATAACATGAATGGCCATGGTGGTATGATAGGTCAAAGATATTGTTAAGGAACATGGTGTAAGTTACCATGGCATTGACATTTATCACATAATTTTGCATACTCTTGACATTCTTGTTCCATATTTGGCTCATAGTAACCCTATTTGATTAATTTGTGTGACATTGCCTTGCTACTGAAATGACCACCACATTTGTTATGGTGTATCTATCGAATAGCCAATTTATCTTATGTTGTTAGGCATTTGAGTAAGTGTCCATTAAAATATATTTTGAATGAATCATTTCCAATGATGACATATCATAGAGAGTTTCATTATAATTTATGTTTATTGTTATTTGTAAAGGTATATGGTGTGATATATTTGTTTAAAAAGTTGTATATATTAGATAACTATTTAGATGGTGTTGAACTACATGTGGTGATGAGTAATATTAGATAAATAAGGGTTGCATAGGACAATAATAGATATTGTAATTGTTTAATTATGAATAGATCTTATTTTACATCCATATGTATGGGTATTAATGAGGAAACACTTGTCATTGCACCAATGTGATAGTTGTCTTTGTGTGACATGTTCTCAATAGAGAAATTATCAAACTAAGTATGTGTAAATTAAACCATGTCCTTATGAGTAATTATGTGTTCTTATTTTGTTTGGTAAACATTTGTGACTTGATTGACAATCAATTGGGATTACCCATAAAATTTGATTGATTTTATCTTGAGAGTTTGAACCACTTAAAGGCTTAAGATGAGAAATTCATATTCAAAAATTTTATTGGTGCATGAGAAAATAAGTCGGTATGCAAGAGGTACCATGTGTACTAAAGGATCTATGAAAATAATTCTAGCACCAAAACTAGATGCAACTTGAGAGCCATAAAAAACATTATCCATATATCAGGAGTAATATTATATGCTATGAAAATGTTTTTGAAATCATTGTTAATAGGATGTGTATCTATTAATATATCTATTGATAATTGTTCTATGATGATTTATCCTTTTATATACTTTTTTAATATGATTTTGAGATCAAATTTAGTGAATAACATAACCCATTTGGCAATACAACCCAAGAGATGTGGTTTTGACATAAGGAATTTGAAGGGATCAACCTTGTTAATGATCTGGGTTTCATTTTTAATCATGTAGTGATGAATTTTGAGTAGGGAAAACTCATGATAAGCAAAGATTTTTTATTGTTGGATAATTTAGCTCATAGTCAACTAATGTGTGAATGATGTAAATTTTCATTTATTTATACTAGTCATCGTGTTGTGCTAGGAGTGCCCCTAGTACATGATCTATCATAGAAAGGTAAAGTAGTAGTGGTTTACTAGGTATAGGTGGGACCAATATGGGAGGGTTGAGTAAGTATTTATTAAGTGTATAAAATCTCTCTTGATGTGTGAGGTCCCACTCAAATTGTACATCCTTCTTAAGTAGTCAAGTGAATGATTGGGTTTTATCAGCAAGTTGTGCCATGAATTGATGAATTACCTAAATTTCCCCTAAAGGGACCGTATTTATTTAAAATTAGTATGAGGAGGAATGTCCATTATTGATTTGAGCTTATTAGGGCCAAATTATATGACATGCTGATATATAATGAAGCCCAAAAGTTTCCTTGAGGAAACTCCAAAGACACATTTCTTAGGGTTGAGCTATATTTTATATTTTATGAGTCTTTCAAGTATTTGTCACAAATAAATTGCATGATTTTGTCATGTTTTTGAGTTTGCCATTAAATCTTCAACATAATATTTAACTATCTTGTGAATAAGGTCATAAAATATGTGAGTCATAGTGTATTGATAAGTTGCACTAGCATTTTTAAATCTAAATGACATTACTATATAGTGAAATATGCCCTATGGTGTTGTGAAAGAAGTATTTTCTTGATCCTCTTTTGCTATCTTGATTTGATTATACTTGATAAAACCATCCATATTGGAGAGCATCTCATAACTGTGTATGGAGTCTACTATCATATCAATGTTTGGCAAATGGAAATCATCCTTAGGACATGCCTTATTGAGGTATCTAGAATTAAAACAACATTAGATTTATCTGTTAGGTTTTATAACTAGAATTTTATTTATAATCCATTGTCGCTAGGCAATTGGTCGAATGAAACTGACATCTAGAAAACTTTGGATTTCATATTTAACAAGGAGATCCACTTTAGGATACAGTTTGAAAATATTTTACTTTATTAGTTTGGCATCTAGATATAAGGTAATTATGTTTACAATAATTAATAGATCAATGACATGCATATCAAAATAATCCCATGCAAATAATTTAGTAAAATCAATTAAAATTTGATGAATGTCTATGTATTCTAATTTATGTAATATGGTAGCCAAGAGTATGATGTCAGAATCAATTTTAGTGCTATAATTAAATTTGACTATTTATTCATTGAGCAATGTAGATCAATTTAAAGTATATTGTGTTGTGAGAATTGTATCATTTTTATTAGGTAACATATGATACAAATCATCTAAATATTCACCAAAGTATGCTTGAGTGATTATGGAATGAGGAAATCGATCCTTATGATAGAAAGAAGGGAGATTCTCATATGCACTCAAGAATTTTAAGAGAACTTCATCATTATCAAACTCATTGAGAACTAGTACATATGGTGAAACTATATCATCGATGAAGTCAGGGTATATGACTAAAAGTGTATAAACATGATTCACTGTATCAAATGCTCATGGGATAGGTGGACAAAATGTGATGTGTTGAGAGGCATTGTGAGAAGATCTGGTACTATATCCAAGTCCTTGCTTCCCCTATTGATCATATGCTTCAATAGGATTTAGAATTCCATGTTCATGTTTATCAAGGCCCTAACCTATATAACTAATATTTTTAAAATATCATACTATGAAAGGTGAAGTAAACTTATTGCCCTATACACTAGAAATAGCTAGCAGAGTTGTATGTGTTTTTTGAATTATAACATGGGGTAGTATAGTAGCAAAATCCATGTGTGGAATGTAGTTATATGAAGTCTCTATATGTTTATAATACTTAAATGGTTATTTATCCATTATGAATGTGTATATATGGCCTATGTATATAAATTTTAAACATGCATGTAATGTTAATGGAACTACGTGCATAACATGGATCCATAGTCTACCAAGTAAGAGATTATAATTGAGATCATTTGGCATGAATTGGCATGTTTTAGGTAGTGTTTTAGGTCTGAGGGTAAGGTTTAATGTGATTTGACCCAAAATTTTCTTAGAATATTTTCAAACCCTTAGATGCTCATATTAAAAGGATCCAAATCTGTAGCATGGATGTTAAGATGGCGTAGGAAAGAAATGTTGTAGATGTTCAACCTTGATCCATTATTAACTAGAACTCATTTAGAACCTACCTCATTAATTCATAAATAAATATAGAGAGGTAGGTATAGATATATGATATGATGAGGTGGAAGGTCCTCTCTCTCAAAATAAATATGCTCTTTTATCCATTTCATAGTGTTAATATAAGCCACATAGGTAGGCTTAGATGTTCATGGTACCTGAATATCCTGAAGTGCCACATAAAAAATATATTTTTATGTGTCAAAGTGTTGTAAAAGCTACAAAATGGAAATTTTACTTGGAGAATTACTGCTCTAATTCATAAAGCTATAATCATATGTGCTACAAACATGTCAAGATTCAAGACCACTTGTGTACATTATAACCTAAACTACAGGGTCTACCAAGAGCATAGAGATAAAATTAGATGTGGGATGTGAGTTAGATGTTTATGATTGAGAAGAATGAGGGATAAGTGAGACCAATTATGCTAAGATATGTCTAGGAATGATGGGAAAGGAATTAATTAGAGAACAAAATGCATCTAAGGGGGATTGATTGATTTTAGGTAATATAACTAGTGTTTGATTTACCAAGTTATCTATGTGTTGACAAAATATTATCTTAAATTTATTGCACATAAAATAAAGATAACATGAAAATTAAATAATTCAACATGAAAGATATTTTATTTGATTTGAAACATTATGTATGCATATGCCTATGTGATTAATGAAAAATGTCTTATATATTTTTCACATAGAAGAAAGATAACGTGTTATGGAAAGAATGCAACATGAATGATATTTTAAGTGATTTGAAACATCATGTATGCATATGTATATGTGATTAAATAATAATTTATTATATATTTTTAACATAGAATAAATATAACATGCTATGGAATATGATAAATATTGCATTTGATAGTAAGAATCATCTATACATGTATTGATGTCTTTTCCTAGTTCATTCTAAATTAAAGGGAATAAGCATGCTAAGGAAAGTGTGAAACTTTGAAACAAAAAGTAATTTATTTTTTATATCATTATAATCATGATGGTATGGGATAGGTTATGCACAAAAATTAGAAAAATAGGAATTGGTAACCCTAATGTGTATTGTCTAAGGTTAGGGTTTTTTGGAATCTAGGGTTTCTTTGTACCAATTTAGATTATATGTAAAATAAATTGAAACCCTAATGGAAGATGGATTTTAATTATCTAGGTTGTTTAAATAAAATTATAATATCATAGATATTCATCCCTAAATTTATTGCATAAAATTTAGATGAATGCAAGCTAAGGTTTGATGTAATATTTGAAGTAAGATGGGTTCACAAATGATTTAACCTTTTAGGGTTTTACAAATGTAATTCCTATGTTTGGTTAAAGGGAAGAGATGCCTAAATTAGTTAAGTAAATATGAAATAATTAAGTACTAATTTTTTATGAATTTGACCTTATTTGACTTTCTATAAATAGAAAAAAATAGGGATAAATAGAGATCTATCTAAAAATTAACTATTGTGGATGATCTGGGTTCTAAAATTTGAGATTTGGGCAATAGTCTATGTCATCAACATGATTCTAGTGTTTGTCTACTCACTGTATAGTAGTGCCTAGTTAAGATAGTAGTGTCCTCAATATGGTGCTAATGTCCCCTTTGTGGGAATATTTTTATTTTTAGGGAGTACCTTCACCTATGTCTATGTGTTATGATCCTACATGACCAAAACCTATAGCTCTATATTATACTTGGAAAGCTTGATTTAATGTGTAAAACTTAATCTCCTTATAGGTATAGCATAATAAATAATTTTTTGTGTGTTAGTAGGATGGATTGGACATCCTCAACACCTTGCTATGTAGAGAGTTGCCTACATACCAATACTCTGAGGAGGGATCAAGTCTGATGTAGTTCTCCCACTTAGTGATTGATGTATGTGTAAGTGAATACTAGAATGAGAGTGGCCTTAGATGCCTTGAATATGCTTGATCTTTCAAATTCTTGAAAATCATATTTTGGGCTGATGTAGATGGTACTATGTAGAAAGTAGGGTAGAATAGGGAACAAATACCTTGATTTTTGACAACTTTGTCTTTGGTTTAAATAGCTTTTGCATCTATTTTCAATCTAGTAAATACAGGTGGATTAGACTTATAATTATAGGGTTATGTTGCTTATGTGGAGAATAAAATGATCTTAGGAAAACCTTAGGAGGGGCACACAATTAAAAAAATATATGTTGGGAAGAGTTGGGGCTAAGTACAATAGTGCCTAATTGGGGACTCTAGCACCATGTGGCTATAGTGTCCCAAAATGTGGTGATAATGTCCACTTGGTAGAATATTGAGAAAATTTGGTTGGGATATAGGAAGATAGTTCTAAGACTATGTTAAGACTGACTGTAGGTGACCGTGGTCTACTAAATGACTAAAAATGTAAGTCTAATGATCAAAGATAGGTCTATGGCTAGCCTAGGGGTGGGTTGACTCAAACAACACTCTTGGAATCCAATTAACACTTTTATGTGATTACAATTTCTTTCCCAAAACACCATCTCATTACACTATTGTGACACATGATGAACTTTGGGTGGGGAATATGTGTCCACATTTTTTTCACTTTATTAGTTATTGAAATGATCTCTTATAATAACTTATTGACACCAATATCCTTGAGTGCACATTTTAATTGTGATTCATGAATGAGGTGGGAAAGGCTCATGGTGATTTATGAGACATGTTGTTATTATATTTTTATTACACCATTACTATTATTAGTTTGACCTACTTTAAGTGTCTATCCATATATATCTTCTATCTATCTATTATCCAAATTTTATAGCTTCCCTATATCCTTTGGTATCAACCTAGCTGATACCATCTATTTTGTGCCTTCATCCTTCTCATACTATATTAGATAAACTAATAAAATTTTTATCCTATCTTATAAAATTTGAATTGTATAATCCTAGATGATACCTTTCTATGTTAGCTAACATATACCAATTGTATTGGTTGGTATAATATCATGAGCTTAGATTCTAGGGTTGGTTCTGGGTATTGGATCACTATATATAGGGGTCATAATTCATTCATATAATATCATATACCATTCATTTTATCTAATTTATCTCACATATCTAACCTACATATAATTTGGGAGAGTTATTAGTTTAGAAACTTATCTTTATGTGTCTTATCTTGTGGTGTTTTTTAATCTAAATAAAATTCATTGGGAGTTATTAATTGAGGAGATATATGTCTTCATCTAATCATTCAAAGTATTCAACCTATAAAATTATGTTTCAAATATCTAATTGAGGAAAGGGGGAGATTGAAATATCGACGAGTTCATTATAATGTTAGTATTTCTATCCCTACACTCTTTACTTCACTTGCTTAATAGTCTAGATATTTATTTTTTATTTATGGATGAATGTATATGTATCCTTTTTTAGGCTTTCTCTGTACCAAATAAGCTTGTGTAGAAATACTATTTCTTATACTTTCCATAAACCAATTTAGGTTGCATAGACCCCCATTTCATTCATCACTTCACCTTACCTATTTATAGTCATTCTAACTCATCCTTAGTTTAGTCATGCAATTTAAACCCATAATATATCTTTATTGAGATCTAGTGAGAGATACATTATTGTGTCATATACTTAGGATTTGGAAACCTATCCTATTGATATTCACATTATAGGTGACACTCTGATATATTTGAGGAATACATTTAATATTTACCCAATCATCCAAGTATCATAGGATCCATTTGATTGACCTATTTGATTCCTAGTCTATTGAGATAAATATGATAGTTGTAGGTCATCCTAGCCCATGCATACATTATGTGTGCTAGAGGCATGGTGAAAGTTATGTTCTGAGAAGTTATTACTTGGATATATATCCATTAGGACTTATTTATGTCCTCTTGGATTTGTGAGCCTTCATCTTGTGACCACCTTATGATCAACCAAGTCCAATGGAGGTTACTAACAATTGTTTTTTTTCGATCTCTATTGTTTCATGTCCTATGTTGTTCTACCTTAGCATGATATTACCTAAACTTGGTCCAAGGTTTATTACATAGTTTGAATTTATTTTGAAAAATTATTTTTATTCTTCTTCATTACTTATTCCTTCTCCTTATTCTCATCTTCTTATTTTACCACTTTTCCTATTCTTGTTTGTCCTTTGATACTTTTTCATGTACAAATTTTTATTGCTCATTCCTCTACAACCTTATTATTGAATTATTCCTAATTAGAAAGACCTCAATCCATTTATCCTTAGATTATTTGGCCATGTTATCAAACTTATCCTTAATTTTCACTTCCTCCTCTTATTACACTTTATCTTTTTCAACTTGTTTGAAAGCCTTTCATTATTTTTCGAGGAATTCATTCTTCTCTTTTTAGGTCTTCTCCTCTACCACTTTATTTTATTCCATCCTAGCATTCAAAATGTCTAAATTTGATCCACTAATTTTCCCTATAAATGTGGTTGACTTGGATGATGAGGGGTTTCCATATGGGTAGGTGAATAGGGTGAAGGAGGTGGAGAAGATGGAGGGATGATTTTTGTAGAGGATGGAGGTGTGGTAAGAGGACTAGATTTTTGAGATGTGGTAGTTTAGTTCTTATAGATAGTGGACTTAGGTATCACAACTTGTAGGAATAGGATTTTATTCCTAATAACCCTTACACAATTATCCCACATTTTAAATTAGGCTCCCATGATTGTGATTGGTGGAGCTTCAAATGTGTATTTTCATTCAGTGACTACAAGGTGTGATTGCATACATCTTAGTGTATGGGATCTAACTACAAATATACTAAAGGGATTGGATTCAACCTTGAATTATTATCCACTAATTTAAATATATATAGTGTTGTGCCCTACCACACACACCCCATATTAAAATCCAAATAGGGACCCATTATTGATTGAATACCCTAATTTGATATCTTGTGAACTAGAAGTATATGATGTAGAATTTGAAAAAACATAGACTCAAGGTAATTTAAAATTTTGTAGTATGTTTCAAAGTTATATGAAAATCAAATTTGTGCATAAGCTTTATTATATGATTCAATTTTTTCCTTTGATTCTCCTTTAACTCAGTACTTGTGCACATATTTTATTTATAATTGAATGATTAATTGGGATAAAGTGTTATGATTTTAGTTGGCTATTTTACTATGTTTTATCTTTAATAGGTTATTCTATACCTAAGTGTTTCCTGGGACATCCCATAACTTAACTACTTTTACTATGTGATATTGTCCTGCCAACCCAGATCCCAAGTGAAGAACATAAGTCAACAAATCAAGTGGCATAGTGACAACCATCCAAATGAAATAATCATCCTCACTCAAAGGTGATGTCAATAGAGATACTCATATAGAATATCCTAGGAAACAAGAGCAGTGATATCCATCCACATGTCATCATCAAGCTCACCTAAAGGTGACATTAGTAGAGTTCCTCATATAGATTATCTTAGGAAATAAGAGTAACAAGAGTCATCTACGTGTTATCATAATTCTCACCTAGATGTGATTTCAATAGAGTTACTTATATGTATTATCATTGGGCAAAAAAATCATTGAGATCCATCCATGTGTGATCATGCCACTTAGCCAAAGGTTACATCAGTAGAGTTCCTTGTACGTATTATCTTAGGTAAGAAAATTAGTGAGATCCATCTACATATCATCATACCACTCACCTATAGGTGATGATAATAAATTTAATTATATAGAATATCTCAAGAAAGTAGAGTAGTGAGAGTTATGTACATGTCATCATCTCACTCACTCAGAGGTGATGTTGATAGACTTCCTTGTAAAGAATATCCCAGACAAGATGAGTAGTGAGATCCATCCATGTGTCATCATCTCACTAACCTATAGGTGATAAAATCATAATTTTTTATATAGAATATCCTAAGAAAATAGAGTAATGAGATCCATCCACATGTCATCATCTTTCTAACCCATGGCCAAAAAACAAAGTACATCAGGCCATAGCTAAGTTGTGAGTAGAGTAGGGATACTTAGATATGTATCCCTCAACCACATAATTAGATAATAAAAACATGAATTCTAAGCTCAAAAGTGAAAAAAAGAGACATTTTTCACATTATGCTGACTATGCACCCAAGAGTAGGTAAAGGAATCCACATGGTAATAAAATATATAGAAATCAATATTTTAAAACTCAAATGAAAAGAATAGATAGAGAATGGATCAAAATTTATTGTTTCTATTAATTCACATTAATTAAAAAATTAATACATTCAATTCTCATGGCCAAGATATGTGCCACTTATGATACTACTATAACTACATTAATATAAAATTCTAGTGTATCTATGGTAATAGTGTATGTTCCAGTTGTAACTCAAGTTACTACAACAATATCATCTACTCCAGTTTCTATATATTTTACCCCATAATTTTCTTCTTCCAATAGTTCCACATCATCACCCCATTAAGTACATATATATTTTCATGATTCAACTAAGTTGGATCTATAGATTTCTAATTTATTTGACACACACACATTTATTTTAGTCAAGGAATTATATTTTGGATAAACACCATTGTGCATGCATGCTTTAAATGAAAATTAACACATTATTCTATTTTTAGACATGTAATTTTATACTTTTCTTGAGGGATCAGGTATCCCCATCCCACACACACACACACACACACACACACACGTATTTTTATCTTCTTGATCCCAAAGGGAGGAGAATTTTGGCTATTAATAATAATATAAAATTATACAAATTATTATATAGTTATTCTTTATGTGCAAATATAATTATTTTCCAACCTATGAATCTATAAGAATTTATGTCATTCTAGTATCTTAGTCTTTGGTTATGCACGAGTTATATTTTCAATACAATTATTCATATTGTGTTATTGTTAATTTGAATGTCTTTTGTGTATTAATCATTCACCTTGTATATGTACAAATTCAATCTTAAAAACACAAACCTTGGATTATATATATGCTTAATTTTATTATATTCTTATTCCCTCAAACTATTAATTATTTGTACGCTTATAAAAACTTGAATTAAACATTGGTTTATGATTAATTATCCAACTATTAGTTTAAGTGTTGGCTTGGAAATATTTCATCTTGTTTGGTCCATAGGCCTCTTTTTGTGCCTTACTCTTCCCTCATTTTTATTTTTTATGATATTTTATTATATTAATATAGAATCACCATAAATGTGTATTATTGGATTTTAATCTGATCACTTATGTGAATTCTCTTTGATGATATGTATGTAACATGTTATTCCACCACTTGATTAATCTACAACCACATACCTACAACTCATGCTTTGGAGTGATTAATCACCAATCCTAAAATGAGAGGGTGAAAACATGTTATCTACGGTGTGTATAAAACTTACATAAACATAAATTTGGTGCTAGAAGGAGGGCCTCTTGTAATCAATTTTTATTCAATGCATCATTTTTATTTTAGTTACTTGTTAAAATCTAAAAATCCCAAAAAATCATAAAATTTAGAAAATTTAAAATTTAAAAAAATATGTCTTGGCTTGGTGAATCACTCTTAAATATTTCATGTATTCATCATGATTTACCAGAGGATCCATTTATTTTTCTTCCTAGTTTTCATAATAATAGCAAAAGAATTGTTCAATAATATCTTGTTGCTTATAAATCTTCTATGAATGTTTTACAAGTGAAATTTGAGGATGTAGCTTGATGATTGTTTCCTTTTAGTTTGGAGGAAGAAGATTATGATTATTTTTTAGGCTTGCAACCTAATTCTATTACTAGCTACAAGAATTTTGAATATGAAAATTTGCTTTAATTTGGTCAAACGATTGATGCTCATGTTTTGCTAAAATAATTTAGTATGGTAAAAAAATAACCTTGTGAGCTAATTAAGGATTTTAATTTTAGATTTAAAAATAATTATAAAAAAATCCCAATCAGTCATAGACCTTCTTAAAAAATATTATTAGATATTTATTTGCATGCTTTGGATCCATTAACCTCCACTTTTGTGAGAATGCCTACAACAAATACCTTGGTTTTAGATTTTGTAGAATCTATTCAAGTGGATAATCGACTATCATGCATAAATAGAGGTCAATTGGAGGATTTATTTTCTTTTCAAAATATTATACTAAATAATAAAAAAAAATTAGGATCCTATCATTGTTCCAACATAATCCTTTTAGTATGAGCAAGTTGATCATGGATCTTCTAGTTTTAAGAATCACAATATGATTGAAGAGGAAGAAGGAATTTTAGATGATGATAAACACAAAGAGATTTCAAATCTAGAAGAGCATAATCAACACATGTAATAATAAGTTAAAAAAATGTTTGTTTTTTATATGATTCAAATTTTAAAGAATTGGTATTTATTGAACCTCTTAATCCAAACATATATTCACCAAACTTTAGGTAAATAAATCCCTTGTTTATGTTTGACAAGTATTTGAGGTAAAATTTCATATACCAATGTTTATTCTGATTTTAGAATTGAGAAAGATGATTATGTTGAATACATGCATGAAAATTATTTTGGGTATAAGAGAAAGAAACTAAAATAATTATTGAAGGAATACAAAAATGTTATGACATATTTAAGGACTTTAACTAGAATAAGCTTGCCTCTACCAAAGAATGAGAGACATTCTACACAAAGTTTCCAAACCCACCATCACAACTTTGTTTCAAATTATTTTTTTAGGAGTAGAGTAACATTTATTTCTTTATAGTTTAGTCTTTCCTGCTTTCCTAGATTAGATTACCTACTTTCTCGTTTAGTCTCCCCTTATTTTTTAAAATTAGATTTTTTAAAATTTTTATATTATTTTAGTAAATTATTTATTTTGAATTCTAATTAGTTTTCTAAAATTTTAAAATGGACCAATTGATTTCCTATACTAAAGTTACAAAAGACTTTCCAAAAACAAGGGGATGATTTATAATGATACACAATTAGTTTTCTTAAGGATTTATTCTAACAATACTTGAGATTTTAGGATTGAGGTATGTGCTATGACTTAATTAGGTTATATTTGGATTGAATGAGTTTAGTAGACTTCTGGGATTCACTCTGATATGGTCATGTAAATTTTAGTTGGATTTTTTATTTCCAAGGATTAAATGCACTATTACATGTTAAAAGTTGGATGATAAATAATAAACATAGAAATGGATACGCTTTGATAAGGACATATTGATTAAAATAAGTTTTCTTATATATACACCTAGCCAATGGTGATTCCCAACCCTTCTTCTATTTGTGTTTAAAAAAAATCATATAAATTGTTATAAGATGGGTGATTCAATTAATCTTTATTGGGCCTATGGAGATATAGCTAGTAGTAGAAAAATGCTTAGATTTGAATCAGAGGTATCTTTTTTAGGGCTATGGACACCTAGATGATAGAAGAGCAATGCCAAGTATTTATTTATTGTTTAGATACAAAAATGAGGTCAAAAAAGACCTACAATGTTTATTCAGGGCTTTTTTAAAACTATCATAACTAAGACAAATTAGTTTTACAAAAAACCACTCTCTTAAATTTGAGGAACATAAAGGATTACTATGTTACATGAGAAAGTAAGAATCTTTTTTAGGGTCTAGTTTGCTTATATTTTCTTAGTAAAGCTAAAATTTTATTATGATGTATTTATAAGATTATAGGTTCTTAAATAGTCAGATGTATTTTCCACTCTGATTCACCATTTGTTGTGCTCTAACATATAGACCCCATTTTAAATCTAGATAAGGACCCACTATTTAATGAACATCATAATTTAAGGTCTTGTAAACTAGAAGTCCATGATGTGGAATTTTAAAAAGCATATACTTAAGGTTATTTTGAAGTTTTTAGTATGTTTAAAATTTATAAGAGAATCAAAGTTGTGCATAAGCCTTATTATACCATTCAGTTTTCCCCTTTGATTTCACTTTAACTCAATACTTGTGATCATGTTTGATTTATGATTCAATGGATAACAAGGATTATTTGTTATGATTTTAGTTGGTTCTTTTCCTATGTTCTATTTTGAAAATATTATTTCATGCCTAAGTGTTTCTCAGGACTTCCTAGAGCTCATCTAATTTTTCCATGTAGCATCAACCAACCAACTGAGAACCCAAGTGAAGACCATAAGTCACCAAGCAACTGGAGTAGAGAGATCCATACACATGTCATCATCCCACTAACCTAGAGATGATGTTATTATATTTACTCATATAGAATATCTTAATCAAGTAGAGAAATGAGAGCCATCCACATGTCATCATCTGGCTCATCTAGAGGTGATGTTAGTAGAGTTCCTCATACAGATTATCCTAAGTAAAGTAGTGAGATTATTCCATGTCATCATCTCACTCACCTAAATGTGATGTCATTAGAGTTAATCATATATATATTATCCCAAGAAATTAGATTAATGAGATCCATCCACATTTCATCATCCTACTCACCTAGAGGTGATATCAATAAAGTTCCTTATAAGATGATTTAAGGTAAGTAGAGAAGTGAGAGCCATCCACATGTCATCATCCCACTCACCTATAGGTGGTGATAGTAGAGTTACTCATATAGAATACATTAGGTAAGTAGAGTAGTAAGATTCATCCACCTATCATCATTCCACTCATTTAGAGATGATGTGAGTAGATTTTATTATACATAATATCCAAGGTAAGTAGAGTAATGAGAGTTATTCATGTGTCATCATCTTGCTCACCCAAAGGTGATGTCAATATATTTTATCATATGAAATATCCCATACAATTAGAATAGTGAAATCCATCCACATATCATCATCCTACTCACCCAAAGGTGATGTTAATAAAATTCCTCATATATAATATCCTAGGTAAATGGAAAATCAAGATCCATCCATATTTTATCATATAACTCACCCATAGGTGATGATAATATATTTTATTATACAAAATACCTTGATCAAGTAGAGTAGTGAGAGCCATCTAGGTGTCATCATCCCGCTAACCCATAATCAAAATAATAAAGTACAATAGACCATAGCTCAGTTATAATCAAAGTAGTGATACTCAGACATGAGTCCCTTAGCCACATTAGAAGATAACAAAGAAATTAATGCCAAGCTCAAAAGTGTGAACAAAAGATATCTATCACATTATGTTGACTAGGCACTTAGGAGTAGGTAAAATAAAACACATGGCAATAAAATCCATGACAATTGGCATTATAAAATTCAAATGAAAATAATAAATAGGGAATGGATTGAAATCCATTGTTACTATTAATTCACATGAATTGGAAAATCAATACATTCAATTCTCATGATTAGTATATGTTTCACTTCTAATACTCATTACTACAACTACATTAGAGGCAACTTCTAGTGTATCTACAATAATAGTGTCTATTCCACTTTTAACTCAAGTTACTATAGTAGTTTCATCCACTATATTTTCTATAGCTACTACCCCATCATTTTATTCTTCCAACAGTTCCACATCATCACTCCTTTAAATACATATATATTTGCATGGTTTAGCTTAGTTAAAACTATTAGTTCTTAATTTATTTTCCACACACACACACACACACACACACATATATATACATACATATATAATATATATATATATATATATATATGTATATATACATATATATATATATATGTATATATAAACATATATATATGTATATATACATATATATGTATATATATATATATATATACATATATACATACATACATATATATACATACATATATATATACATACATATATATATACATACATATATATATACATACATACATATATATATATACATACATATATATATATATATATACATACATATATATATATATATATATATATATATATATATATATATATATATATATATATAATATAATATTTTAGTCAAGGAATTCTATTATGGGAAAACACCATTATACTGCATTTTTTGCATGAGAATTAACACATCATTCTATTTTTGGACATGTAATTTTAGACTTTGCTTGAGGTATGAGGCATCCCCATACCGAAAAATTATATATATATATCTTTTAGATCCAAAAAAGAGGAGAATTTTTTCTATTAAGATTAATATGAAATGCTACAGATTGTTTTGTAGTTATTCTTGATGTATAAATCTAATTCTTCTCCAAACCTATGAATATTGTAAGAAGTTTTATCATTATAGTATCTTATTATTTTGGTTGTGCATGAGTTGTATTTTTAATACAATTATTTATATTGTGTTATTATTAATTTGAATGCATTTTGATTTTTAATTTTAATCCCCTTGTATATGTACAAACATAATTTTACAAACATGGAAACCTTTGATTATATATATATATATATATATATATATATATATATATATATATATATATATATATATGCATGATTAAGTTTAATGTATTATTCATACCTTAGACTTGTAATTATGATTTATTTTTGGTTGAATTATAATGACTTGTAGCAAACATTGGTTTATTACTATTTGAACAACATTTAGTTCAAGTGTTGGCTTATAAAGGTTTCATCTTGTTCGGTCCACATGCCTTATTTTATACCCTACTCTTCCTTCTTTTTTATTTTTTATGATATCTTATTATTTTAATATATCATCATTATAAATATGTGTTATTTGATGTTAATATGATCATTTAATTGAATTTATCTTGATGGTATGTAGGTCACATGATACTATTGCATCACTTAGTTAATCTAAAACCACTTACCTCCAACTCATGTCTTGAAGTGATTAATCACTGATCATAAAATGGGAGGGTGAAAAACCATTATATATGGTGTGCATAAAACCCACATCAACATATAGGTTTCATTAATTCTTTTAGTGTTTTATTAGTCCCGTTTGTTGTTTCTCCTATCATGTTTGGTTCTTGTGTAGTGGTGGTTTCTTGTGACTGTGATCTAAACCCTAATGACTATTTTTAAAACAAATCTTATATGTTACACTTCACCTATTCCTCTTTTAAAATTATGCTAACTATTATGGATGTTGGTGGTACTAGAATTTTAACCAACATAATAGAGAAAACTTTGTATTAACCCTAACATGTTTGAATGGATTTCGAAAATAAAAATTATTTTCATCATATTTTTCATTATTGACATCACTAATAAAAAATTTATATACTTATTTTGGAGTGAATCTAAAAATTCTCCATATCATACTAAACTATGATAGTGAGAATCGATAAGTTACTCAGTCAATGGTGTTGTTCTACAGATCCTCTTAGATGGTAGTGGAGTTGAATTTGAAACAAGTGCATTACTTTTGTTTAACTTGTCTTCTATTTTTTACATTGATGGTTGTGGTGGTGAATAGGGTTGGTAATATTTATGGGCCTATGGTTGAGCTTGTGGATGCTTAATTCTAGGTGGTATGGATTCTAATGTTTGAACACTCACTAAAACCAAGTTTTTTTCTAGATAAATTATGCTTGCATATATAAATGTTAATGAATAAGGAAAGGGTTAATGATGATGGATTCTATAGCTTGTGAATTCTTATATGTATTCAATTTTAGATCCTAGTAATGACGGCAATATGCCCAAGGTATTCTAAGACATCTCTAGGAACTCGTGGATTAAGAGATATCATTATTTGAATTTGTAACCACAATCCCACAATATTTCCCACTTTTTGGTAATGTTTTCCATTTTGTGGCCATATTAGGTTAGGGAATACATTTTCTAGCCAATAATCTACATCAAAAGCTATTTTTCCCTTAGGGATTATCTATTTTATAAGGCAAAAAAAGTGTACCAAAAATTGGTACTTAAATAATTGGGTTGTGGAGGCCAATCTATTTTATACATTCATTTTGAGCTCAGATGCAATAAATTATATCATATGAATTACTCTCCCAACCTTATCATATGATGTGCAATATCAACTACACCCTTTATTGCCTACTTGGCACTTTTTTTAGTCTACCATTATTGGTGTATAATGCATTTTACAAGGACCCTAAGTAGTACATTGGTAACTTGTGTGATGGGTAATCCTTTATTTATTCTAGATATTGGTCCAACTTTTTGAATGGATGGGAGGATTCCTTGTCTTGTGTGATTGAGGTGGTTTTCCTCTCATCGATAGTCCCATAACCTACATAACATTTTTTACTTATGTGAAACATTACCTCTAATGATAGATGAATATATCATTCATTATAAATGCTTAATAAAGTCATCATGAAATCATCATGTTTCTAAAAAATAGGAAATCACACCAATAATTTAGCACCTGATCATCACAGTGCATTAGGAAGGAAATTAATCCTTGTGTAGGTGAAACTCCTTATAGTTATTAAAACCACATTATTTCCATACCAATGAATAATTTGAGGTTAGTTTCACTCCATTTATCTTATCACAATTCAAAACCAATTCCCATCTCTTAATTTTGAGTTTTAGTTAATGAAATAAGGATCTAGTACAAGCCATTTTGTGTTTTGTATGATAGTTGGTGTTTTCACTCTTTAACAATACACATTGTTTGAAAATGTTATGTAATATTCATATTTGATTGATAAATTTGTTGTTAGGCAGAAGGAGAAAATTTTCAAATTTATCATATATGTGAATTGTGAATTGCATGATAGAAAAATATTTCGCCTTACTTATGCCAACCTGTCGATCTACCTTACTCACCTTGCATGTGTGTCTTAAATCTATTAATAATTTATGAGTTAACACATGGTCATTTTCACAACTTTATTTTTACTTGAAATTTTTTCCATTCCATTATTCAATTTTCAAATTCTTTCCTCTTTTGAACATTAATTGCTTGTTTATAAAATGTACCTTTTGTTATCCCTATGATATTATTTTTGTCTTGTGATTATTTTTCTCCTCAAACTAGTTTTCATTAATCTATGGTCACTTATAATTTTGATGTTTGTTCCCCCTTCTTGTAATTTATTGATTTTCAAAGAAATGATAGATCTCTATGATAAATCCAATCTATATTTTTTATTTATAGTAGTACTAAAATATTCACTATGTTATATCATTTTATCTCTTATGATATTAATTATGTTATGATCTCCTTTTTCTATTTTATACTATTACCAAAATATAAAAAAACAAAAACAAAACTAAAATCATACTTTAGATTTTTCTATTCAACACTTACTTGTGCAATTCCTACTTGATTGTGATAATTGATAGTAGGGATTGAGCCTACTACCATTTATTCTTATATGGATAATTATTCCGTATAAATATATCATTATAATAGTGCCTTGCTTAGGTAATTGATGAACTATATACAAAAGTTTCCACCTAATCCTTAATTTTCCTAGATGTGCCTTAAACCTATTTTTGTATAACAAGACCATTTGTTTCTATTGAAACTATTTGGTTCTAAGGTCACAACCATGCCAAGCATTTTTACTCCACTTATGGACTTCCTAGTTTCAATTTGGGAATCACCTTATTTATTCCATTTAACTTAGTTCCAACAAGCATTATTGTAATAAATATGTATCACCCAACTATACTAACATTATGATCCATAGGTTCGGTAAAGGGTAATCCATTGGAATCACAATTACCATTCTATATAATAGTTGGAATAAAGTATATCTAGTTGCATGCTTATATTTTTTATATAGGTCCACCCAATTTTTATAATTTGATATTCCTAGTCCTCTCTTTGTATATTAAATTTTTTAGTAAGCATCTTTTCTATACCATTATTGGAATATTTTTCTTGACCAATTGCCTAAGGATGATACATTATACTCTTTTAGTGTGAAATCATGGATTATTTTGTTAAGGTTTTAATTTTATTATTCAAAAAATGTGTGAGCATGTCAGTTATAAATTTATATGGACATACAAACCTTGTTATCATATTTTAATACCAAAATTTTGTAGCATCCTTTGCACTACAACTTAGATTCACAACTTCCTCAACCCATTTAATGAATCTTTTTTTTGGAAGTTATGATATACCTAACATTACATTGCTTAGATACAATTTTGATGGGTCCCATGAAATCCACACCCCATTGATCAAGTTTTCCACATCTAGAACATGATTCAAAGGCATCCCATCCCTCTGATTTGGTTTTCCTCTAAGCTAATAAATGTCATAGTGTTTTATAACCCTATGTGCATCCTAAAATAGTGTTGTCCACCATATCCCACTTTGTATTATCTTCCACATAGTCAAATCACCTAAAAACATTTATTCCATAACTTTTTGATGTGCTTCCTCAAATATCTATAACCTTTCATGCTCCAAGAAAACTCTATGAAGGACATCATTTTCACCTAACTTATAGTTGCATTCATTAATGTTGTTTAAAGGTAAAACACATAAAACTAGTTATTTCTTATTGCATTATACTTAATGTTCAAAAAATATACCATTTTAGAGAAATATTTATATTTATTCAAGTTATTCAATAATCACACTTACTTTAAATATATGTGCATTGGGATATTCATCTTATATTTATTTTGGATCTTATTTTTCTTGAATGTGGCTAAGATGGTTTGGTCCAACATTTTTCATTCCTAGATTTATATATATTTTAAATTGGAACTCCTAAAATAGAATCAGCCACCTTGAAATTATTTCATGGAACATTAGTTTATTAACCAAGTATTGAAACACTTGATGATATTTGAAAATATTTAAGGGAGTAGATAACAAGTAATACTAGAGCTTATGTAGTACAAATACCAACACCAAATAGTCTAACTCTATTGTGGTGTAGTTTTTATCAATCATAGACAACATAAAACTTAAATATTGAATGATTGATCTAAGCCTCATTCTCCTAGTTGTGCTAGTAAAGCTTTCCCTTGTTTATGTTTGACAAGTATTTGAGGTAAAATTTCATATACCAATGTTTATTCTGATTTTAGAATTGAGAAAGATGATTATGTTGAATACATGCATGAAAATTATTTTGGGTATAAGAGAAAGAAACTAAAATAATTATTGAAGGAATACAAAAATGTTATGGCATATTTAAGGACTTTAACTAGAATAAGCTTGCCTCTACCAAAGAATGAGAGACATTCTACACAAAGTTTCCAAACCCACCCTCACAACTTTGTTTCAAATTATTTTTTTAGGAGTAGAGTAAGATTTATTTATTTATAGTTTAGTC